>VZTX01004784.1:118209-195751 GCA_013400915.1 Pardalotus punctatus | reverse complement strand
CATCGCCCCTTCGCCCGCCCCGCGCCCGCTGTGGCGGCGCTGGCGCCATGTGACCGCTGCCTCCTCCTCCTCCTCCTCCCCATACTCCTCCTCTTCCTCCTCCTCCCGCGCCGCCATGACAGGGGGGGCCGGGGCGGCCCGACAACATGGCGAGCCCTGAGGGGGCAGCCGTGGGGCTGTGCGGGTGTGTCTGCATCCTTTTTGCCGAGCTGTGAGGGGAATCAGGAGTGCGGAGCTGTGGATGTGCGGCTTTCACTCCCCTCCTTCCCTCAGATTTGCTGTCTATGTGTTTGCTCATCCCATCGGGCTTACACGGTGTCTGGCAGCCGTCTGTGACGATTAAAGCCCTTTCCAGCCCCTCAAGGTATTTGTTTCGGCCTTTTCGGCCTTAAATGGCCCCTGGAAGTGCAGAGTCACAGAACTGTTGAGTTGGAAGGGGTCTCGGGAGATCCCACCCAGTCCAACCCCCCTGCCAAGACAGGGTCTTAGGTGCAGGAGCAGGTGACACAGGAATGTGTCCAGGTGGGTTTGGAATGTCTCCAGACAGGGGAGACTCCAGGACCTCCGTGGGCAGCTGTTCCAGTGCTCTGCCACCCTCAAAGAAAGTCTTCCTCAAGTTGAGGTGAAGCTTCTTGCATTCTAGTTTGTGGCCATTGCTCCTTGTCCTGTCTTGGCACCACTGAGAAGAGTCCACCACCTGCTGCCACCTTCTTAACACCCGCCTTTGAGATATTTATATACATTAATGTGAAACTGGCCCAGCTCCTGCAGTCTCTCCTCATAAAAGAGATACTCCAGTCCCTTGTACTTGTCTGAGGGCTTTGAAGGAGAAAAAAGGAGTGTAGGTCAGGCTGATGGAGGTTGTGTGGGCTGACCACCCATGGATCCCTCACGCTATAGTTTGAGTTGCTGTGTGGAATGTGAGGGGCTGGTTTCTTCACCTGGAAAAGGGAGATAGCAGAGAGACATTACCACAACTGCACTGAAATAACCTGAGATCAGTAGGTAAGGTGCTTCCATAGCGACAAAATTTACATCCTCACAGGTGGAGAGCCATGTTGAAACCTTAGATCTTTGATACCCAGAGTAAAGGGCTGAACCACTGGCTTGCTAAATCCACCACACCGCAGATCCATCTTTGTGCAGGACTGACTTGGCAGATGCCCTTTCTCCAGGAAAAGTGATGAAACTGGAAGGCGTGTTGGGTTTATAAACCCTCCTGAGGTTTAGGAACAAACTCATTGTCAGATTTGCACAGCACAGTTGGGACTGGGAGCTTATTTTGTAGATACCCAGATTATAGAACTTGAGCTCCTGAGTGACACTTGGAAGATGGCAGATTTTATTTTATCGAAGTGGAAATTAAACTGGGTTGACACACCCAAGCCCATTCTTTGGCGAATATTGCCCCCGATATCCAGAGATTATGGCAAGGTGCTTTATAACAATAAAAATAGAGCAGAACCCGGAATCTGTCAAAGAGCTGTAGCTGCAGCATTAGAGACTGGAGGGCAAAAAAAGGCAATCTGTAATCAGAAGCTGCAATGAGAGAAAAAGGCGTTACAGCCTGCAGAGGGGTTAGTAGGTGGATGGCAAGGAGGGTAGCAGGGATCAAGATGAAAGCAAGGTGCAGTTAAAGGAGATAGCCACACAGTCAGCCCCCCACCAGACTGCTTTTCAGAATTCCTGCTTCATAATGGCTAACATGCAGCTTTGATCTCTCATAGTAATTTAGCCCAAGGACTGCAAGTTTGTGTTAAGCTCTTTTAGGTAAAAGCAACCTCAGCACGTATGCTATCTGTTTTCTGCAGAACCATTATCCTGGAAGTCCTTCTAATCTGGCCAGTTGTTGCCCACCTTGTAATTCCAGCTATTTAATCTCTTTTAATTCTTACCGATAAGAGTTTCCCTGGTGTTCGGATTATAATTTTATTAACAGAATTAATAAACCTCTACTTTTTAGCGTCATTTACTGTAAAATCATTGAGACCAGACATGTTTCACTTCTCAAAACTCCTGATAATGATAATCTGTCCAGCCCAATTTCTTAATAAGATCTGTGATAACTCCTTAGTGTGAACTAATTGACCCACTTCCTATGTGCTCACAGCAAGAGACAAGAACTCATATAAAAGTCCTGGCAAGAAGCCATAACCCAAAGTAATCCTCTGTCAGTGTGGGTTGAGGTCAAAATTTGGGTTCCATATGTACTCAAGCACTGAAATTTCATTTCTGTTGTTGACACGTCTTGGACACAGAAATTACACAAGAAAGGGACAGTCAGGTACAAAACATATTCTTTAAATACTGTCTCATTTCTTAGACTGACCCATCTACTTTGTGAAAAAGGAGGCAAATGTCCCCAAAACCAAACAGAATTAATGGATGTCATTCTTCCAAATTCAAATTGTTCAGAACAAATTTCCCCAGCTGATGTGTAGTGTTTGTTGACCAGCTGTGATAGAGAAGACTGGAAGAAACTCAAAGTGTTCTTTCAGTAACTGAGAGGACTTGCATTTGTTTCAGTGGTTTCCTGTTAAAATTGTTTGCCTACAGGCCATCTATGACTGCAGTCAGTCTGCACATCCCTTAGTAAAGTTTCTAAGTGATTATGGATTTGAGTGGCATAAAAAAGCACTTGTAAATGCTGGAGAGTTTATTTGGAGTGTTTGAGGAAGCAGGACATTTTTCTGGTTGCTCTCAGACCTCTTCCTTGCAAATGTTACTTTTGCTGCAGAGAGCTTGACATATTTTTTGCCTGCTTTCCAAAGGAAATAAGGTCAAATGACAACTCAGAGTATGTATATGGGTTTATCTGTTCTGCTGTCTCTTCTCAAGTACTTCTGAAATCTTGGGCCATATATATCAAATTTGACAGTGGATAGAGATCTCAAAGGGATTATATTCTAAATAGCTTTGCAAAAACCTGTGAGTGAATAGGAAAGATTTCTCCACCACTGAGGAAAAGCCTTTAGAACAAGGTCATCCCACATACCCTTAAATGTATTAGGAGCGCTCAGGAAAGGATCCATCAAGCTATTGTGGCTCATCTATTGAAAGCATCAATTCTATGCTTTGGTGCAGGTGAAAAGGCAAAAAGGTTGTTCAGTACATTAAGACAGGAATAAAGAACAAGATGGGAAAAATTGTAACATCGAAAATTCTTGCACATCTTAAATATTGCGTGGAATTCTCCCTAAAGCACCAAGAAAGATACAGAGAAAAGCAATTAACTGATTGGAGCTTTTTTACTTCCTTTTTAAAAAAAGTGTTTAAATACACTTGAATAGTTTAATTTAGAAAAAAACTATGAAGGAATGTGATAATGGTCAAAAAATCTGTTGTCGTACAGAAAGTGAATTCTGTGTTTCTTGTAGCATAAGATTTAGATGTCCTGAGTAAAACTTCCAGGCAATAAATTTAAAGAAACAAAACAAAGTATGTTTTCTCTAGAGTTACAGTTGTAAATTGCTTCAAGTGTATTGGAGAGGCCAAAAGTATAAATGTTCTCATGAGTGGATTAGAAATGGAAATGAGAAAAATGTCCATTGAAGCCTCTTAAGCATAATACTAATGCAGCTGCCAGCTGAGGAAATCTCCAAGTAGAGGGGTGGATTCAGCCAGCAGATTAAGACACCTAAATTTGGTTTTCAGTGTGTAGGTGTCTCCATGTGAACCAGATGTCTAAGCTCCCCTTATACCCAGCAGAGAATTAATGTGGGATTTAGTTACATAAACATAGGCATCAAGTGCCAGTTTAGGCACTGTGGAGTTTTCTACCTGGCCTCGCGCTCCAAGAAGCAGCAGGCATCCTACAAAGCCTGTTCTGTCTGAAACCTCATGTGGAAGTCGTTGATATCTCAGTCCCCCACAGCTGTCACTGAGCACAGATGGTTGGCAAGCTGAACCCTGCTCATGGTTGCACAGCACGGCTGTTCAGACCACCTCAAGGCAGATATAGCAGTGTATTCTGAGCAGCTGAATAGCTCTTCTCTTCATCAACTGTATTGAGTAGTTCTGTATGGACTGTAGGAGGAATTTGTATGCAGATGAAGACATCAGCATGGGGACACTTCAGTCTAGGTGTCAGAATTTGTAGGCTTTGCCAGGCTATACAGAGGAAAAATTGCTTAGCTTTTAATGCTGTTCCCTGAAGTTTCTGTAGCTAGTCGGACCAGTGAGTTGATTCATCAAGTACTGATTTAGGGGAAGAATCCAAGAGATAATGTTTGAAAAAGCCATCCTAAAACATTCAGATCTACTGGTGATGAGGCTTGTATGAAGGATTGGTCACAGTGTGCTGTACCATGGTGCATGGATATGGAGTGACACTTCGAACACGGTTGCATGGTTCCCTAAGCCTGGAAGATACCCAATGGCCAAGAGTTCTGGGGCAACAACAGATACTGCTGCTGACCCCAGAATAACAAATTCTTAAGCTATTAGATCCTGTACCTGAAAAGGATTTTTTTTTTTCCCCACAAAGGTCAATCAAAACTAATTTGGTTGATGACAGGCTTTGCTTGCTGTCATCTGTGAGTCAGACCAGTTAGTTCTTGTTAGAGCAGCAGAACTTGCCTAAGAAGAATTTAGGCTAAGATTCAGGGCAAAGAAATCAAAAAGACGGGTAACTAGAAAAACTAGATGATAATTAAATGAGTTTTGGAATGCTGAATCAGTTTTTTCCTCAGTCTCTCATTCTTCAAATTATTTACATTTTCTTGTTGGAAATACAAAACATTTAGCACTAATGCTGTCCTCTTGGGCTGATGAAAGTTCTAAAAAAACAAGTCAGCGAGCTCAAGAGTTTCTTTTTGGACATCTTACAACAAGCGATGAAAGAGTGCTTGTGGTTTTCAAAGGACATTGGGCACCAGCTGTGCTCATCCATGTTTGCTATTTATTGACAGAACGCCTTGACAGTGCAGTGAATTATAATAAATAATAAAGATTCGCTTCTAGCATTGCTGGTGTCAGCAGAGCACCTCTCAAACATCCTGCTGTTCAGGATGAGACAGACAGCAAACCTAATTTGCTGTAATAAACAGGTTGTCTCCCTTTTTCCATACACAAAACACAGATAAGATCTACAAACCAGCTAAATACATTAACCCATGCTAATGAAACAGGAAATAAGTAGTGGGCTGGAATGATGAACATGTGTGATACAGCACAAAATTCTGCAGGAATACAAGGAAGGAGCCAGTTGTGTGGCATACAGTGCCTGGGAGAATTCACAGATCTAAGGACTTTGCTAAGAGTTGTTTTGTCTCAGCAAGGAATTGCAGGACTGAACATACAGAGAAGTATTGATGCTGGAATGATTTTTGCCTTTTTTCTTTTATATATTCTCTGTATTCTTTACACATGTATTTGTAGCCTTCCTAAGTACTTTTCCCTACCCTTTTCCCCAGCTAGAAAGACCAAACACATTCCAGGGGCCCCTATCCTGTCTTGGTTCTCCTTGGCTATCAAGGCCAAGAAACATCTCTTTGAGACACATTTTCATAAACAAAGTACAGCTAGTACCAAGGGGAGGTCCAGAAAAGGGTTGAACCAGAAGGAGAAATTACCTCATCACGTGTGCTTCTAATTGGGAATTCTTGTCAAATATGCTAGTTTGCCAAACTTACAAAACTGTATTCACCCTGTAGGGGTGGGCTTTTGTGGATGTTTTTTCCATATCTGCTTCTGGAGGCCTCCAATAAAGACCAGCTTTTGTATTATCTCCTATACTAATATAATCTTGAAATTGTGTTGCTTTATTTCTAGGTTCTTTAAGGCATCAGTATTGTCATGCTCCCCTCAATACCCTTCAATTTTTTTTTCCCCCCTTCATTTTTCAGACCAGGCTGTGGTTTTTTCTGTACTTCTTAACACTTCTTAAGTCTGTAGAGTCTCTCCAGAACTGCGGAAAAGTTGTGTTTTATCTTTGAGGTGTTGCTGACTAAATTCCATCTGGTTTTCATGTTCAGAAGTTCTTACTCTTAAGATCTGGGAGTGAGATGCTCCATTTTTTAGAATTTCTTTTAACTGAAATAAAACTTTCCTTGGAATCTGTGGGGGGGGTAATTGGCTAAACATTCTGTCCAGTGTTGCTCAACTGTGCTCAGATCACTTCACAGGCTCTGGAGTCTGGGCCAGCTTGGGCTGATTTCTTTTCCACTTTGGACTGTTTTGTAAAGTTTGAGAATGAAAACAATCCCATAAACCCAAGAAATCTCATAATTGAATTGGCTTTTAACCAATGAACTATATTAGAACTCTACAGAGAGTTTCCTTTCATCATTGTTTCTACTCCCTGATAAGAGAAGGAAAGAAGTGTATTTGCAGAGGAGCTCAGTCTCATTATCTTCTTTTTACAGATGTGGAAGTTAAAGCACAGAAAGATGAAGTTGTTTCTTCCAAGTCATCCAACAAAGCAGTGGCAGACAAAAAAATGGAAGTGAGTCCTTCAGTGCTTATTCTATTGCATCACTCTGTCTTCCTGTTTTGATGAAAACTTCTAAAATGTGATTTTCATAGGTAAGTATGTGAGAAAGATTCAGACTTCCTGAAAAGTCTGACAAAATCTTTAGTTAAGTCACATAAACAGAGGTTAGATAGAGTTCAAACTGAGACTAAGACTCCAAGCCTGAATTGTGGCATTTCTGTTACATAGGTATTTTTTTGGTATTTTTTCCTCATAGAAAGTATAATCTTTCTTCAAAAAATACCTCAGCCTCTAGCCCCAAACCTATTGTACAATAGGATGCTGAGCCTTTTTGTTTTTTCATACTACAGGGTTTTTTTCTGGATTCTCAGCATGGGCTTTCACTTTCCTAGAACTGAGAAACGTGTAAAAAGGATGTATGTGTAGCAAGCAAAGGGTGATTATCCAGTTATATTCATAGTTCCATTTTAGATCTATTTTTCCCATTGGTTTTACAAAATTATGCTGATTCATACTAACTGGGGTAGTTCCTGCTTCCCTGCAGCTATTTTTACTATCTGTTGTAATCACAGAATCACAGTTGTACCCCTGCTTCTACCCCCCTCATCCAATTTGTCTTTCTTGTCTGTTTCTGTAACACGTCCTAAAAAAAATTCACAACTTGACAATTTTCATGAACAATCAGACAGTGATTTAGAAACTTGTACTCAAAATAATTCTTCTTTTTCAGAGGCCTGACATATGTTAGCTGTATACTTCATCTTTGTATTGTTTTTTCAAAGAAGATGCAAAATACAGTAGTAGTTGTGTTTCCTACCTTATGCACATGTGAGAAACTGCCAAGGAAATTATATTCTTATAGCTGAGAGGACAAGAATTAGGAGACGTGACTGTCCTTCAAGATACTCTCTCCATTAATCTGGATTTATTGCTTGATGTCTTCATTTTTTATATACCGTATGTACTCCCACAACCTGTGCCTCCTTTATCTGTTTAGATTAAAACCACTTGCAGCCAAACACAGTTTCTTGTTGGGCAATTAAATATCACTACAAGCAGGGATGCCTGACCTCTCTCAGAATTCCTAGGCAAATCTAAAGCAAAACGACAAAAAAAATCCTCCTCAGCAACATCCTCTTTGTTGCATCACTAACTCGTGGTTTATCATAGAAATGTGTTAAAGTAGGCTGTAAAATCAGTGTTTCTAAAATGCAAGTTTTAGAAGTGTCATAAACTTGATTTCAATAAATTAAAAATAAGTATTCTAATTGGTCTATATGCAAGTTGAGCTGTGCAGTTGCCTGTAAATTTACTCCTTATTTTAGCATGAACAAGATCTGTATGATCAAAATGCTCAAGGTAATTTTGGGGCCTATTAAATTAAATGAATGACTGGAGGGAACCATTATTTCACTATCTGAAAATGTCAAGCGCTGAAAGAAGTGAGCTGCCTAAGGAAAATAGTGAAATTGGAAGACAAATACCACAGAAATCTATCCTGAATAGACATTGTGCTGTTCTAGGGAATAGCATGTTAATAGCAAGGGAACTCTATGTGAGCTGTGAGATGCCCCCTGGTGTATTTCTGTGGAGACATTGTACATGGTCAGAGCAGGACAAAACACCGGGACAGAACACCTGAAGCATTGACAGAGAATAAGAACGTGTAAAAGGTAAAGGAAGGTATGTAAGGACACAAAGGTGCTAAAGAGGGATTGGTAGCAAATGCCATTTAGGATCCAGCTGCCATTTACGATAAGCAGAATTAGCTGTAAGCTACTCCGGTTTAGGTAACATTTTCAGTAGTAGGAGTTAGAGAATGCTGTATGGTGATGGGGATCCAGCTGGGGGTCAGCAGCATTTTATGGAGGCTGTAGATGGAAGGGAGTGTTGGAGAGGCTTTGGGGAGCCACAGAGAAAGGAGTTCCATTCTTCATCCTGGTAACTCTTTCATAGAGAGCACTGTGAGAGTTATGGGACCCCCAAACCTGCCCGTGCAGCCATGTGTCTCAATTCCTACCACAAGTCACCATACACGTTGTTTTCTTCCTACAGCAAATTCTACTGGTTTGGGGCTGCTAAGAAGTAGAAGAAACAGGGATGGGACAGGAGAAGAGGAACTATTTCAGCAAAGGGGGAAGGGAGGAATAGAAGGTACCAAGCCAAAGAGGAAGGCTTTAGAGAGCAAGGATTTCTGTTCCTGCTACTGGAGTCAAAAATCACTGCTCCAAAGAACCAGTGCTCTGACAGTAATGCCTGCTACCCTTGCTTTCAGAGACAGCAGTGACTGGACAGGTAGAAATCAAGGATGGCCTGTATGCCTTGGTATTTGTGTGTAATTCAGAACCCTGAGCAGAGTCCCTGAGTCCCATGTAGCAGTGCAATGACTACTGGGGCATGCTCTTACAGCAGCCCTGGATTTCTGGTAGAACTTTAATTTAAAATATCATTTATTAGAGAAATGCTAGTAAGTAGTGGTAGTGTCTTGAAAAGGATAGAAGAAAAAGAAGTGGAAATATTTCAAGGTCTAAGGTTAGGCTGGTTGGCACAAGGAGGATTTAGAAAAGGCAGGATTTTCTTGGAATAGTCTTGTTAAGGAAGAAAAAAGAAAATTGTGATTAGGATAGATAAATTAGAATTGTTGCCTCTAAATTGGTATGGATGGCTCTTCTCCAAACTTAAGTGGCAGTTCTAGGTGCTAGGAAGCTGTCCTGTGGTGTTGATATCCAGGATTTTTCAAGAAATAAAGTCACGTAAACCATGAGGACCCAAATATGTGTAGACAAGAGCAGACTCAAAAGCAGGTGATTCTAAGAGTTTGGGGTGAGTTCCTGTACTATGACATACTTGTTTGTAACTGGATATTTAGTATTTGCAAATCTCTTTTGGAGGATGACAAAACAAAATGTGTTTGTTGCTGCATTCAAGCAGAAAAAGAGTATTACAAACTATTTTCAATAGTAAAATAATACCAAATCTCTATCCTTTTTATATGCCCTTGTGATGAAAAAAAAAAAAAAAGTATATAATTTTTTATCATTAAGAGCAAATGCCAGTGGTTGAGCCAGGTATCTGATTTAAATGTCTACATATTTTGGAGATATTTTACTAATGAAAGTTTTGGTTCTCTTGTGGATTATAAAAGCAAGGACAGGGAAATGAGGAAATGAAGGCAAAATCCCTTTGAACAGATTGATACTGCCTGTAACAAAATTTCATTGCAGCACTTCATTGCATAGAAATCTGTTGTAAACCAGACAATCCTGGTTGTGTTCTTACAGCCTTTGTTGCCAAAAGAAATAAGCAACAAATTTCAGCTTTTATTGTAATGATAGCCCCCAATCCTGGTGATCACAGGAATAAAGCCTTAAAGATTTGACAAATACATAAAATGATGGCTCATCTCACAGAGTCAAATTAAAAATAAAAATAAATGAAGAGACAAAGGGAAGTGCCTTCTGGCATTTTTTAACAAAGCCATTCTTCTGATTTTACAAAAACCAACTCCGTGTTTTGTTAGTACTCAGGCTGGTAATGCTGAGCATAAGTCCCAAATATGTCGTCTGGCAGTGCACCAATTTGAGTTAAACCAAAATATATTATCCATTCTCCTAAATGCAAGCTTCTGCTATACCAGATTTTGAAACCAAGTTATCTGAGAGTTACAAAGCAAGACCAGATGGTGACTGGAGGTTGGCTGGAATTTGCGGTCTCTCTCGTCTTGCCACATGTTTCACCACTTGGAATATTCTGAATTATATTGTTCAGTTATTTGTCTCCTTGGCTCAGTGTTCCCTTTCTTTCATGTTCTGGACTGGTGCAATTCTTCATGGTTTCACTAGGTGGGTCCCCACAACAGTGCACTGGAGGAGCAAATTGTTGAGTAGCCTGAACACACTCAGGTAACGCTATCTCCCGGTGAGCTTTATTTCCACTTTCTTTGGCAGAAGTTCACTGCACCACGTGCTTTGATGTACAATTTTGTGATCGGAGTGTTGGGAAGTTGTCACAAAGGGTCTGGTTCTTCCTAGGACTATTGCATTTCTAACTTACCTATTTCAGATGGAATTTAAAACCGGTGTGGGTTTCTTTTTTTATAGTCAGTTTGGTTCAGTGTTATCAATTTTTGCAATTATTTTACCTTTCAAAGGGTGATGCTGGTTGATCAGCAGCATTACATATATCCTAAGTCATCTCTAATGCCTTGATACTTTCTGTACCAGTCAAAAACTAACAAAAAAAATATTTTTCCGTGTGTGTGAAATATTAACTGACTACTGTTGAAAGACTTTTTAGCTACAATCTTCAAAAATTTTCTTTCCAAGTGTTTTATATGTGTGTATTTAACATGAAAAAATATTTACCCCCTAGACCTGACCACAACAAAACCCAAACACAAAACTTAGATCTCTGTATCCCATAATGTCCCATAGAGAAGAAAAAGGAAAAAGAAATCAGATATTAATGATATTTTTAATGTCCATGATGCTCTGACTGAGGAGGCAAGTGGCTTCTTTACTGTCATAGATTCTGTCTTCACTCTGCAAAGAAAGAGGATCCATGAACCTGCAGCGAGCTCTGTACTGCCATGTCCCAGCTGTTCCTGATGTTCAGACTTGTACACTAAAATCCATGTCTCTTTACAGTGTAGTCTGTAACACTGATTTAACTTAGAATGGTTAACTCTTACTCTGGGAGACTTATCTAAAGATAACTTTTCAATGCCCACTTCTCATATCTTGGCACCTACAAAAAGAAAATCAAAACAGACCATTTTCATCATTGTGAGGTTTGGGGTTATTTTTTCTTCTTTTGTTCCCCTCTTATCCAGGCTAAGTGAATTTCATCTGCCTATCTGACATGGTTAGACAATTCATGTGGAAGCCTATCAAGAAGCACAAATTTTGACTGAAGTTATTATTCCTTGTGAATTATGTTTAAAGGGCGAAGATAGGTTTAGAAAATTCTTACATTATGTATTACAAAGATAAGCTGAGATTTAAAATTGATTGTTTTCTTGTTCAGTAACCAACTTGCATTAAATAAAACTGATAATCATTACTGACTATATTTAAAGTCAGAAAATCTTGGTTTGTCAAATGGAAGATGAGAAAGGCTGTCACAGTACACATACACATGGTAGTACTTCATGTCAGAGATGTGGCTCAAAATTCATCTTCAGGAGTTCATGTAACATCTTATTTCCTGTTTTTAGCAAGAAGGTAGATAGAACCTTCTGTGTTTTACCCGAACGAGTTTTGACAGTCTGATTGTCCTCATTTTGGTGGCAAAATCCCAACTTGGAAAGAAATAACTTCTGTACTGTTATAGGAGACATGTCTCTCAGCGATAATTATGAGCTCCAATAGTTATCTCTCAATTATCAAGCTTGCATCAGTTACAATCTCCCTTCTTCAGATGGGGTCCAAATCTTCTTTTGGGCTGAGTGCAAATGCTCTAGGAATCCAGGGCAATGAAGAACAGTGAGAATTCCAATAAAACTTTGATTCAGATTTGGAAAGTGCTTGTGTGTCTGAGTCTGGAGACTTGATGTGGGTAGGGAGATATCATGCTCTCCTGGATTAGAGTCACCCTTCTGTGTCCCTGGGCAATTACTGGAGTGTGGTGGGAGTGTTCATTATTACTTGCAGAGTTACAAACCACACAGCCAGACACACTATGTGAGGTTGGTCTGCTCACACTTGTCTGGCACCATCATTTCCTCTGGGAAAATGGCAAAAGCAAATAGCAACTTGTCTGTTTGCATGTAGGCGTGAGCCTCCTGAGAACGTATAATTTGGCACCGTGCGCAAACGAAGTTCAAATGTCCTCAAGCTATGAGTTGTTGACAACTTCTCTCAGAATAGACATATAAACTACTTAAAGCAGTTTTGGTGCTGCCTTATCTCAACATTACCTTCAAAACCTATCATGGTTCCCAAGTCACTAAGTCATCCTGACCGGGGAAATGTGCTTGCAGAAAAAAGGGTGTTAACATTTGCATCGTCCCACTTGTCTGCAGGCAGAGGATAACAGCACTTAACAGCCTCATCCCGATCCTGGGAGAGGCAAAGCACACTCCATTAAATGCTTATGTCTTGCTGCCCCACAGTGGCTGTGTTTACAAAAGGAATAATGCCCACAACAAAGGCAGTGGTGAACATTTCAAACAGCAGCACTTTCTCTGTCAGGTTATTAGCTCTGCAAAACAGGCATTGCATTTGCACAGTTCTATGTTTACTGCTCTGAATTTGAATGTAATTAAGTATGGCTGCCGTTGTCACACCTATGCTACTAGTGATGGACCTGTCCCTCCTTTAGAGGAGGTAGCCTAGAAGTGCCAAGTATCACTCTTGTAATGAAATCAGGGGAAGGTAAATACACCATATAAATATTCCAAGGCCTCTTGAGGCTGAGAGTCAGCAAGTGAACCTTGGCTACAGCACTGAAAATCTGAGAGCTGTTAATAGAGGATTAAAGTGGTAGGCATCCTCTGGGCTATAGCAGGATTTAACAAATACCTGTGAATGAAACGTTCAAAAGGACTCCAAGGCAAAGCTCGACTGCAACTTGGAGTGTGCACAGAGGGAAAAGAGAAAGCAGTCCAGGATCATGTTACTCATCTGATTGCAAAGGGCTCTGTTTTCAGCGCTGCCCCCAGGGCCTTACCTGATCTATCCAAATAAGTCTGCCCTTCCCACCCTGCAATCATTCATACATAAACAACTCTAAATACTTTTCTGACTGTTCTGCCAGTTTCAGCTCTTCTTGCTTATTCAGTGCCTGCTCTCTTGCCAAAACAACAAACTGAGCTCGTGTGGGTTGTGGTTGGAGGTAGAAGCAGGCAACAGTGGTCTGCTCATTTCCTTTGTTTTTCATGTTTCTCTTTGGCCTTTTCTTGGGTAGAATCCAAGGGATGGATCATTGCTGGTTCCATCATGATGCAGAAGGAACAGACATCACTTTTCAAACAATGACAGCTTTATGAAGCTTAACAATCTCAGCCAAAGTCTTGATGCTATCATCAGTCATGTCTTTCTTCCCAGTCCCTGCAGGTGACTGCAGCTGGCAGGAGATCTTTTGACAGTCAGATTCTCTATGTTATCTCTGTTGGACCAAGCCTTTAAATAATTGGACAGGAAGATCTGGGAAAGAGATATGCTGTTTCAAGGCATAAATAACATCATGCTGAGTGCTGCAGAAAGCTTTTATTTAATTTAGTTCGATTTGGTTCAAACGTAGTCATCTGGTTTGGATTGCAACCATGATTTCTGTAGACTTAGGCTCAGTTTCTTCTTAGACCACTGACTGTCATATACAAATCATTTCACTGTGCCTCCATTCCTGTGCTCTTCAGTGGGAATAAGATGTTCTTGACTTGCAGGAAATGGAGATAAGGAGTGATGGGATAAGGAGTTTGTGAGATTTTTCTACTACTAGAGATCCATATAAATAACTGAAACATGGACTGAAATAGCAAGAGTCTTTGCTGCTAACAACAAAGAAATGTGGAGAGCATTGCTGGTACCCTGCCATCAAATCACTTGTTCCATCCCTATGAAGAAAGCCAGACCATGCAAGTTAAAACTACTTAAGCTGTCCGAGTTCAAGCAAACTGAAGTTTTGGGTACTCTGTCTGACACAGTCACTGTGATGGTGACTAGTTATAAGGAAGAAATGTTTTACAATGAGGGTGGTGAGGCACTGTCACAGGTTGCCCAGAGAGGTGGTGGATGCCCCATCCCTGGAAACATTCAAGGTCATCTTGGACAGGGCTCTGAGCAACGTGGTCTGGTTGAAGATGCCCCTGCCTGTTGTTGGGGCTAGATGAGCTTTAAAGGTCCCCTCCAACCCAAACCGTTCTATGACTCTGTGGTTTAAATAAGTTTAATTCTTCAATTTCAATTTCCTTTATGCCAATTGTGATGATTACTCAGAGCTTCATTTTAGGTCACAAAGTATTTTGATAGTGATCAACTTCACCTTTTAATCTGCCCAAGGCTATTTTTTTTTGCTTCCAACACACTAAAAGTATTTACCTAAATGAAAAAAAAAAAAAAAAGGGAAAGAAAGGAACCTTGACCAAGGACATACACACTCCTGTTTGCCTTTTATTATTCCCCCACCCTTTTTCACAAAGGGGCAATTGCAGCTACCTGGCCTTTTCTGGAATGCAATCTGGGAGGTGATTTCATTTTTGCTGTGGTAAGAGGAACAGCACAGTCCTAGCAGCAACAGCATCCTGCCAGCTAGTGCTGCCACCAGAATACCAGCAGGAGCCATCAGCCTGAGGATGAGCAGTTCCGCAACAGCTACAGATCAGGGGCAGCAAAGAAGCATTAGATGGTTTGACCTATGGCATTTTATGATATTTACTTGCTTCCCAGAAGTCTGGGAGGCTCTGGATTCCTTGGCGTCTGGCTGAGCCAGGAAGATAGATTAACTGAAGGACTGTTACTGTTTTGTCTTGGGTGAGGCCTTTTGGGCAGCCAGCTGCTTTATTTCGTGTATTGCACAAAAGGTTCCTTTAAATCTGTGTGTTCTAGGGATGAAGGCTTGGAAGTGAGAGGGTAAACGGGGATTTATTTATTTTTTTCCTTTACACAGCAGTCTTCACTAGCCAACATTGTTGGCAAAAGCAGACAGAAGAGAGAAATTCCCTCAGAGCAATGCTCATGCACACTGCCCTGTCATGCAAAGTTTAAACCAGAAGGGTCAGTCCAATATGGTGCTTAGGGCCTGATTACAAAATTCTCTTGCTGCCTGTCCCTAGATTTACAGGTCACTGTTGGAGCACTGTAACATGCTGAACGTATTAAAGTACTGAAAGTCAGGATCCAAAAGTCTAATGCTGTAGCTGGACTACAATTACCAGCCTTATGTGTACTCTGACTTCACTGGGTTTCTCCACAGCCAAAAGTGTTCACCTAGAATTAAATGCTTATCTGTTTGCAGGGAATAGATGATGGGTGTCCTCCTGTCAGGAGACAGCCTGAACAAAACCAGGAGATACTGTGAGCTCAGTGATATTTGTGTAAACCATACGGAGTGGGCTTTCTTAGATCATCCTTTTATGGTGCCATGTTCTTGTAACACAGTTCTTCCTTTTGCATTTTAAAAGAGAAAAATTATTGTGTGCTCTCTGCAGTATAGCTCTTCCTGCCAAAGCTGCCTCGGAACAGAAGGAAAAGATAGTTTTGCTTTGCCAGCTATGGTTTTTTAAAACATTTTTGTCTGATTCAGTTAGGCTCCCAGAGAATGTTTCATGGATATGTAGCATATTATGTTATTACTGCAGTCTATCTGTGTTAAACCCTTTATCATTCCATAGCTCTTTGAAATACGGAAGGCTTGTAAGTCCTGGTTTACAAATGAGAAAACAGTAGCACAGAACTTAACCCCTCTAAGATTTCTCTTGGGCAAAATTCCCACATGGAAAAAGCCTGTTGCCTTCCTTGTTCTTGCCTCAGACCACTGATGTCAGTGATATGAATGAACCATGTGGGATTGGGTCCATGCTGGAGAGAGGGGGCAAGAAGATATAACCTGACCTGCTCCCACGTATTTCAATAAAAACTGTGAGTTCACAGTACTCTGGGAAGGGGGCTTTCAAGTGATTTGGAATAGGCACCATCTAACTGCTTGTAAGAAAATTGCCAGGGATTTTGCTGTTTGTGTGTAAGTTTTGACCTGTCTTTGTTTTCTTGTGCAGTAATGAACAAAAATTAAAATTGATAAGTATATTAATAAGTTAATTATTAACTTTCTTAACAATGTTTGCCTTCAGATTACCATTAGGAAGTATTTAAGCTAATACAGAGGTCTCAGAATTCTTATTCCAGCGTCCTTGCACACCTGTCTTTGTACTGATCAAATCTTTGAGGTTTTCCTCACAGCTGTTAAGAGACAGAAACTTTAATAGCATGTGTACATGTGTTGTATGGCCAGGTTAAAGTCCATACAGCTAAAAGAAGCTTAGGTCTCAGGTTTATATATAGATTTTTCTGATGCAACAAAATGAAAAACAAACCCATAAAGAATGTGGACCCATCCCAAACTGTAGGTGAACACACTTTAAACCCCAAGACAATGTAAACAGAAAAGTCCTTGCTGCATTCAGGCTTCTGTCCTGGATTCACCCAGACAGTTCCAAACTGTTTTTGCTTTCCTGTCAAGTTTCTGGATATAATTAGATCACTGACATCTCACTAATGTATTAAATGAGATCTATAATATTAGAGAATCTCACCAGTATAAATTGAGATGTAATTTATCCTGTCAGTGTAAAAACTGGCATTGTAGTGGTGACTCTCCATCTCCAGCCCCTCCATTGCTTCACTGCTTGCCACTGCTTAGACTAAAACATGCTGAGCCTGTGTAGCTTTTCACCCCAGAAAGTTCTGCTGTCTGCCAGTGGCTTGGGCCTTGCAACTCAGTGGCAGGTTTCCCTTGTGACTTGAGTGAGTCCCACAATTGCTGTGCAATAACTACTCCAGGAATTTGCCATTTACCCACCAAGAAACAGATCCATAATGCTGAAAGGAGTGAAAGAATTGATACGCCACCTGTGCAGAATCTGTTTTACCACTAGAGAAGATTTGGGGATAAAACAATACTTAAAACCATAAGATTTTCAATCACAGAAACAATCAAGATGGGTCACTAGGGTTGTGTTTGCTAATAAAGTCCTTTATAGCTGTTCCAACATCTCATTCATTAAGAAGCTGACACACTGATTAGTATCTGCTCTCTACATCAGACTTTGCTCACCTAGAAAACTTGAGAGCTGCCTTTTTCATGTCCTACTGATAAAGAGGTTACTCAGAGTCTCCTGGAATAGCTGTTCCAACCTCAAGCAGAGTATCTTGTCCCCTTACCCTGGTAACACTTTCCCTTCTTATCTCTTACAATAGGGCACTCAAATTAATGAAGGAGATAAGGTCATTACGGTATTCTTGGTTTCAGTTTTGAATTGGTCTTGGTTTTGTTTGGGGTTGGTTTTTTTCTTTTTTCCCTTTACAGGTCCCTTCAGACAGGGTGCTATTTTTATTTTTGCAAATCATAACTTATATAATATGCAGTTTGTAAATAATAAATTATTATTATAATTCCTTTTGAAAATGCAGCTGAAATTTTCTCATTTTTAGGAATTTAATGTAATTAAATTTTTTAGAATTTAATGAAGATAAACGAATGGAAAAAATGGGAATTGAAGTTTCTTGAAAGACAGTTTCTAGGAACTCTTAACTTCAAGGGCCTTTTTCCTCCTGAGCCACTTTGCACCTCTGCTTAGCACAGAGATGGGAGTTTAGCCACCAGATATAATAAACACAACACTCAAGTGTTCTTTGGTTTTGTGTACAGGGTTGTGTAAGGGAGTGTAGAGCCCTCACACCTTTACACCTCTGGTGTAGCCTTTCTCAGGTGTTTTTACTTCTGTATGACTTGGAGCTTGATATAGAATAAACACAGTTCCAGCATATGAAGACCTGTACCACAGCCCTCCTTGCATTAAAATTGCCTGTAGCAGACAGAACAGTACAAAGTTCAGGCACCTTGTTGAAGGCTGTTCTGATACAATTTTCTTTATCTTATCAAAGGTCCCCCAAAGAGCCAAGTGAGTCCAGACTGCTTCTTGGTCTCTGGTTCCTTGGCTCAGTCTGTCTTCAGGCTGCATGAGTCAGTTTGCTGTTCTCTGGCTACTGTTTTCTAATTATCTGCCTATTTTTACTCTGGTCATTTTTATCTGTAACTATATATTACAAATATTTTGGTTCACAAAACTCTGACTTGCCTTAATCCACCTCAGAATAAAACATTTCTCTCTCACATTTTCCTAGTTCTGTCTCTGAATGAAGCCACAAAAATTTTGATTGCTGTGTGTAGTCAGCCAAGCCATTTCCAGTTCCCTGTCACCTCATTTTCTATGCACAAAACCATATTAAACTTGTTTGCTGCTTCCCCACTTAAAACTTCCACATCCTCAAAATGATGATTGGATATTAATTAGCAATTGCAATTTCACAGGGACAGTGAGAGCTGTGGTCAGCACCAGTAGCCTGGGTTGTAAATTTGGCCCGTGACATTTATTACATCTGTCTGATGTGAGAAATGTTCAAATCACACTTTAAGACTATTACAGACAGTTTGCCCAGACTTAAGTGAAACTGGTGGGTACGTGTCAAATGTCAGCCTGGGACTACTACAAAATAAAAATGATTTTCATATGTTTAGCTCCAGTTTTATTTCTCATGATGTGTGGCTAGTGGCTCGTTTCTTCTGAAAGGCCTGGCCTTGGCCAGCCTACTTTCCAGCTGACCTTATAAGACTGCACTATGCGTCTGAAAAATCTATTAAAAAGAACTGAAATACACTTCTATTATATATTAACACGTGTCCTTGTAAAGAAAGGCCATGATCTGGGTATGCAAAAGCTAATAATTGACCAACTTGTGATGCCGTACTTTTTGTTCTATTTATTTTCTTTGCAGAAAGCACGCAAACCCTTCACAGGAACACTAAAAAAATCTGCAGAATACCCACACCAAGTTTAAATAGGCACATTTGAAAATGTTGAGCAATGATTATCAGTGTTTATCACCAAGGCTGCAGGACTCTTCTAACAAAAGAGAAGATTCAGATTTTATAGGTTAATAGAAGTTCATGAAAAATAGGTTTACTTTGGCTCATTGTAAGAAAGAAAAAAAAAAGCCCAGAAGATCTAATGTGATAAAGGCACATGAAATGACAGGTTTGTGGTTTTGTGTTACAAGAGACAAGTTCAGCATTTGACTTCAGGAAGTTTCTGAGGGCTCCACGAGGCATCCAGCATTTACTCAACTCTGTCTGCAAACCACTCAAACACTGAAGCTCAAGGGTGACATTTGACTCAGAGCAGAAAATCCTGGTGGGTCACCTAAGAAAGAAAAAAAAAAGCCCAATTCCTGTGTCAATTGTTGTGGCAGAGGGGACATAGCCTGGAACTATCATGTCCAGTGGCAGCTGAGAACTGACTTGGCCTCCACCCTTGTTTGCCTTCCTTAACTTGTGTGCAGTCTTTTGTTACTGACTCTACTCCCTTTCCTCCAACGAGAATTGCCCTGTGCCCTGGAAGTATTTCACTTGCACAGATCTCATACCACAGGACTGTTTTTTCCCTAAGCTACTTTCACTGCAGTAATCTTTCATAGAATCATCATCATAGAATCACAAAATAGTTTGGGTTGGAAGGGCCCTTAAAAATCTCCCAGTTCCAACCTCTCTGCCACATTCAGGACACCTTCCACTAGACCAGGTTGCTCAGAGCTTCATCCAACCTGGCCTTAAACACTTTCAGAGATGGGGCATCCACAACTTCTCTGGGCAACCTGTTCCAGTGCCTCACCACTCTCATAGTAAAGAATTTTTTTCAGTTTGAGGCCATTCTGCCTTGTCCTATCACTACATGCATTTGTAAATAGTTTCTCTCCATCTTTCTTGTGGGCTCCCTTCAGGTAGTGGAAGGCTGCAATTACGTCACCTCAAAGTCTGCTGTTTTCCAATCTAATTGGTATAATTTTGAGCATAATTTTGAGTTTCTATGCTCACGGTGGTGCCACACCTTCTTTGGCTTCATGGTACTTTCACGTGATGCCAGAACCTCTGGAAAAGTCTCATAATGTTCAAAATTATCTCACAGTCTGTAGGACTTAAGTTAAAATGAGTCACTCTTACCCTTTCTCAGTAATTTTTGGGAGAACTCACCTTTCCTTCTGGGCAAGGATATACATTTTGGGAAAACATCAGAGGACTTGGAGCTTTTCAATAGTAAACTTCTATCCACATTGTTGTAAGGGAATAATGGTCTTTCACCCAAATGAGTACATTCTTTAATTCAGTTTATAATTCACAGTGACCGTGAGAGATGAGCTAATCTGTGGTGCTTTCAATTCCAACTTTGTAGCTTGAGAGCACCAAGATTTATAGGTTACATTTTTTTTCTCTGACTAAGGGTTAAGCTGGGGGCTGTATCTGAACAATGTAATGACAAGGCAGACCCAGCCCGGTATCCAGCTGAGAACTGGACACTGATCTTTTGGTAGTCATAACCTTATTTGGTTTAATTCTGAGATTGACATTTGTATTCTGGATGGGAACACATTCCAATCACCTGTTATTACCCTGTTATCATATTGAATATAATGCCTTTCATTAATATATTGACATTATCTGTTTTGCCACTTCTCATTGAAAATATATTCCAAAACTTACTTGCTCTTATATATAAGAAACTTCTTCCAATTCTAAATGTTTTCATGCCAGTTTTTTTGGCTTTTTGTTTTTTTTCTGTTTTTTGGTTGGTTGGTTGTTGTTGTTTTGTTTTGTTTTTTTACATTTTTTCTTACAGCAAGTTTAGATTTCAGCTCAATTGGTTTGACTGAGAACACTCTCCAAGTCAGGCTGATGGTTTTTGAAAGAGTTTATAAATCTGTAATTCCAGTGCTCTCCAGTTTTCTTCAAGGAGAATGTACATGTTTTCTCCTGCCCAGTAATCCTTTGATACCAAGAGCTATTTATTTGCTTAGAGCAATTCTTCAGTTTTGGGAGTTTGTTTTAATTTTGCTTTGGCAGCTTGAAGTATGTGGTCTCTCATAGCAGATATTAAAGAGAAAACTAGCACATATTATCCAGGATCAACTTTGCTACTAATTGCTTACCCAGAGGATAAATAATGCAGCAGTTTTGCTGTGAAAAGAACTAATGAGGGATATAATTTTTTTATGGATAAGAAAATTGTTTCATTCACTCATCTTTACCATTGAAGCTGTAATTTTTTGTGTGATTCAGTGATAAATATTTGTGTGATGTTTGATATGTACTTGTTTGGTTATTGGGATTCCCTCAGCTTCTCTTTTAGCGTTAATGAGCAGAATGCACTAAAAATATTTTTCCTGAACTTGCCCTAATTTCATGGGACATTGATGCTCTGGTGGGACTAAGCCTTTTGCTAAGGGATTACTGTCAGATTCTGCAGAGATGAATGGGAAAAGTTGTCCCCTGATCTTCAAAAAGCTTAAAATAAACTGAGTTTCCACTCCCATGAGTGGAAGTCTTGCTGATGAGTTGAATGACAGCAAACCTCACAGATTTGAAGAATAGCATAAATGGTTGTCCAAATAGCAAAAAGTAAATTCTGAGTATTAACTGCCTAAAAGTGGCATTTGACTATTTCATTAAATCAACCACATTGTACCACGTATTTTGTATTTAATTTTGGCAGTGAGATAGTATTTGTTTAATATGGATCCCCATGTCCTGATAAAACAAAACTTCTTCTGTCATGATAAGATTGCAGGATTAGCCTCAGCTTTAGTAATTAATGGCCTTATTCCAGCAAATTTCATATGGAATGCTTGAGACTGGTTTGAGATATATATGCCACATATGTTTATGTCTGCATATCAGCAATTCTGTATCTTTAATACAGTATGAAATTAGAGCTTATGATTTATGGTGGGTTTTACATATGGGTGGTTCTCCTATATTCTTAATTAGTTATACATTATTTAATTACTCTTGTAGTGTATGCAGTCAAAACACAAATATGTTACAGTCCTGATTTGAAGTTCCCAGACACAAAATGCTTGTCATGATAATCTTCCAGATATTAAATACCAATTCTGATATTCATAATTCTGATCATTCTGAATAACTGATAATTCTATCAGCTCAGATAGAAGAATAATGCTCCGTAGAGCTTACTACTGTACAATAAAATTATCTTCCACATGATCAGCCTCTTGCCATCAGGAGTGGTGTGGATGGGCAGGAGGAAATTTGGCAGGATGAGTGCTTTCTCCCTGCTTTCCCCCAAAGCAGCTTGCCAAGACACACTGCAGTGCAGCACTGAGACTCTTGGGACCACTCATCTCCTGCTCAATTCCCAGTGGAAAAGGGTCTTGCGTGGACCACAGCAGTGCTGGGGCATAATGAACATTCTTCACTCAGCTGAGAGAGCCTCCCACATTTCCCACCCACATATTTATGTATACCAGAAAATAAAAGCAAATTAATATGTACCTAACTAGATGACCATAAGGTAAAGGTTATACACTTCCTGTCATCTGTAAGCTTGCAGAGATGCTCGCAGAAACAGATGAAGAAATCATTTCCATCTCACCTGATACAGGACTTAAATTCTTTTCAATCAACCCCCTGCTCTTCACTCTCCTCCAGTATGTAAGTTCTGTGCCCCTACTACAAGTGATTCCTGATTTTATTCCTCTGTCATCCAGCAGTAGCATTTTTTCACACTTTGTGTGAAAAACCTCCTTACAGACCTCCTTGGTCTGTAGAAGTGGTTGCATTGTTGGGAGCACCTTTATGATCTAGGGTCATCTTTAAATATTTGTTGCTTCTAAAACTCTTCTGATAAGATTTTAGACCCTCTTAGGAAAAACAACAGAAATAAAATGATTTTGAGGTATCTTGAAACAAAAGTTCTTCCTGGCATGAAATTATGTTATTATAAATCTTTCCTTACTGTCATTTTCACCATTTTCTAATACTGCTGGTCAGATTCAAAGTTATTCTCCTGGATTTAGAATCTGACTGCATGAAATTTGTTAAATCTGCACTTCCTATGTTATAAATATAGACTTATTTTGTAATTACATCAATGCTATGGCAATGTACAATATGCAGTCTTTGACTGGATATATCCATCACCATTCATTTGTCAGAATGATTTGCTAATAATCATGACCTTTGGTACCTTCATCATTGCACATCTGAGGATTCCTCCTTGAATAGCTCATTTTCTGCTAAAAACAGAAGTAATATAGCAGGAAATGTGTTGGTCTCTTCCTATGGAAGTGGTCTCCTGACAGGTATTGAAAAGACTGAGGAACAACTTGAGTTCTGTTTGCAGAGAGCCCAAGCATGCAGGGAAGCCAGGATCTAACATTTCCATCCTCTTGGCACAGGTCTGAGCTGCAGATGTCAGATGGTACAGCAAAGCTTTTAGCAAAACTCATACCTCTCAGACAGAGCAGCTATGACCAAGCTTCCTCCTGGCAATGATCCCTGACTGGTGTTAATTCCTGAACCATGCCTTGGCAGTGCCTTGGAGAGCTGCAGTCAGCCTGGGCCAGAGCTCTGCAGGGACTGTGAACAGTTTTAACAATCAGGACAGTTCCAGGACAGCGCTCAGGCCCGTGCCCTGATGCTCTGGTTTGCTGGTGGGGATGACAGTGCTGGTTCTGAGCCACCTTTCCAACATGTCAGCTTTTGTCCTGGGGAGATGGCATCTTGGATCTGTATGGATGCACACTAAACACCTGCTCATCACGCTTGCCTGTGCCCATCACACATGGAGAAGCATAAAAACAAATCCTGCAGCACCTCAATTATACAGAATAGGTACCTGGAATTAAAGAATATGTTGGCATTGTTGCAAACAAGCTTCGTTTGGAAAGACTGTGCACTTAATACAAGAGAAATACAATTTATTTATGAAAACAAGAGGAGTTGCCATTCACCTCTCATGGTTTTCTGATATTTGGTTCTTGTTGCACACGTTGTGATATCCATAGGTCCTGGATACCAAGGTGTGTAGCCAAGCAAAGTTTCGGTGCATTCTGATCCTTTGGAAGAAATTGTGCAGAAGAGGTTTCATATAATTCTGCTCTTTTTTCCTGTTTTTATTCAGTCCTCTGTCTCATCCATAAACTACCACCTTCTTATTGATTCTTCACACATAATGTGATTTCTGGGGCTCTGCTGTTATTAGTTAATACCATGTGAGATAACATATTTGGACTGTTTTGTGAAGGAAATACATTCTGTAAGTGCAATTTTCCTTTCCCTAAACCAAGTCTTGACACTGGCCTTGGCTGGGGGTCAAGTGGAGAACACAAAAAGTGTGTTCTTGGGACACCTTGTTACCAGTACCTTGCAGCGTAACAAGTTTGAAGTTGAACATGCAAAAATTATTTTCTTTGAGATCTTACAGACCATCCTAGGATCGACTGCTTATGACTGCTTTTGGAAACCTCACCTGGTTTTGCTTCTGCACCACCAAGCAGTAACAGGCTGACGTTTTGGGGCAGTCTCACCCCCTTCACTCTGGAAGGAAAGTGGTGTTCCTGCCCACTGTCCCATCTGAGGCCCAGCACACCCTATGCCAAGGAATAAATTCTGGTATTATCACACAGAGGAGGCTCATAGAAAGTGTGTTGGTAATTCTTCAGCTCTCTGAATTCTTCTCAGTTCACTGGGGAAAACCTGGAAGTACTTTCAGATTTGTACTGCTGAAAACACTTTTTGTTCTTATGCCCACACATATATGGTAGGCCTTTGTCTCTGCCTCCTTTAAATGCTCTTTTAGCTAATGTACTGCATTATGCATATTGTTGGAAAGGAAAACCAAAAACAGACTCCTCTTGAATTCTATCTGTACTTCTCTAATTTGCACAACTGACAAAAATCACTCTATATGGGAAATGAATCTTTTTCCACTGGTTTTGCATATAATCTGCTACATTAAATTTTGATTGAAGTTATCTGTCTAACTTGTAGGCCTATATATGCAAATCAAAAGCTCAAAGTATTGTGCTTGGCCAAAAGCCAGAAATTCTGACTCACAATCAGCACAAAATACAAAAGAAATTTCCCTGTATCAGTGAGTAGGAAATTAGATTCTTTAAAGAGGTTTTTTCCATTTCTTCTATGACTTTTAAGCACTAAGAAAACCTGAGGTTGAACAGCATCATTCCAGTTAATGGATTTTTTTGTATAAATATAGAAACCAATATAAAAAAATAATGTCTCATAAGGTACTTCGATCATTGGAAGATTCTTCTGGCTCTCAGAACCAACAGAGGTTGTGTGAACTTTGAAAACTCAGCCTCAAGGTCTCTTATCAAGGTGTTGTGGTTCAAACAAGAAAATGTGTTTTTTATGTTTGTACTAGTTAGATTTCCCAGACACTTTCTAGCAGAGATGACAGAGAGTTATTTTTATTTCACTCTTATAGTGTAATGATGCAAATGAGAAATAGAACTTACCCATCAGCACAGTCTACAGAACAGTGCTGGCACTAATGTGAACCACACAATGGAGTTCAGGTCACAGCACCATGCACCCACCTGATTTCCTGTGCCTGCATCTGTTCCTGTGGGGTCAGTGCTGTGGAGAATGAGGGCAATCACATGGCGACTGTGGTTCTGGAGCCATGAAGATGGGACACAGTGAGGCAAGCTGGAAAAGTGAGAGCCTCCTGCCAATCCTTCCACCAGTGTCCATGCCACAGCCTTCTGCCTACTAAATAAATCCATTCCATGGGCCTACTCATTTCAAATGAAGACTTCTGAAACTTTTTGATACCCATGATCAGTTGTCAAGATCTGCAACTAAAAAAGGAAGTAAACTCAAAAAAATGCCCCTTGCCTTGGCTGTTTGAGAGAAATTGGCAGTCAGATTAAATTAGAGAAACAGCCTAGAAAGCTCCTATGAAACTGCTTCTCTCTCACTTCCCCTCCTCTGTGTTGTGGTCTGGATGAGAAGACATCCCAGGGACTCAGTGGATGAAGCAGTGCAGCAGCTCTGGAGGGAGTGACCAGCACTCAGCAGAAATGGTGTGACAGGAGGGGGGAGCTGTAGGGCGGACTGTGCTGCTGGGCTTCAGGTGACAAGAGAATTCAGTGCAGTAACCACTCACGTACCAGAAGGCATCTGACAGCCTGGAGAGGAAGCACAGCCACTTGTCCACAGAACCTCTCCCTTTCAGCATAAATATTTGTCACTCTGCTGCTGTTATGTTCCTGGGGACCTTCTGGGAATCAGAAGCTCCTCTCATTAACCTCACTATCTCACATTGCTTCAGCCACTCAGGCCTTCCTGGCAGACTTGGAATTTCTCCTGCAAATTTCCCCACGGAAGGCAACTTTTTTCGCAGTTTTGCTGCAAAAAAAACCACAATTTAGCTGTCTACATGAATTTCCTCATGTTGAGCCTACATTCTACTTGACCTGAAATCTGCTCCCTGTACTGTGCTGAGTGTCAGCAGGTAGCCGGTGAGTGTGGGTGTGTGCAGACAGGTGTTGGGGCTCTCTGTGTCCTCTCTGGCCTCTACAGAAGGCTTGTGCAGGGACTGCTGCATCCCAGTGCTGCATCAGGTTAATTAGATTGTTCTGGTAATTAAGTTAAGGAGCCTATGCAGCAGGGTCGAACTCAATCTAATCAATGTGTTGAACACAAACTGAGCAATCGACTTCAAGCATGCTCAAGGAACCGAGCAGCAAATTGGAGAACAGAGAAGGATGGAGAATAAAATCAGAAGGATGAGAACAAGAGGTGAAATGTGAAAAGAAAGGGACAGGCAGGGGAGGAAGTGCAGAGACCAACAAGGACAAATATGAACATAAAAAGAGAATAAAGAGAAAAATAGCTGCAATGAAGCATAGCTAGGTGCTGGGATGCTGGATACCAGTAACAGCCAGACAAGGTCTTGGGCATCCAGATTTCAAAATGTCTTGATTTTTAAGGATTTGTTGCTAAATCCTGGAAACATTTAAAAAAGGTTTGAAAGTCCACATAGAATATATGTATACTTATAATTAAGAAATAATGTGGTTGATCTGAGAAATTGAAATATTTATCCTGGTATGGAATACACCCATTATTTATGGTTGGAAATTTAGTTTCCAAAAATTTGACTTATGCAGGGTTTTGTGCCTAAAAAATACTTACAGATTGCATGTGTGAAAAATCTACATTAAATGCTCACAGTATGATTAATATGTCATCTGCAGAGAAAGAATAATAGCTACTTTCACACATAGTTTTTTCTCTAATGCCATAAATAAGTGCTTGATGATATTACTAACAACAAACTTCAGAGCATTACCAAAAAATTCTGGTTTTAATAAAGATTTAAAACTCACCAGCAACTCACATGCAGCTTTCCACATGCACCGCTGTTTTTAGACACCGTTTTTCACTTAAAGTCTTTAAAAAATCTCTATATATTGCGTGTGAAATCTCATCACAAAAGTTCACTGGTGACATATTATTTTCCTTACAACTGCAATCGATACAACTAAGGCTCAAAGCAGTTTTATGGCTATTTTATAAACTTAGGAATGTATTTGGGAAATTTACTATGGAAAAATTGACTCAACCTTTATTTAAGGATTAACAAGGGCAAGTCCTGTGGCAGGGTGTAGCTCAAAATGTGCTACTTCTGCTGAGTTACAGGTAGGGCTGAGTTACAGTAATGGGGAGCATTCAGGTGGTGTAGGGAAGAGGCAAAGTGTGGCTGGTGTGTTTGAAATGCTGTTCTGCTTTGCCCCCCGGGGGTTCATGAAACCTCCAAGTATTTGGGTGATAAATGTGGATGCCCCATCCCTGGCAGTGTTCACGGCCAGGTTGGATGGAGCTCTGAGCAGCCTGGTCCAGTGGAAAGTGTCCCTGCCCATGGCAGGGGGAGTTGGAATGAGATAATCTTTAAGGTTTCTTCCAGCCCAAACAACTCTTTGATTCTGTGATATTCTTAAAAGTATTTTGGTCCCCATTCGTCTGTGAAATTAGTAATTTAGATGCTTATATGCATCTGAAAACATGGTTGTTGGTAGTCAAATGGATCAAAATAACTTTAAGTCTCGTTAAATGTACTTACAATGTTGTTTGTTCATACACTGCCTACATTCATCCATGAAAGATTTAAAAAAAAGAAGGATAAAAACATGGTGCCTTAATGTCTGAAATAATTGATAATTCCTTTATTTTATAGGAAGGTCTTATTAACACTTGATTTTACAAGGAGTCAGCCTCCTCAAGTATAGCAGCTGTAGAAGGATTTAGGCTTTGTTATGTTGTTTGTTGTATTTTTTGTGGGGTTTTTTAATGTGTCTCTAATCCTCAGAGCTGCAATGAAGAGTTTAAGAATATTACTGGAAGATAAAAGGTCATATTTGGAATCTCCCAGGGTCAAAGGAAAAAGAATAACGGTAGCAGCCCATTGTATTCTGAAAGTTATAAACATGCTTAAGGCAGTATCATGATTAGGGGAGGTTGATTTGTGGGGTTTTTTAGGTTTGGGAGTTTGGTCATACTGCCTTTATGTCACTTTCAGAAACTTCTTTTACAATAACCACAATTATTAATACAAATAGTCTAAAAGGAGAGAAATTAATTTAGATTTAAAATGCCAAATGTAGAAAATAAATTATAATATTGTGGGAAACAATTTTGCATAAACAAAGGAAAGGACTATATGGTAGATTTTGTTCCACCTTGAATATTAGTTAATTCAATGAAGAATGGCTAGGATATCTGCTTGCTTACAATACCCAGTGCCAAAATCCTTCTAAAGAAATTTTACCTTTTCTTCCCGAATTTTTGACTTTCAAGACCACAGCAGCTAGAAAAACGTTGTGAGAGTTTTTTCATAGGCATGTTTATTAGTAATTTTTTCATTTTTGTCCAGGGGTCAGTCATTCCAGTATCCCTTGGCAACAGCACTTTGTTGGGAGAGTTTATATAAATGTTGGGAGAAGGCAGGTGTTACAGACTCGTTCACATCTCTTCCTGACCTGGTATCAATGTTAACCCCTGTCTCATTTCTGGGTCTGTTTCCTTCCATGACACCCTGCAGGAACTGATATGACAGTTATCTATTACGTTAAAGAAAAGGGGTCACATTTTTATTTTATGCTGTATGGTTTTAGAGAAGTGGCTACAGTTTACACCTGACCGAGCTTTGCACCTGTTAAATACCGAGACTTCCCTAAGGAGGAAAATAAATCTGAATCCTTTTATTTCTTGAAGATAACCACCGCAACCCTGTGTTTTGTCAGAAGATTTTTAAGGAAAAGCCTTCCCCCTTCTCTCCTCAAGGCTTATAAATCGTTGGTTTATAGAATCTCCTAAGGTTTGTTGGGAGTGATTACAGTGCAGGCTTTGTGAATGCATACACAGAGCTTTGAACCCAGGGAGAACCTGCATTTAAGTGCTGTGATCAAAGGTCTGTGGCTGTAACGGGCTTGGTCTTACCGTCAAATTCAGGCAGTGTAAAAATGTGCAGAGACTGTGAAGGGAAGAAGAGCCACTACTAGAACAAAACGTCCTATTTTGATGCAGAATGTATGCTTGTTTCTGTGTGCACAGAAACCACCTGCTGTTCTAAAGACACCTGTCTCTCTTTGCTGTCGCAGACCCTCAGCCCTGGAAGCAGCCTGGCAGCAGGGGTGGCACTGCCGTGGGTTTGATCTGCGACAGCAGCGCAGCCACAGGTGAAGGGATGTTGAAGCTTTTCCTTCTCCGATACCCTGTGACGCCAAATCCATTCGCCCGCGGGAGCTGAGCCGTCTCTCGCTCGGCTGAATTTGCAAGCGTTTTGAAGGCTTTTTTTGGAGGGAGGGAGCGGAAAAATCTACGTTCAGGAGTGGACTGCGGCCCTCCTGGGCTTGGCACACGTTCCCCGTCCGGCCGGGGGAGGGAGGGCAGCCAGGGGTTTTGCCCAGCGGGAATGAGCCCGGTGCGGCCCCCTCCTTGTCCAGCGCCATCCCGGGGCCGCTGCCGCGGCGGGGCTGGGCTGCGGGGACAGCGGGTGGGAAGCGGCTGCCCCGGGGGAAAAACAGAACCCTGCCTTGGGGCACGGCTGGGAGAAATCCTGCGGGGAGGGAGGCGAGGAAACTGCCTGGGAGGTCGGGAGGGAGAGGAACCGCGCCGCCTTTGGGCGTTTTTGGCAAGGTGAAACCCAGCCTTTTCGCCCACCTCCGTGCTCCGGCAGCCCGGGGAATGCAGGCACAGCTCCAGCTCCTCTCCCCCCGCCAAGGGGCCGGCGGGGCGGCCCGGGGCGAGCGGCAGCCGGGGGAAGCGGCGGGACTGCGGGAAAGTTGCGTGGGGCTCGCTTTGCAGCTCCTGGGGACCCTGCCGGGGCTCTCGGAGCGCCCGGGCACCTCCTCCCATCCTCCTGCCCTCCCTCCCTCCCACCCCAATCGGGCTTCCCGCGGGACTCCCCGCTCTGCCAGGAGCGTCGCCCGAGCGCCTTCCCCTTTTCGGGTTTTGTGGCCTTTGGNCTGCACCACCCCCCCACCCCCCAAATTTCCTAAGGCCGTTAGGAAGGAAAAAAACCAAAAAAAGATAAAACAGAAAAGAAAATAAGGAGCCTGGAGTAACTGCGGCCCGTGGGACGGTGGGGAGAGGTGGAAGAAGAGCCTCCGTCCCCAGATCTGTCGCTCAGCACCACGCTTGGGTGAAGGCATGGGAAGCACTGCCATGGACAAGAAGAAAGATGCCTCCAGCAGCAGCAGCAGCAGGAAAAGCTCCAGCCAGAAGAAACTCATGTTGCGAGTGCACATCCCCGTAAGTGGCTCCTCGCTCTTGCTCCCCTTCGGCAGCTGGCGTGGCTTAGGCATGCTTTTCTCTGACATGGAGCGCAGAAAGGCAGGGAGAGGTGTTTCCTGCGCCGAGCTCTGGAGTTTGGGGCATGCTGGGCAGGGGGTGCGCCCCTGCAACAGGCGAGTCCTCCACATCTGGGGTGGGCTGAAGAGTGGGGTCTTGGCCCCCCGTGCAGTGCTGGGAGCTCAGGATGCAGTGTCCGTGGCACGGAGGAGTATCCTCACTATCCTCGTTTTAGAAGTGACTCTTACTCCCTGCTATTCCAGTGCTCCTGTGCCCTGGGCTGTGGGTTTGGCTCAGTTTGTCTCACCCAGTTCCCTCGCAGACTCACAGCACGGTTTAGCAAAAGGTGTGTTCACCCCCAAACGCTGGTCTCAGCATTCCCAGGTTTGGCTCCGGGAACTGTCCCTGCCTGTGGCTGACCCAGGGTTTAATCTGACTCTTCCCTCTCTCTCAAGACTAATCCACTTCTGAATTTCCCAGGTCTGGGGAACGCAGAGCTTGCTCAGATTTGGATCTGAGCAGTCTGGTCATTGCCGAAAGAGCAGGGCAGTTGTATTCACAGTGGACCAGACTAGTGAGCCATGCAGTCTGTTCACCGGCTCTGTTTTGTTTTGTATATTCCTCTATAAAGTAACATGCAAGAAATTATAGTTTATAGTTACAGAATAACCACAGATCAAAAGTTTCTCTCTATTTCTAGTGACTACTTAAAGGCTGACTGGCTCCATCTTCAGAATTACATGCCTTTCAAAACTTTGTTGGTTTTCTTAACTATTAGGATGTTGTTGTGATCTATGTAGCTATTAGTTTTCTATTCTCAGTCCTGATGTTCTTTGGGTTTCAGTGCTTCTGGCAAGAAATAACAAAGTCCTTGTATCTTTTCTGTGCACTCTGTTGTTGTATCGATCATTTTTGTTTGGGCTCTTTTGTTTATTGGTTTGTTTTAAATCTCATTATATAAAAGTGGGAAACAGTTCTACCCGTGTCTCTGCCAGGCCACCAAGGAGCAAAAAGATATTTCTGGTTCTAAGTTTTTCCTTTGTTTTAGGAAAGAATAAGAAGTCAAAGCAAATTTATTAGGTGTCTCAAGTGTGTGGAATAAAATGGAGGAAAAATACATGACTCTTCTGCAGATTTTATTTTTCTCTGGGGAGGAATGCAAGCCCAAGAGCCCAAGCCAAAACTTCTGGAGCTCTGAGTGCATTCAGTGCTAGAAGAAAAAGGTCTGTTTCTGCTAACATGGGTGTTGCCTATGTTTTGTGACAGAAGATTGTAGGCAATAAACTTTACCATGTTGCCAGTAGTACTTCACAATAGGGATGTAAAATACCAGCAAATAAAATGTACCACACCAAAGCACCACTCACCCTGTGCTCATTATTCCTTCCCACCCTGCCTGCTATATTGTCTCTGCCATCTCTTCCCACTGCCCCCCCTCCTCTGAGTCAGTCTAGCCAGAAACCCTTGTGCACCCGGATCTCCACTGCTGCTCCCAGGAGCTGCATTTTTTGCCTGTAGAGGAGCCATAGGTAGTTTTGTAGTTTCCTGTGGTTGTTGCAGGATTTTACAGGATCCACCTGGTGCTTTTGAAATACCTGCTGACCGCCAGATATCTCTGACCACACCAGAATTTAAAACAATTTTCCTCTTTTTATGGTGTGAAGCTAACGTGGAAAAAGTGCCTAAGGAACTCATTTTCACTAAAGCATTATTGACAGAGGAATGCTAATACTTTTTCCTAGTTTCCTCCCTAATCCATACACAACCTTTCTTCATGAGTGTTGCCTTAGTTTCGTCTTGGATGGAACATTTTTAGTAGTGGGTCATAATTTCTCATGTTCATTAATCTCTTGGCTCTTTGCTATGCAGTTTGTCACCTGGATAAAGGCAGTGACTCAGATACAAGCCTGCAAATGCCTGATGTTGTACTGAAGTCAACGTAAGTTTTGTTGTTCACCCAGTTGGAAGTGTTTTAAGATTTGGTAGTGAGATAACACCTTCCATCCTTCCTGTCCATCCCCAAAATATGATCCTTCTCTTCCATTCTGCATCCTTCTAACTTTCCTAAAATGGATTGAAATGAGCCCCGGGTCTTTCAGGTTGTACTCAGATTTTTAGTGGTTTTCTGTAATCTGGCAGAGTTTGAACATGGCTGTGCTATAAGAAAACATTTTTCTCATTCTCCTTTCTTGACAGTGGAATCTGCATTTGAAAAGATCTGTTTAGACTGTTTTTTTTTCTCTTTCATAACGTTGTCTTGGCTGTTGTTTTGAAGCATCATTCCTATTATTTCAGTGGCGCCTGTCAGTGTAACTGTAGTTGTCAGGGGAGCTTTCACCAGACAGTAATTTTTATTTTGTTCATCCTCTTCTTTGTGTTTCTGTGAGATCATGTTTATTGCTGAGACATGTAATTCATGCTCATTTGGATCTTCAAATTAGGAACAAGGGAAGAACTAATAAGATCTGAGTAGGAGAGGAGAGAGGAGTCAGTTCTGAAAGAGAAAGCAGTGGGACAAACAGGTACTGTTGTGATGCAAGCTGGCCTAAAACATATTTATTGGTCACATAGAAATGCTCATTGAAAAAGTAATAATATATATTGTGAAAAAAATAAGGGTGAATGATGCAAAATATACTATGATTGGGTTAGAGGATTGTGGAATAATAGACACTTCTGAAAAGAAAGTTGAATGCATTTCTTTCCTGTCCCACATATTTTTGGTTTTTTGGGTTCTGTGTGACAATGGAAAAAAATGGATCAATTGAAGAAAGCTGGTTTGTGGCTTGCAACACTCCAGGGCATTTCTCAGGTACATCTTTCTCAAGCAAGAACAAGACATGATACAGAAAATCTAGAAACACTCTATTTTCACTCTCTTCCAGAGCTTAATCTGCTTCAGCACAGGTGGGTGATGCCCTGCCTGTGCTTTTGGGAATGGAGGTGGACCACTAAGTTCCTGCAAGTTGGCTTTCTTGCTGCTCTCAGCTTGTGTCCAGTAGCCAAGAGTAAAGTGGAGGCCGCTGTGTTCTATAGTGTGGCAGGGGAGTGTTTGCTGAATGGCTGGAATGATGGAACATCTTCTTGTGTGGTTGTTGTTTTCTTTGTAAGCGCACGACTGACTTAAACTAGTAATTTATATGGACCATAATATAATTGGAGGAGCCTTTGTAAAGGTCATGCCAACCTCTGTGTCTCCCAGCAGCACATTCAGAAGTCTTGAAATTAGAAATGCCTAAATGGAAATTTCTGGTCCAAATATCTTTAAAAGCTGCTACAGATTTAAATAGAAACCTTTGCTCTCTAGATGCATCATATCTGTAATATGAAGACATTAGCATTATGAAATTCCTTTTTAAGCCATTAGAACTTAATACTTGCACATTGCTTTGAACATTTTAAAAACTCTATTCTGAGACAGGATGCAATTGTCTGCTGAATAGGAGCTCACAGCAATGAGATCAGAATGTTCTTTTGTCATCTTGCAAAATCGATCTGTTCTAATGTTAATGTTGCCATTGTAGTCCCTGGTGCTTAAANCAGTTCTGAAAGAGAAAGTAGTGGGACAAACAGGTACTGTTGTGATGCAAGCTGGCCTAAAACATATTTATTGGTCACATAGAAATGCTCATTGAAAAAGTAATAATATATATTGTGAAAAAAATAAGGGTGAATGATGCAAAATATACTATGATTGGGTTAGAGGATTGTGGAATAATAGACACTTCTGAAAAGAAAGTTGAATGCATTTCTTTCCTGTCCCACATATTTTTGGTTTTTTGGGTTCTGTGTGACAATGGAAAAAAATGGATCAATTGAAGAAAGCTGGTTTGTGGCTTGCAACACTCCAGGGCATTTCTCAGGTACATCTTTCTCAAGCAAGAACAAGACATGATACAGAAAATCTGGAAACACTCTATTTTCACTCTCTTCCAGAGCTTAATCTGCTTCAGCACAGGTGGGTGATGCCCTGCCTGTGCTTTTGGGAATGGAGGTGGACCACTAAGTTCCTGCAAGTTGGCTTTCTTGCTGCTCTCAGCTTGTGTCCAGTAGCCAAGAGTAAAGTGGAGGCCGCTGTGTTCTATAGTGTGGCAGGGGAGTGTTTGCTGAATGGCTGGAATGATGGAACATCTTCTTGTGTGGTTGTTGTTTTCTTTGTAAGCGCACGACTGACTTAAACTAGTAATTTATATGGACCATAATATAATTGGAGGAGCCTTTGTAAAGGTCATGCCAACCTCTGTGTCTCCCAGCAGCACATTCAGAAGTCTTGAAATTAGAAATGCCTAAATGGAAATTTCTGGTCCAAATATCTTTAAAAGCTGCTACAGATTTAAATAGAAACCTTTGCTCTCTAGATGCATCATATCTGTAATATGAAGACATTAGCATTATGAAATTCCTTTTTAAGCCATTAGAACTTAATACTTGCACATTGCTTTGAACATTTTAAAAACTCTATTCTGAGACAGGATGCAATTGTCTGCTGAATAGGAGCTCACAGCAATGAGATCAGAATGTTCTTTTGTCATCTTGCAAAATCGATCTGTTCTAATGTTAATGTTGCCATTGTAGTCCCTGGTGCTTAAAAAAAAAAAAATTAAGAAAAAAATTCTGCTCTTGTTCACTTTGAATTTCATCTGGGGTGGTTCAGTCAGAGCCAGCAAAGTTATGTTGTATTTACAGGAGCGCAGCTGAGGGCAGAACCTGTCTCAAGAGCTTCACTATGCCAAGTGCCAAGCACCTGCTGCTCCCAGCAGGTGGGAATTGCAGGAGCTTGGCACTTCCTTGGATTTTTCCCAAATACATCACAAGGTGACTTTTTATTCAAAAGAACAAAGAAATTTTTTCACAATAAGCACAAAAATAACATCTGTGAATGATATCAAAACATCTTTCAGTTCAGTGAGGTGGCTCTTGCCTCTGGTGCTTCAGCACTGATGGCAGAGTTGATGCACTTTAAGGATGTGCTTGGAGATCAGGATTCTTTATTTTCAATGCCACACAAAGAAACATCTCTGCACACTTTCTCCCATTTCTTTGTCAATCTCTATGATTTTGAACAGAGTCCTCAATGTCAAAATTTATTGCTGTTTCCAGGCTTGGTGTTATGCTGGGATGCCAGGCTGAACATCAGATGGCTTAAATATTTCTAACCCAAGGGATGACAGTGATGTTCTGACAGTTACTGTTGGCTCTGGCTCTGCCCCTCCATCTTGCTTTCCACACTTGCAAAGTCATTAGTGGCTGCATGCCTAATAAATCACTGTGAAATGATTTTGTTCTGTCACAGTTTTTGCAGGGTGCTTCTTGTCTCCTGGTAATTGCAGGGTGGGCTGATGAGAACAGCACTTCAGTCTAGGAGTCGCTTTAGGAAGCTGCAGATGGGGAATAATCTAGTGAATTCTTTTAAAGGTGAAAAGAAATCAGCTTCCAGTGTGATCTAGGAATGAAAGAAATGCTTATTTTCTTGGGAAAAGGAGGTGAAGGGAGAGAGAGACAGAGGAGAGAGAAATGTTTCCCTAAAATTAAATCTGCAACTGTTCTCTCTGTCACTCTCATAGGGCAGGCTCTGAGTTGTCCTGAGCCTCTGTGGCCTTGAAGTTTAAATTTGGATTCCTCCCTCAAGGGCTGATATATTAAGACAGGAAAGGGCAAGAAGTATTTGCTCAGGAGTGTTGAGATGGCACTTGGACTTTATCTGAAGGATAAAAGAAAGGATTCATGTTTGTAATCATAATAGTTTCCACTGCAATTAAGGGAGCTCTGAGTCTCTTGTTTATGCTAAAGCTTGCCTATGCCTAAGCATAACACAAACAGACCATCAGCTAATTGAAAAGTATTGTGTCTTATAGAACATCACTTTTTCTAGTATGATATTCTGCTCCTAAATGGTCTGACCCAACCTCCTTTATTTATACCTGAGCCTGTGAGGACTGTAGGCTCAGAGGAATGTGAATTTCCTTGGAGAAGTAAGTCATGAATGTGGAAGGAATCTCACAGAAATGTGGATGGTGAGACTTTTGGCCTTAGGGAAGTTTACACCATGCTTATATTGGGAATTAGTGCAGCAGAAGAAATGCCATTGCTCCAAAGGGATCAGGAGTGAAGTGGAAGGTAGTGCTCTCCACCTAGGTGGTTCCAGCACCTGTTCACAGACCCACAAGGTTTAGCTTATGCCCAGCTTCACCTGGGCACCACATTGCATTCAAGGGAGCTGCTCAGATGTGACTGAAACCAGAATTCAACCCTCATTTTGTTGATGATTTATGGACAGTCATGGAAGTAGGTTAGTGTGCCCAAGTGCTGGCTTGGCAGGGCTAATGGGAGCAGAAAGGAGCCAAAACGAGTCAGCATTGGTTGCCCAAATTATGGGCATTCCTGTTGAGTGAAGTAACACATATAACTCTCATCCCTTGGAAGAAAAGCTGAATTTCTATCAAAAGGCATCCCATGCACAAGGAGTAATGAGAGAGCAAAGTTGGTTACGAGAGAAATGAAGCATCAAGGATGACATCAACAGCAGACTAGAGATGTCCCAGAACATCTGTCTGGCATAGAAATAGCCCCTTTGTGGGCTGTTTTACCCCATACTGATCACCAGGCTGTGGGAATTGGCTCCTGCTCTGGTTGCAGGGGACTGCTGTCTCAATTTTCTACTATTGTTTGCACTGTAGGCACACTGGAGAAAGCGTTATAGTCTCACAATCAGGGAGACTTGTGTGTGTCTTGACAGGCTAAAAGAAAAAGCAGCTAGAGTGTATCTTGAATGGAGTATGGTTTTTCGCCTGGAAAGGAAAATTTATGTACACCCATGAATACAGGATGCCATCAATAAATATAAAATATTATTTGTGGTTTGGTGATAACACTGCTGTAGCGCTACTGAACTACTTCTTGTACCAGCAGTGAGCTAAAACACTGATGTATGTGGCAATTTCTGCTGCAGAATGATTTTTGTGTTTATTCTTTAGGCAGTTGTAGAAACTGGAGCATAATGCTTCAGCTTAGTGTTTGCTTCTGTATTACTGTCTCTTTTAAATTGCTTGCATATAAATACATATGAAATCTTTAAAGCATGAAAGTATTATTTACACTGTAGAGAACCAGAACATAACACAGTACTTTGGATTTTGACATGGAGGATTCATAGAATGGTTTACAACGTCCTTCAAATTTTCATAAAATTTAGCCTGGCAGTAAATTACATTATGTAAGCATGACCCAGTGGGATGCAGAGCAAATGCATTGCAGTGTGTGTTTCATGGTTGTCATTTATTTCACACACCGTGACTCTTCAGACCTTATAGTCATTATTGCGAAGGGTGCCTGTGACCTTCTGCTCCAAAGACAGAACCTGTGTCATAAGCTGAAGACTTAATATAATTTTGTGACCAGAGTAGGAGAGCTATATGCCTTTTTTGAGCTGCTGGAGAACACATTCACAGATCTGGGGATTCATTAGGAGGAAGTGTATGCATTTTCAGCATTGTCTGTCATGTTATGAAGCCTTTATCATCATTTATTCACAACACGCATTGTGCAACTTTCAGTCAACTGTTCTTGTCAGTAATGCTGCTGGAGCAATGAAAATAAGAAAATGCTCTGCTTCTGCAAGCTGAAGAAAGCAAACCTCACTGAGTGGTCAGAGTGCAGCCTGGCATGACTACAAAACACAGCATTTTCCTGCTCAGTTGTGGACTTGCTAGGGGTCTTTTATGAATGACTGATGTTTGGGTCTGGTTTGTGGAAGCTACGTGCCTGTTGATTCCTTCAGAAGAGTTTGGAAATGTGTTTTCTGTGGAATTGGAGAACTCAATACTTGGTGAGCTAGATTAGGGGTAAAATCTGAATCCAAGCATGAAGAAACTTTTAAATGAATACAAGCTCTCCATAGAAATGGGATACTTTTAGGAATGTGGTGGACTAAAGATGTGCATAAGCATTGACTGTTGTCTATCTAGTGGAAGATTGTTACCTGTATGCTGCTTATTTTGAATGGACTCTACATGGAAATCTGCAAAAAGGAATTATGTAGAGATTGCTCAAGTGTGTCACGATGACTGTTTTTGCTATGTAGCCTTAATCCTTGGCAAATTTCCAGCGATCCAGGACTGTTCTATGCCTTTAAATAGGTTTGCACGTAATGTGTTTGTTAAGCCTGTGTTGCCTTGCTTTTGGCCATGTGGCCTTTAACAGATCTAAGTGCAAACAAGTGTTTTTATAGAACCATGGAATTGATGAGGTTGGAAGAGAGAGTTCTGGAGGTTGTCTAGTCCAGATGTTATTGCTGACCCCGTGGTCAGCTAGAGCAGGTTGCTCAGGACTGTGACCCATCAGATTTTGAATATCCCCGAGGATGGAAACTGCACAGTTTCCCTGCTCTGACAGAACACATTTGGGCAAGTGAAAGTTCCTGGAGACTAATTACTGTTCAGCCACTACACAGGCACATGTAATTGAACTCCACAGTTGCTTGTTCTAAAAGCCGGAGCCAATCTGGAGAGTGGAATTGGATTTTGCTAGTAGGAGTGTAGTGTAGAGACTTCTGGGGAAAGGATTCTCTGAGGTGGATATCGAAACTGGAGGCACAATAGTCCCAACAAGACTTGAGAAAGAAAGGAAGAGTAAGGAAGAGGTTAAAAAAGGTGCTTAGTCAGTGTTATCATGCTGTGTATGTGAGTTTGCCAGCTTCTCAGTAGAGCATTGCATCTTCTGGAATGTGGTTTTCGTCATGCATTGTCATTCCTTTTGCATAAATTCATTAGAAGGGGATTTGCTGTTACTGCGTATTAATCATGGCTTCTGTGTTGGAAGTGTGATCTAAACCAAGAAGCATGAGGGAAGACATTCACGGATAAGAGCACTAAATCATCAGCAATCTGAGTCTCTATCTGCTGTAGGGCCTGAGGGCAGAGGAGGTGGAAGCTGTGCATTGGTGAATGGATGAGGCTTGAGGTCCACAAAGAATGAACTTTTCAAGTGTCTGTGTGCCACACTGAAACAGCTTGTGGACCTTCTTTCCATCCATGACTGAATGTTGTTAGATGTCTATACATATGTTGCTAAAGACAAACTGTCTGAAGAATTTAAAGCCGTGACAGATTGTGTTGGCTGGAGGAGGTGAGAAGAAACGATGTTATCTCTGCAGTGCTGCTATTCAAGGAGATGGCTGGAATTGAAGCAACTTTTCCCATGTTGTATAGGAATGTGACAGTTGGATTCCTGAAGTTTTCAGACCCAGTTCACTTATCTTAACCATGAGCCCAACCTACTTCCTATGGTATTTGTTCCATAAGGATCCATCGACAAGCTCAACCTAAGTTAGATCCATGTATAAAGTTAACCTAAGTTGGCAGTCGTGGGAAGAATTTTCCCTTTTGCTTTTTATGCAAATATGTGTGAAGTGGAAAGATTCCAGTCTAATGTCTGCAGACAGTCATGCCATGCCTTAAAATAACACTATTAGGACTCTTGGCAGCCTGATCAGGAAGACCAAGGATTGAGGATATTAGACAAATTAGAGGAAACTATTTTAATTTCCAGCATCAAAAGTGGTACCAGTGAGTGTGCCTAATTATCACACCCTCCATGTGGTTCATGTGGTTGTTGAAAGCTGTGAAATGTTAGTCTTTTCTGTGTAGCTGGTGGCACATCAGTTTTAGAATTCTTGAAACAAGGCATCTACACCATTTCAGATGTAGTCATCTACATAGTCAAGAAAATGGGGTCTGGGTACATCTGAAACAGCTCTTTACCAGCCTTGTTCAACCTGCAGCAATCTCCAAAGAGTTTGCAGGCATTCTGTCTTCTTCCCTGCATTCCACTGATTTGTCTTTCCAGTTGCTGTAGCTGCACATTCCCTTGTACTGCTGCCAGCTAGAGCAGGAGACAGAATACCAGCCTGGTCTCAACACCATTCTTAGATACTCCTTCCACTAATTCTAGATCAACTCTACATTTTTATGGGAAATTGGGGAGCTTTTGCCATTTGAAAAGTGGAGCCAACATTATTCGTAAACATAAGATTTGAAAAGTTGAACCAGCATTATTCATAAACAAAGCCTGAAAAGAATAGGAGGTAGAAGGTGTTATTCAGCTGTTCTCTTTTCTCTTTATTTAGTGAGTTGATGTTAAAGGTAAATACTAATTTAAGAGACTTCTTTTAGTTGGGCAATGATTAATTATACATTTTCCTTGTATTTTTAATGTGTTTTAGAATGACTGTACATGCTTTAAGCTGCACAGAGGCAGGAGGGTACATGCCAGCATTTTTCTTTATAAAGTAAATCCAGTAATTCAAAAAGTGCAATTACTTGAATTCTTTTTTTTCTGTATCGTACTAAGAGTTCTGGCTCTTTTCACTGTGGCAGACCTGTGGACATGTCATCAGTTGGCATGCAAAAGTTGCTGTTAAAGGAACTCTTCTGATTTTCAGCTGTAAAACACTGAAGTTAGTAAAAGAGGAAATGTCTTACTTAACCATGTACAGTAGTGCACTCATCTCCATTACTTACACAAAACTGTTCCTCACCAGTGTTCATCAGCTGTCCTGGTGGACCTCAACAGTACTTACCAAGGCAAGGCAAGCTGCTGTTTCCCAGCTGGATTTCCCAATGGACTCTGTCCCACTGCAGTGCTGAACAAAGCATGTTGCCTTACAATGCCTTCCTACTTAGTCAATACGTTTTATTTTCATTGTCAGATAAAACGAGTGGTAACTTGGTAAGCCTTGGTAACTCATTCGCTTTTTGATGTCCATCTGTCTGTAGTCTCAGATCCAAAAATCTGCAAATAACAGATGACTCAGATTTACTTGAAATGCCATTCACAAGATTAACGCTTGAGAAAAGAAAATAGGTGCTAAGAAGGCTAGTAGCTGAGAGAGATTGGATTTTCAAAGGAATTTATGCATCTTAGGTTCCTTTACAGTATTTGAAGATCCTGCCAGTCCATTTGCATGAGGATATCCTTAATTACATTTGAAAATTAAGCTTTACATATTTCAAACTTTTAAGATGCCATTCTTCCCTCTCTGCTATTTATATCAGCATTACAAACAGAAGCTCCTTTCCTACTTTTCCACTTCCAATAACATTCTCTTGTGCCTGATACCTAAAATGGAAAAAACAAACAAACAAACAAAAATACAACAAAAAACCCCAAAAACAAAGAAAAAAAAATCCCACACCAAAAAAACAAGTCAGAAATTGTGGGGTTTTTTTAATGGAACAGAGGTTGAGAGTAATACCGGGAAGTAATTTGGGAAGAGATAAATAGCAGCTGCTCTCTTGATGATAAAGACTGAAACTAATACTGATACTTGGTGCATTGCAATCTGTTGTGACACACAATAAAGTCTGTGTGTGTTTGTCTTATATTTAACTGAGAGTGACCAAGTATTACATGTGATAGAGACTTCAGAAAGAAATTTCTTTTCAGTGTAACATGAGAAAAAGCTGTGACAATTTAAAATTGTGAGAGGATTTCTTTATACTTTTTTACTCCTGTGTAAACTTTAAAAGTTTTGTGAGCTACAGTAGGCATTTAATATGTTTGGATTCTCTGTGGGTAGTTATTTCAAATTTACTTCCAAATAAAAATGTTTTAAAATTAAAAAAATATATTTCACTACCATAATCTGCATATACCTTTCTGTCAGCATGTTTATGAAGCAGAAGTATTTGGGTTGAAGTAACCAAGGAAGAGGCACACACGTAAAAGCAAAGGCTGTAAGATCAATGGCATTGATCAGGATATGCACTTTAATGGATGAGAGTTGGGACACACAGGCGAAACGTCTGGGGACATATGTCTGGGGGTCGATCACCTTCTCTTGGAGGAATGGTAAAATCAGATTTCTCTGGACTTTCGCAATAAAATGAGAGGAAATATTAACTATACACTCTAAGGAAGCATCCATATCCAGAGAAGATATTTCTAAGGGTTTATTTCCAGAGGGCAAAGGTACCTTTGTTTATGTTTTATGGTCTAGAATGTTCTGTGCACCTGACTAGGTTAATTTAAAAAACATGTAAGGACACAAGTCTTTACGAACCACATGACGTTCAGCAAGGGGAAGTGCTGGAGTCTGCACCTGGGATGGGGCAGCCCTGGGTGTACAGACAGACTGGGAATGAGAGGCTGGAAAGCAGCACCATGGAAAGGGACCTGGGGGTCCTGGTCCATGGTGAGTTGAATGTGAGTAAGCAGTGCCCTGGAGCCAGGAGTGGCAGCCATGTCCTGAGAGCATCCAGCCAGGAAAGGAAGGGGATTGTCCCACTCTGCTCTTCCCTGGGATGGCCTCAGCTCCAGTGCTGGGGGCAGCTTGGGCATCCCAATATAAGAAAGACATGAAACTGTTAGAGAGTGCCCAAAGAAAGGCTACAAAGATGGTGAAGGGCCTTGAGGGGAGGCCGTGTGAGGAGCGGCTGGGGTCACTTGGTCTGATCAGCTGGAGGAGAGGAGGCTGAGGGGAAACCTCACTGCAGTTACAACTCCTTGTGAGGGGAAGAGGAGGGGCAGGCACCGATCTCTGCTCTGTGGTGACAGTGACAGAACCCGAGAGAACGGCCTGAAGTTGTGTCAGGGGGGGTTTAGGTTGGATATTAGAAAAAGGTTTTTCACCCAGAGGGTGGTTGGACACTGGCACAGCTCCCCAGGGAAGTGGTCACAGCACCAAACCTGACAGAGCTCAAGAATTGTTTGGACAATGTTCTCAGGCACAGGGTGGAATTTTTGGGGATGGTCCTGTGCAGGGCCAGGAGTTGGTCTTGATGATCCTTGTGGGTCCCTTCCAACTCAGCTTATTCCTGTGAAGTGCAGAGCCTGTGTGTGTGGAGGGAAGCTGCCCTGTGTGCAGCTGTTTGCTCTAAACTGAATACATTCAGTGTGTATAGACAAGCTGACAAATTGCTCATGTTGCAGAGAAATGGGCTGTGATGGAAAATACAATAGATATTTAATTATTTCAGGGGAAAACCCCACGTTATGAATATCCTGTGTTTTCATGTCACAAAACAAACAGAGGAACGAGCTTGACCTTTAGGCTGTTTTAATTTCTGGTGGTTTTTGGTTTACAAGACTTAAGTAATTTGAAGTGTAATCACCTGGGCTCTTGTGCTAAGGGATTAACACATATTTGACTTGAGTCCTACTGTCCCAAATAGCTGTAACCAGGACTAACTTTCTTCTTCCTTACCTCTGTCTGCTTCCCTGCATACAGCCATTGCTGTAGAAGGCCTCCAAGTCATGTCATGTCAAATAATGCATGGTCTTCAGAGCTCACTGGGGGAGAGAAAAGTCTGGGAACAATGTGAACAGGCACAGCCAGGCACTTCCACTAATTGTTGATGTGGATGATGGAACACAAAAGCAGAAGAAGGGAGGGGGGAATGGAAATGTGTCTTGGTGTGGAAACGACTGTGTGAAAACAAATATGCCTGGACTTGCTTATTGGGAATGTAAATGTAGCACAGAAGAACTCCCATGACAGGAATCCTCTGCTTTAGTCTGCCCCTGCCTGATAATTTTAGAAGGCTTTTTTAAAATTTATTTACCTCTAGAGACATTTTTGGCTATTTGGGGTTGTGGACTTCAGCAACCTTTAATCGTAACAGATAGTTGCATTTTACTGCTGAGCTAGCTTGAAATTATCTGTTAATTTTTAGTTCTAGTTATTTGATATTGCCTAAATATTGAAAGTGAGAAACTTGAATGACTTAATAACGTAACATGCTAGTTGCATTTCAAAGTTTATCATACTGAAGTGGAGTTAGATATCTAAGTAACTCTCTTCCATATTGTGTTCTCTAACCCAAACCAGAGTGCAGAGATTTGCAGATCAACTGTATAAAATAAATAAGGTAAAACTACATATTTAGATGTGTGTGGAGGGGATTATTCATAACGAAAAACCTCAGTTTCCTCTCAAGATCTGTTGTGCTGAAATATCTATACTGTATTTTCCTTAAACTCAGAAAAAAAATCAGATAAAGGTAAAAATCAGGTGATGAAGAGATGACCATTTGGTAAGATGAACCTGAAAATGGAACATTTATCCTATAGAATGGGAGCTAGATGGAATTATGAGCGACTGAAAATGAAATTAGTAAATTTAGTGAGATTCATAAAGTGAAATGAGTAGATTTGTATTTCACAACACAGTGGAACTTTTTGTACACAGGTAAGCTACCAGCCCATGCTAGCATTCCTCATTCCCTGGAGATGGAAAGGCTCTTTACATCAAGGGAACAGAAAGCCCAAGTGATGCACAGGGCCCTTGGCATGTTCACCTGTGCCTGAAGAATCATCCTACCTATGCTGAAAAGTAGGTATTTCTGCAGGGAAATGCAACAGATGCAATTAGGAATCAGCACAGTGCAACACAACTGGGAAAAATCCAAGTGCTTAGTTTGTCCATTTACTAAATGAATTGCAAATATCTGACTGAACCAAGAACTATTATGGAGGCAAGAGGAAAGGGAATAGCCAGCAGAAACACCAATTTGTTGATTATATAATGGATCTGTCATTAGTAACTTGATCATGCCAATGCATTTGCTTTTTTTCCAGGACACATACTTGTTCTTACCAGGGCTGATTGAAAAGCACTCTGATTATGCCAAAGTGTGTTTTAAATGGAAAGAGGGAGATGGAAAACTCTTTAACTGTAGAAATATGATTGCTGATAGCATTGCAGAAAAGTGACAATGCAGAAAGATAGCATAGTTTATCTAAGGAGTTAGATCGATCCATTTTTAGTTAAAAATATGCAAATTCAGTGCTGTGAAAGTTATCACAAGGACAGCTGTAAAGACTGATCGTGGGTTAGAGTGAAAATTGAGTTCATCCAGTAAAATTCATCACAACAGTGCATTGTGGTGCCTCTATTTTGACAGGCAGGATTGGCTTCCCAGCAATTACCATTGAAAATATTTATCATTGTAGTGTGGAAAACTGACTTCCTGGTACTGGGCTGGGAACTTCATTTCACTGTAATCTCCTGAACGTCTTTGGTGACTGAGGCTGATTCTGAGCATGTTGCCAAAAGGTCTCAATTTCTCCACCTTTTTTGCAGTCTTCCAGTTTTCACATCAGATTTCTCTTTACTATGTGCTCCTATTTTTATAATCCTGTGATTTCCAAAGCCACTGTAAGCTCCACACCTGCAATATTCTTTATTTAAATTTCTTTATTGTGCAGGTGACCATGCGCTGGGACAGATTGCCCAGAGAGGGTGTGGAGTCTCCCACACTGGAGATATTCCATAATCCTGTGCCATGTGCTCTGGGATAACCCTGCTTGAGCAGGGAGGTTGGACCAGATGGCCCTTTGTGGTACCTTCCAACCCAACCTGTTCTGTGATTCTGGGAATACTCCCTTAGCAGTATTCCCCAAGCCAAACGCACTAGCTGCTGTCTCTAGAGAGTTTCTAAAACCCACCACAATCACAAAATACAAAGAAGAAAAATCAGGCTCACAGAATTACGTATTGGGTCTTTATGGAAAGGATGTTTCGATTTGTGTATATCCCTGAGACGTGGGTAAACTTTAGGGGTGAATATCTTGTTTTTCAGAATTTTGGTGACTTTGCTCACAGGTGGGGTGCTTAATGCTAATATCTGCCAAAAGTTTCCTAGAAGATACCCACAATTAGCATTTTAGGGATTTAAAGATTATTTTATTTGGCGTGTTCAGCGCAGAGCAGCTGAACCTGCTGGAAGAAGATTTCCAGCTTTCTGAGCTGCTCACCACTAGATATGCTGAGTGCCATTCCAGTGTTATTTGCCTTAGCAGGAACATTTTTTCCCTGTCATCACTGGAGCTGCTGTGGACAGTGGGTTTGGAACTGGAGACACTATTTCTACATGGGATGGAAGTGTTAGGATTTCATTATGGCTCTGCCAAGGCTGGAGGGAGGGGAGAAGGAACCACCTAAAGCTTGTGAGTGTATAAAGTATAAATGAGTGTACCAGAAATACCTCATGAATGGATACCAAATTACCAGTATTTTTGCTTTTGATTTTGCAACAATTCTGTTTGAAAGACGACCAAGTCTCTTTTGGTTGTTCTGCTGAGAACTTTCTCTCCTTGCAGACAAGTTTTACAGCTCTGCTTACCACAAGTCTTACCACATGTGACAGGACTGTGCAAAATGCCTGATACAAGAGAGCTGTGATGGAGATGGGGGAGTGAAACCAGGGTACAGTGGTAATATTTATGGCTAATGTTATGATGCACCCTCTCTGCTATTCTAATCATGTTAACAGCTGTAATTCTGTAGCTGTGGTCTAAATGGAGAGGCAGGTAAGAGGTTGAACTCACTGTGAGCCAGAAAACCTAAAATATCTCTTTTACTATTGGCCAGATGCCCAGACCAGAATAAATACATTCAGCCTTTCTCTTTCACATCCCCATTGTAGAGACAAAATATGAAAAGGCCAAACAGAAATCTGACAGACCATATTTTGTTTATATAGAGGCTTGGTAACTGTATGAGTTGAAGAGACACTTAAAAAGCTAAGTTCTGTACTTTATATGGATTTATAACAGCCATTTAAATAAAGTATGCCTTTGTGCTCAGGCTGAGCATTTGTAAATTCAAACTGTTTTATGCATATTTGCATAATATATGAGGGGGTTTTATGTTTAGTACATATACTTGGCTAGATGTTTTTGTTGTTGGAATGATCGTGGCAATTTAGTTAATGTTTTCTGAGCATCGTCCCAGAAGTTATCATGATTTCATTAATAGAAGAAACCCTTGTTTTATCTGTCCTAATTTGCACACAAGGCCAGTTTGAGGGAAAGCTTGACTTTTCCAAGAAGCTTCCGAAAGTTCCAAAAAAGGCTTATTTACATCTGGTAATTAATTAAAAATAGGCCTTTAAAAGTTCGTGTTTCCTTTTCTAGGATATTCTGTTACTCAGGCCTTTCAGCACTGCTGCCTGTGAGTCTGATGTTGTGTCACTTTACAGAACTCACAAAAAGATCTGTGACACCAATGGAGAGACAGGACTTTCCTCTGATGGCTGGAGCTGGAGTTCTTGGTCTGGCACATTGGTTGAGCTTCACAGGAGGTTTATAGCTTTGGGAAGGAAATTTAATTATATGTTCTGGCAATAGCCTTAACATTTTCTCACTCTTGACTTTTTATTGTTGGGAAATTACATGTAACGCAACTGCGACTGGTGCAACATATTTCTGTATTTTATGTATAACTTCAAAACAGAGTGAGTGCAAATGTTTATTTCAGCTAAGTCTGTTCCAAGTACATGTATTCATTAAGCTTACCAGACAAATTCAGTCAAACATAAGCTCAGCTATTGCAGGTAATTCATTAACAGATTCATCTAAAACTTTGTCCAAAGATTTAGCTTCTGAATCAGGTCATGAACGTCTCATTTCCTCACCAGTCCAAAAATACACAGTTGATTTGGTGGGTAAAGCCAAGTTTAGCCAGGCTTTGAGCAATGGTACGACCTCCTAACCATAGGCTCACTTTACCTTGGATCCAGCTGTGCTTCTCCTTCCACATGTCAGGACTGTGGAGGAAGAGGATAACCCTGAAGTGTGAACCATGGCAGTTGTGACCCTGACACCCTGATGGCTTCATTCTTCATCTCAAAGGGAGTGTGTAGCCCAAACCTAGTCCAAACCAAGCACTTGCTCCACTGACCTTTGGGTGGTTCATTACTTGGCTGCGAACAGGGTGTGGGGAGTAAACTCTGGAACTGATACAAACTTTTGCATATGAAAAGCCCTGAAGTGCTTTGGAAGTTACGTTTTGTCATACATGACTGACATATAGATAGCTATCATAGATATCTGGGACAGAGATCACTAGGTGCTTTGCTGGTGTTTAGCAGTACTAAGAACATTTATGCAGGAATTCAAGGAAGTTACTTCATCTGGAATACATGATAGGGAGGACTTTGCCAAAAAATGCAAAGTGTGGAACAGAGTTTGGAGTAAAAATTCATTTTCTGAAGGAAACTGTTGTGAGATCCTAAATGGACACAAGTAGTTTACTTCTCTGTGTCTGGAGAAAAACATGTTTTTGTTCATTCCGTGTAAACTCAGGTTCCTCTGTAGCACTTTGCCTGCCTGCACTGGCCCTAGGTTGGAGGGCTTCCTAGTGAATCCAGTAACATCAGTGCCCTAACTAATCTGGATCTGGAATGTAAAGTATCACCAGTCATTGGATTGTCAATTTTTGGGTACATGCAAGATCCTGATTTTCTCCAGTCTCATCTTTTTATCCATATGCTATTCAGTTTATCCTCTGTAGATTGTAACTCTTATCAGACAAGCTTGCCTTCTAATATCAACCTTCTTGTACTCAAGGTTTCACTTACAGCTTAAACACTGGGAGACCTGCTTTATTTGCTCTCAGCAAAGAAGTGGACTCTTGGAAGATATCCAAGGTTTTATTGATAGGGTATTTGATCCAAGCATTTCTTTTAAAACTCTCCTCGAAAGCAAGCCTGGGGAAGAGCCAACATAATAACCCTAATGCACTGCCCCCCTCTACTTCCTTCCTTCTGCAAATTTATAAAGGTTTAAGAGAAATGGTTGAGTTGATGTTGCCCTGGAAGTATCATTATTTCTGATGTGAAGCTTGGAAGCAAAAACTTAAGAAGTAACTTGCTCAAGACTATAGAAGGCTGGAAAGTAGAGCCCAGTGGCCCCCCTAGTCTTACACATAAGCTAAAAACCCATCATGCTTAAGGGCAGACCACTGTAGGTAATTCAGCAGTGCAGATGTCTTGGCCCACTCGAGTGTGTTTTCCCTATGTAAGATCATCCATAACATGGCTCCCTTTGGCCTCAGGAGTTTACCTGTGATGAGGTCTGTTGCCAGACTCCTGTGTCAATACATTGACTGCCTTCAGTTGTGGACAAAGTCAATTTGACTCCCTTGAAGCAAAATCAAAGAGCACCGTGAGCCTATGGCTCCCCATAAAACATCCCTTCTCTGCCATTTACTGCTGTTACGGCTGATGGAAATAAGCCAGTATTAAATAAGGGGTGGGAAAACACTGCCCTGCCTTAAACTGAGTACAGCTGCGCTTTTGTTACTCGAGTTATATGCGAGGGCAAGCAGTGTTTTGGCATGCTCTGGGCTCCTAAAAGCACTGCTGGGGCAGCAACGGAAGTTACTCCCACTATTTTAAAAGACAGGTCACCAGACTCCCAAAGTTCCAGCAGCTGAAGCCTCTGGAGAGCCGTCTGTTCCCTAAGCCCTGGGGAGAGCTGAGGAAGAGCCTGTGCTGCGAAGGACGCCCTCACCGTGGGAACTGTGGTTTGAACCTGCAAGGACGGTGACAGATCGGTTCAGGACTCCCCAATGAGGGTCTGTTTTTTCTAATTGTGATAAAAGTAGTCTTCCAGGTAGCTGAGACAGGTCAAAGTTGGGACTGTGGTGCTGGCTGGTGGAATGCTGGAAACGCCAATGCTGTGTATTTCTAGGTGGCCTTTCCCATCCATTTTCAGGAAGTTGGGTTTTTTTTTTCTTTCTCTGCCCTTGTTTACTTGTAATTTCACTTTTAAAGGTCTTCCTTCCTCTTTCTGGGCTTCTCTTTCAAATCTGTTAACAAGAAATTTCTTTCAGATTCACAGAAACAGTGTTTGCTTCCTTGTTTGTTTTCCCAGGCTGTTCAGTAGGTTACAAAGAGAATTTCTGCTTGTTGGTTAGTTTACATAGTTAGGATCCTCTTGATGGCCCTTTGGAGTTATTATGCCACTCTTCATCCAAACTTGGGGCATTTGAAACTCTTAAATAAGCAGATGATACATTTTTATGAGTAGTATCCCATGTTTGTCATGTATATGTGTATGTGGGTGTGCCTGCACACACCCATATTTCCGTGTGTATTTTTTGCATATAATCCTTGGGCCACATCTGATGTGAGGTTTTTGAGAAGGACCAGAACCATGGCATTAGGGAACAAGGATTTCTTGTGACAAGTCTGATATGTTTTGATGCAGGTGTAGCCAAAGAAGATGGTTATCACACTTTGAATGTGGAAAAGGTCACATTCTGACATGTAGCCACATGTTGTGTACCAGACTATTTCCAAATTGGAAAACAGTTCAGAATTAACCTTTCTGAATAATTGTATATTTTTATGTTGACCCTCACATTATACATAGAGTGGCTCCTTTCCCCGTGCCTGCAGCCCTTCTTCATCTTTCAGTCATTAGACATCAGAGCTGTTTTTCTTCTGCAGATCTGTCAGTTATTTGGTCTCAGCAATAAGATCAGAATTTCTTGAGCCTAGAATTAATTATTATTTATTTTCCTTCTTGCTCTAGGGGGTGCATAAAGCAAGAAGGAGCCTTCTTTAACCTGCCATTTATTTCCATTTCCTGCTCCTGTAGGAAAATCCTTTAGGCAGTGTCAACACATCTTCCCTGCAATAAACTTCATCAGTCTGAAAAGTGCTGATGTTTCTTGCTCTCATTAGAGCTTTCCTCCAGATCACCACTCTTTTTCCCTTCCTAATTTCCAACTTAAGTTTATTCACAATAATTTTCCATTTTCTAATTGCATCCACAAAGTGTCCTTTATCTCTTCTCCCTTGTTGATGTTTATGCACCTTATGTAACTGTGGGGAAGGATCACATACACTATCAGCTGTCAACTGCGAAACCAAGCGAGCCAAAGTGCTTTAGTCACGTCCCACAAGAGAGACTCTCTGTTCCTCTCATCGTCAAAACAGTCCTGTGCTGCACCTGTTGCCAGCTGAATTAACCTTTCCTGAGCAGATGACCAGAACTGTACACATTATTCCAGATGAGTTTTCACAGTGCTTATATATATCGATATGGTATTAACTTTTTATCTGTTCCGGAGGCCTCCTGATGCCTGTTCTGATCACATGTGCTTTATCCGTAGCAACATTCCCATGACAGCTCTTAGTTAACCTTTTGAGACAGGTACTGTCAGTGAGACAGGACTTCAGTTTCTATCCAGCTGTTGAATGCTTGAGTTTTGGACAAAATTACAATCCTTGAATACATAATTGAGAGATTAAGAATTAAACTAAAAAAATTAAATTGATTAAATTAACCTGATTTCTGTTCCTCCACTTATGGAGTGTTATCCAGTTCAAGTTATCCAGTGTTTTCCATGAGAGAGCCTGATGTTTCTGTTAGGGTCCCTAGCTAGCATCACCAAGGTGCCTGGCTTAGCTTAAACATACTGTTGTTGTTTACCCAGGTTTCAGGAAGTTGTTTCATGGAAAGATTATTGCTTCTCTTTGCAATAATCTTGAAATTTCTCGTTGTCCTCCATGCTGCCCGGCATGCCAGCAAGAGAGAGCACAGGAGACTTCCCCTTTTTCTCAGCAATGTTAGCTGGCACTTGAGTGGCAAAGAAAAACAGCAAGAGGATGTAAAAGGGGTAACAAGGATTTTCTGGATGCAAACTAAATTCTGGCAGTATTTAGTAAGAAATTGAAATGTCTCCCCACAGCTATCTGATTTATTCCTAGGCCAGAGCTGGGCAGAGTCTCACAGAGGTGGCACAAGACAGACCAGGAGACCCTACAAGATTTCATGGTTATAGTGACAGTGACAGATCTTTGTCATTCAATATTTTATTTTTTTTTATTTGACAAATAATATGTTTTTCTAAATTTTCCTTTTAATCTTAATTTTAGCTAAAACTTAGTTTGAAAAAAAATATATCTTAGGGGAACATCTGTCAAAGTCTGTTGAATTAGAGCCCACTAAGACAGGAGGTGTTAGTTCTAAGTATTTGTGTAGCTATAGGTTGTGTATCCTATAGATCCCTTGTTGCAGAACTGTGAATGAAAATAGAGAAGTTTCGTGCAGGAAGGCAAAATAAATATCTGACCAGTTGTTAAGACAGTATTTAATATGTTACATGTTTAATTAGGACTACATCGGCCATCCTTGCAGCAGTAGTAGCTGTCTAGACCTTTAAACGTACACTAGAGAGCAAGTGGATGGAGTAGATGCTGGGTGGTTTCACTCAGACAACGTGACCTTTGGAGCTAAATCTGCTTACACTTGTCTCCCTCTCTTTAGGGTAACCTGCTTTCCACACTTTTTTATTGATGGGGTGCATACTTCTTAAAATAAACTGAGCTCATGTAAAGTAGAAGCTGCTGAGATTCTTTTTCAGTGTCTTCTTCAGCTGGCTGGAGAGGCTGATAATGCTTGCAATAATTTTTAAAGTTTAGTGTCCTTTTTATATATGCTACACTTTATAAACTTTTCTTATTCCCTGTTTCCCTGACCTATCTCCTTTCTTTTTTTCTTTTAAATTTTTTTTTTTTTTTGTTATTTGTTTTCTCTGAACTCTTTGAAGGGTATGAGCTATCCTTTTTCATTGGTGATATCCAAGGGAAATAAAAGGTTAATGTAAGATCTGGGCAAATAATGGTTCATTTCCAACAGTGCTACCAGCAGAATTGGCTTTCAGCTGCATTGTGTGCTGAAAACTGATGACTTACAATTGGCTAAAGCTGACGGTGGGGCTGGAACAGCTGTGGTACAGCAGGGCAGCAGAAATTTGCAGAAACAACCGGTTTTGTTAAAGCTGAAAAACAATGTCGTTTTCGTCCCCTCTTGTGTAAGTAGGTGCTCCCAAAGGTTTTCTTGTGCTGTGAAATACCTGCTGAGAAACAGCAAGATTTCAAGAACAAAGCTATTTGCATGTATGTAAACTTATGTAGTGAAATATTTAGGTGATTGATTTGGTAATGCTTAAGCTTTAGTAAAGTTTGGGGTCTTTTTCTTCTCCTGTGGATTCAGTGCTTGTGGTAAAATTGCTGGCTGCACAGCCCTGTAGTAGTTAATTTATCCGGGGAGCAGATACTGCTAGCTCCTGGCCTGGCATTTCCTTTGGCTCACCTGCCAAGATCCCCTGGAGAGGATGCTGGTGTCTGTCCACCCACCACCATCCTGTGGAGGTCAGAGAAATTCAGCTTTGCCGAAAGCTGTGATAGTTGTGTGTTGCAGGCTCTGGACCATGTGAAATTCAACCAAGTTCAAATTCATCTCGTGGCAGTGAAGCTGATTTACGGGGGCACTGTTGGGGCAGGCATTTGCTATGGCAAGGGAGCTGTGTCTCTCTGGCTGGTGATCCTGGAGAGAAACCAGCTGCTGCTCCTGCCTGTTATTGCTACCAGCTCCTCTTTCTGCTTTGCTTCTATTAGGACCAAAGTTCTGCCAGAGAGATAGAGCTCTTCTTCTGGGAAAAAAATGTTTTCTTCTGGGAAAATGCATTGGTTTGGTTTGGTTTTGTTATTAGCATTACCTAGAGTCTTTTCATCTGTGCTAGTGATGTTACTGCTGCCTCCCCCGGGGCTGCAGCACGCACCCTGAAATGCGTCAGTGTGTTGCCATAAATGCTGAGCGCTTCGTTGTTTCCTTAATCCGTGCTGACTCCATCGTTTCTGGGCATTATCGGGAAAGTGCTCACCTCGGTAGCAATTACACATGGGCCACTGGACTTCATGTTCTTGCCTGCGTCACCGCATGAAGTGGTGTTAGAACTGGCGAGATCTTCCCTCCAAAGGGAAAAGAAAACAGAGGGGAAGGAAGAGCATAAGTGGCTCTTCTTATCAGCAAAAAAAGAGGATTTGTTTTCCAAGGCTAAGCTGCTAATGCTGAATGACATAAAGAAAGAGATAAGAGAGCTGCTAAGTCTTCGAGGAGGGTCGTGGGGACAAAGTGCACTCTCCAAGGAGGATACAAAAGACAAAACAAAGCAAAACCAATAGAGTTATGGAAAGAAAAAGTGAGCCCCTCCGAGAGGAAGCTTAGCGGAGAAGATGGGCAGCAATCAGGAAGGCTGTGATGTTTACATCAAAGAAGCCAGGGCCGATAGAGGCTGGTGAAGATCATCCTCCACGTAACAGAGATAAGATCCATAAGCAACAGGAGAGAACTTTAAAAGGTAAGGGCCCTAATTTTCCTCACCTTCCTCCAAGCTATTTTACTATAGCTGCACTGTTGGGAAGAATTACTGCATCAGGATGGGTTGTTCCCATATAAACTCCCCTGGCTTCCATTGATTGGGAACAAATAAGTTTCCAAGACCAAAGGTAAAAAATGTCTTCTACTGATGTAATTATTTCCTGAAACAGAAAGAAGTATATGAAATAGCAGAGAATGATATCCAAGACAGAATGTCTTTCTCTAGGAAGGGTACTGAAGAGCCAATAAATGGTTTAACTATTTAGCTGGGAAGCCTAAATTCCCTTCAGAAAACCTTAAGAGTAAGAAAAAAATTTTGCAGTGTGATGAGATCAGATGAACAGCTTGAAGTAGAGGTGGCAGAAAATCTGACCTTTGCTCTTGGTTAAGTAGCCATCAGATAATCTGTGGAGTGAGAAGCTTCCAGTAAAGGCTGTGATGAGACACTTTTGTGTTTCTGACAAACCTGAGAAAGAGTCAAACAGGATGTCCTGAGTATTGTCCAGATCTTTGGTGTAGTTATGAGTGGGACATGATGAAAAGAACTGGTGGAAAAAGCAAGACCAGCTGGCTTTAGGAATTCACCAGGATTTCTGGAGTTGATGATGACTGTTACTGAGCCATTTTACCTCATTTCCTAACGATACCTAGTAATAGTGGAAATGGGGATCTGACACAGCACAGCCATACACAGCCCTGTGTGTTTTGGTATTTGTTTTAGTGGGCTGAAATTTTGACATGGGCATGATCCATCCGTACTTCTTGCCATGGGTTTTGCTATATTTGCCATCTGAGCTTCTCATGTGCTGGACAACACAACGCAGGGCTGCTTCAAAACATAATAGTCGACTTGTTATTAGTAGCTTGTTTGTTTGTCCTCAGGCCTATTTATAAAAACAGCCCCAGGCAGGGAATTCTGCCAGCAGCCCAACCACTAAACAATTACAGATCTTTTCTCGGAGCTGTGTTTTCCAATCTATGCAATAATTCAGCGGCAAACCATAGTCACTGCTCACATGTGTATGAAAGTAGCCATTTTTCTGTGTGGCACTGTTTTTATTGGTTTTTAAAAAATAAAAACAGAGTCTCAAAAGATATCCCTGTTAATGCTATAAAAATATAAAATCTAGTTTACAGGCATGGCTGGCAGTTTAGTAAAACCAGGCACAGCAGGCGATGCAGAACTCAAAAGTAAGTCAAATAGATATTAATCAAAAACTATACATAGGCTGCAAACTTGGACGAGGAATTCAGGGGACTGGTACGCATAAAAACCAGCCTTTCCAGCTCCCTCCAGTTAGGTTTATGAAAAACAAAACAAAACAACAAAAAAAACCCAAAATCAACCAAACAAAAAACCTACTGCCAACAAATGCAAAAACAACTCTGCAGAAGCAGAGTAATCTAAATTTGTAAGGACAGTGTAATATCTGGTTTGATTGGTGCTATGATACTTCATCGATTTCAACTCACAAATGTGACAGGTGGTTGATTGGGTTTGCACAGTTAGTGGTGCAGTGCAGATAGGTGCATCCTTTAATCAGTGGATATGAAACCATAGGAGCAAATGATGGTCCCTTGGTGGCCAAAATGGGATAGAAGGAGGCCTAAACATTTGGATCTGCCTTTGGGTTTTGTTCAGACTGCTGTAACAGCATAGCAACAGGATTTTGTGAAAATAGCCTGCTAAACAAGTCAGTAAATGAGTCTGGTGAGTCTTATGAAAGGTGGGAATGGTCAAATGAGGCTGTGGGGGGAAGTCCTCTTCAATGGAGATCACTCTGCACAGGGCTGGATCACTTTTCTGCACAATGTTCAGAAGTCATGAACCAGAACATCTCTGCGTGGAGAATGTGGGTTTGTTAACCAGATTGGTTGTGTTTCAAGGGCTTGAAATGTTCTTTCTGCACTTGAAATATGTGTCTATGTTTGCTAGATATGACGCAAGATTTTGGCAGTTTTGCACTTGATTTTTAATTTAAGCCTTAAGGAAGACCTAGAATTTGGGATTTAACCCCGAATCACCATGAAATTTGTTAGATGTTTAGATACTGGGCTTTTAAAAACTGTTATTTTATTATTATTTTACTTTATTCTTCCTTGGAGGGAAAACAAAGCTAATCTGCCTGTCTGCTGCCATGGAGAGGTGTGGCAGAGACAATTTGTTCCTTAGATAACTTAGGCCTGGCTTGTATAAATACACCCTTGAAACATTCAATCCCTCTATTGATGTCTGAAGATTGAGGCAAATCCTGAAGTAGCTTAAAAATCAGTGGCTGTGCAGAGGACAAGGGTTGGAAATGCAGAAACCATGTGTTTTCCTGTGTACATGTGAAAACCTGATCTGTCAAAGGTATGACAGAAGCAGAGCTCCTGCATCTCCAGGATGTACAGCAAATTGGAGGGGTGTGGAAAAGGACTGGTGGAAGCTCAGCATCATCTGCTGCTTTTCCCTCACAGCAGCCTGGGAATGGGGTTGAGAAAGGTTGTATTTTAGGAAGCAAACTCTGTCCCTGTTCGCTCCTCAGGTTAATGAAAAAAGACCAAATATGTCATGGTTTGAATGTCATGGCTCAAAATTGAAGTTAACCAGCTCTGGAAAGTGTCTATGAAGTGCCTTGAACTAGGAGGTGTGGGAGAGGGAAGGAATCCTGTGGCATTTGTAGAGGCTTTTCTCATGTGACTCATTTACTTTCTCAAATGAAAACTAGGATATAATATTGTGTGAAGGAGCAGATGCAGACTTTAACAATAAAGTTTAAGTTCTTAGAAGTTAGCCACATTTTGTCATTTTGTTGTTTTTTTTTTTTCCCCATCCCCTCCCCCCTGCCTTTTGCCTTGTCTTCTTTAGAGTTTAAAAATGGGGAGCAGCAGAATTGTAGCTTTCAGTCTCAGTTCCTCCTTTTTTGCACAAAGCCCCTGTTGGATTGCTGTGATCTCCCTCCCTACAGATTATTCAGCTGCTCTTCTTATAAAAGGTTAAGATCTGATGGTGTTGAAACCTCTTGTTTACAATCATTGCAGAACTGTAGTATGGAAATTTCCATCTGCAGCAAGATCTGGGGAAAAAAAAAAAAAAAAAAATCCCTGCTGCTTTTGTGACCATTTGGATCCAAATAAAGAAATAGTGTCTGAATCAAGCATGTTAATTCTGATTAGCACATACAGTGTGTTCAGCCAAAGAGGCCTAAGCTCATATCCCCCATCCTCTGGAAGAAATTATCTTGCTCTGCTCCTCCAGGAGCCACGGTCTCACTTTTCCAGGTACCTAAACTGCTCTGATAATCTTTGTATTGAGGTTCTCTAAAGTGCGGTGCTGCCTTCCTTAGGGAGATATGATCAAGGTCAAAAATTACTGCTTTTGTAACTGTTCTCAGCACTGGCTTAATTTTTCTGGTTATTTAGCTGTTTCAAAAAATTGGGTAATGACGTGCAAATATGTCAATATTTTTGGAGAGTAGTGTTCGTAGTGCAAGATGCCTATGATAAATTTAAGTCTATGATTTGATTGTTTTGGGAGGAAAAAAAAAATCTGTGGATCCCACAGGCCTTTTGGAGAAACACAGTTCCTTTGCTTCTCTAAAAAAAAATACCAGTGTTGCCTGTATTTCACATACTGTGTTCTATAAATTTCCAGTATTACAAGGGGTGTAATTTCACAGCAAACTTGGATTTTGCATGTCAGTTCTGAGCACACACAAATAAAGGACCCATCTCCCTGCAGCCACAGCTGCCTCTCCTGCCCTTTCCACAGCCCAGCAGGGCAGCAGTTAATGTTTACATGGGGCACAGAGTATGCTGCTTGCATTTAAAACTTGCATTGAAGACTGATATTTTCTGTTAGCACAGCAACAATAATTTCAATTCTGAAGTTCCTCACAGAAACAGATGACAAAAAGCAGTTTATGCAATATCTGCTTTATGACAGAACACACAGTTGCGGTTTTGGGATGAGGTTCTTTCCTAAGTTGATGCTTTTCAGTTGTGTACATGTTAAGGTTTGTCACTGGGCCAGTCTGAGAAAGAGCATTTGATGTGTTTGTGAAGCTGCGTTGCTGGTCCATGTGCTGCTGAGAGGCTGGAGCTGGCTGATCCCTTTCTTGTGGGCTGTGTGCTCAGAGCTCACTTGAGCACCCTTGGCCACTGCCTAAGGAGCTCAGTGATCTCAGCATCTTCAGGCTGCTCTAAGTGACCGTGTTTTCACGTGAGAGCGAGACTGAGGGTGTTCCACTTCCTCCTGTTTTGCTTTTAGGACAAGTTATTATTAATCTCCTCTTGCCTTTGTGAGCCCTAACCCAAAGCACTGCATAAGCAATAATAATCAAGGTTAATAATTCAACACTATAGTGATTTATATTTTCAGAGGTCTCTACCAGCATTATTCAGTTAATTGTCACAACACTTCTGCTGTAAATGAGTGTTAGGCTCATTTTTTTATGTGGGGAAACCTTTTGCTGAAGTGCAGGGCTGTGTTGAAAGCACGAGAGAAACAAATGGTGGTATCAGGATGGATTCCAACAACGCCTTTTGCCAGAATAAGGCAGGATGCCTTGGGTTTACCTGGCAAGGGAGAATAAATGATAATGCATAACCTCTATACCTGCTGGGAAGAGCAGGCATCTCCCACCAGCATCCGAGGGTGCCGTGCTGTGCATGTTTTCAGCTGTGCACTGACAGCTGCAGGTGATTTCCTGTTGGATAACATGGAAGGTGCCTGGCTGGCTCTCTGCTGCTGTGTTCATCACTCACAGAGGTGTTGGCCTTGGGCTCATTAACTTGCTGGTGCAGGGCACGCTGGAACAGTCAGGCCGGATTTGTCTGGGGGAATGAGGAAACGCTGTAAAAGTCGGGATCAGAATTTACTTTTAAGCTGACTGCCTTTGGGCTGCCAGTCTCCACGTGGAACATTATCTGTGGCACAAGGAACACTTCAGTGATTGCTTTTAGGCTGTTGGTTTTTTTTTCTTTCAGTCATGGAGTTGTTCTCCTGGCAGTGTCCCTGTGGTAAAGGCAGGTGGACATTATAAAGGAGAATGTGGATATGCAGATGAAATGCCAGCATGAGCAGCATTCCCACCTCAGCACTCAGGATCTGGATCTCTGGATCAGGTCTGCCCTGTCTCAGGGTACTTTTCTAAAGGATGTTCTGCCAGCTCCTGTGTGTCAGGATACCACACTTGTGCCACTACAGAAGTCAGACCATGGTCCCTCAGGTTCACCAGTAGTGGGAAAGGCAGTGAAATGGGAGCAAGGCTTCTGTATTCCTTGCTGTTTCTAATGCTATAGCTTTAAAGAGCAGAAAAATCCATTTCACAGGGCTTTTTTCCCACACGGTTCCATTAGCTTTTTTGCATCCACAATCTTCCTAGTTTGTATAGAAAGAAAAATCTACGGTGGAAGAGGGAATAGTTTAAAACTGAGAACACAGCTCTGGGGGACATCACAAAGGTTTCCTAGTTTAATTGTTGCAGAGAGATGCACTTGTGAGCTACATCTGGGTCTGCATGTGTGGCTTTGCCTGGTAAAACAGGGGCATGTTAGAGGCGGAATCCTGGCAGTGGTCAAGCCAGTGGGATTTTTGCCAGTGATTTTAATCAGAGCCAGAATTTCACCCCTAGGTCTATAATCTTGTGTAATCTCCCTTTGAAGTCACATGGATTTTTAACCAATGTCTTATGTAACACCAAAACAATCCACTATCCACCCAATAATGTCCGTTTTCCTGCATAACCAAAACTAAATGTTCCAAATGTGTTTTCCAGAACCTGAGATGAGATTGAATTAAAAACCCTTTCTTCCCCTCTTTTTTTGAAATATTGGGTGTTTGTAGAGTCACTTTGATGCTGTGGGTGTAGTCTTCTTTTAAACTCCTGGTCTGACCTCATAGCTAACCACGTTTTAAGCCTGAGGTTTGGGATAAAGTTTTATGTAGTTCCCTTGCAACCTAAACTATTCTCTGATCTTACAGGCCTGCTTTGGATCTTAGAGAAACGCCTTGTAGTCTCATCTGCTGATTAAGAAACTGATAGGCTGCTGAAAACACAGTTTGTCCCATTAAAATGAGTATAATTATCAACCCTAGTAATTCCATGTAAGAATTTGAGTTTGGGTTTTTTTTTCTCTGCATATTTGGGGTCCTGTAGCCAGTGACTGCCTCTGCTGAAACCTGAGGGAATTCCATTTCCAGTTTACATGGTTCCAGAATTTCACTCCATCATCAATGCAACATCTGGGATTTTTAAGACTGCAGATGTGTCTTGAGCCTGCTGGACTAAAAGAGAGACAATGAGATGAAAATCCATTCAGTACAGTAGTAAAATGCTTCCATGTCAGAGACAAATAGGAGTATCACACAATCCCACTGTTTTGAGGCAAGGACTCCTGTGTAATTTTGAAAGGAGTTGTTTCTTTCAGATCTTCAAGATTATGAATATTTGGAAGTTTTCCAGACAAGACTGGCTAAAGCCCTATGCACCCTGGTTGAAGTTCACTGTTGACCCTGCTTTCAGCAGGAGGTGGGTCTGAAGACTTAGAAATGCCTTTCCCTTTGAATTGTTTTATGATCTTGAATCATGCACAGATCTTCTTAAATAAGCATTAGTAAATCCTTGTCAAACACAGGCTATAAATTATCAGGTGACAATACACAGATTGTCTTTCCAGCACAGATTGTTTTTAAATTCTGTACTCACACAGAACTGAAAACTGGATTTTTGCTTTGCTTTAATAAAAGTCAGAAAGTAGATCAGTGACAGGGACAACTCTCATTTCCTGACATGAGGGCCTGATGATACAGGACTGAGGAATTGTAACCTATATCTGGGAAGATTTTATATTCCCCAACAACAGCATCTTAATTCACAAGTAAAATTGCTATTGACCTGGTTTATAGACACATATTTTAATTTTAAAACAGTTAAGGAAACTTTCTGGCTGGATTAATCCATCTGTATCATCAGTTTAATGAGTTGCCTTTTTTACCTTATAGTAATACCTCGGTGGTTTGGGTTTTGTTAAAAATAACTATCTGACAGTTCCTGTTTCTTTGCGGCTTCTTAATTAGTGTGATTTTTATCTTAATAATTTTTTTTAACCTTTAACTTCCTTTCAGTTCTTTGCTTAAAAGAAAACCTCTGCCTTTGCAGATCAGTCAGGTTTGAACGAACTTGCAAGTATCTGACTCAAGCTGAATTTGCTGTAGAGTACATCTTTGTAAAGCCACAAGTTTTCTTTGTTGAGGGTTAACTTTATATTACTTTGAGTTGAATGCTTCAGCCTGGGAATTGTTTCAAGTGGCAGATTAAGGGGTTTGTCTAAAGTACTTAGGAATGCAGGATTTGCAATAGCAGGTGAAATAATTTGTCAGTTAAGTCCGGTAACCTGCCTCCAGCAGTTGTCAGACTCTATGGCTGTGGTGAAAATCTGTTCTCTTTTTTTTCAGCATCCCTTGTACAATTGGGCTGGTTATTTGTATAATGCAGTATAGGATAACTGTGGGAAAACACATGGTGTTTTTAAAGAATAATTAAGCTCCTTACACTGCAAATTTGACCCATATTTTAAAATTTTCGATTTGGTACAGAAAGTTTCAGACTGTAAACCTGGGGTTTGTTCCCCTCCCCCCAAAAATGCGCAGAAGTCTTTACCCAGTTTTCTAATTTCTCTGAAGTAATCTGGTTTTTCTATAGAAGTCAATATAGTTCAGAGCAAAAGAATGCATTAGGCTTAGTGATGTACCCAACAACTATTTTAAGACAATAATAGGTAATCAAGAGATGACCAGAATAAGAAATCAGTGAATCAAAATTTGTTTGGTTGAAATAAGGCCTCATTTCTGAATGAGAAGATGACCATGGGCTCAGTACCACTTTTTGGGATCCATTATTCATAACCTGAGAGTTAAAATCTGCATCTGATATTTGGGAATTGGGACCAAAGGAAGCATGTCCTGCTCTCATGACTGCCAGCCCTGACCTGTCACCAAAATGGCCTTTCCTTATTGTCATCCTGAGGAATGCTTTCATCAGCCTGAGACAGAAAGATGGACATGTAACAGAATAAAATCTCTGTCTGGCTCCCAAATGACACTCAAACAGGTAAGTTTGGGGATTTTTTCCCCCGTTCCTCTTTTATTTTGTCTTTTCAGAGAGTGCAGGCTGTAATCACTCATATGGCTTTTCTTTTCCATCACAACTGTCAGCACCTGAAGGAAAATGTTAAATTGCCAAGCACTGCTATAAATTAGACAGGTTGCTGCATGGCTGGTTGGGCATTGTACTGTGCCTGTGTTTCTCTGGCTAAAACAAAAGGAATAAAGAATTGTGTTGAAATGAAGGCTTTACATTTTTGGCTGCTTTAAATTCTCTTTCTTCACTTCTACATTAAACACTTTTGAAGATAGTGTTTTCTGCTTAGATACTAATCAGGGCAGTGTTTCTGTATCTTGATACTCCAAAACTTGATTAATTATTAAATGTCATACTCTGCCAGGGTCATATTTCCCCCTTACACTCTCAGCAACTCTTTACGATATAAATATTATCACAGCAAGCCCACTGTGATGGAACAGGGCTTTCCCTGTTACCCAGACAGTGTGTGAAGGAAAATCCATAAACAGCAGAGCAGACAAGGACAGTGCTGTGACTTGGTTACAGCACAGTGACGGCCAGTTCACCTCTTCCAATGCCAGTCTTCAGCCAGTTCCATAACCCATGGGAAGATGAAGAGGGAAAGGTGTGTTGGCTGAGGAACATTAATGAGTCAGGAACCTTTTTGCTCTTGAGCCTGTGATTGACTTTATGGACACTCTTTGTGCTGTGCTCTTACTAAAGGAAATGGAAAGTGCTTTTGTGTTTTGCAAGAATGCTTAGAGGTACCTGAAGTGTTTGGTGAACAGCCTTGGGGGGGATTTTAGCCTGCTTGGAGCATTTTGCTGGGTAAACATAGAATAAAAAAGAGATCTGATCAGAAAATCTACTTGACATGTTTGTGAGTTGAACTTGGCACTTTTTCTGGAGCAGTCTTTCCTTCAAGTGGTCCCTGGGTCTTGCTGAGAGGAATGGATTCAGCCTTTATGAACCCAAAGCCAAGGTCTTAATCCCCACTGGTGTGACACATCCTCTGCAAGCATCGGATCCCGTTCTGAATCTCAGGAGATCACTCAGTCCAGGCTCTTGCATTAAAGCAGGATAGGTGTAGCTGAACTGGACTGAGGCCATGGATGGATGATAGGTCACAAAAATCCAGGAGGATCAATGAAAAGAGGGAATGCCTGCTAAAGCAGCACGTGGTGCTCCCACAACCGGCTCTCTCATCCTGGCCCTGCGCACACACAGGTGAACAGGTTGAAGTGCTGCCTCTGCTGAATCCAGATGGGAGGAGGAGATAATGCTGCAATTTTCCTTCTCCAAGACCACCCTTTCCATGAAAGTGCTTGGGATGCTGCAAAGCTCCAAAGCTGTCAGACCATCTCTAGCTAAACTCTTTTTGATAGAAGCTCTTACTAGATGGATCTACAAACTTCTAAAGTAGCAGGTTCTTCAGCATCCCTTGGCTGTCTCCTAAAATTTGTTGTCATATTGGCAGGAAGTTATCTCCGCTGTCCAACCTAAATCTTACTTCCTGAAAATTAAGTTGATTTATCTTTGTTCTTGGCTTAGTGACTGTGGAGAGTATTTAACCACTGACATGTTTATTTCTTGTCTTCTCTTTGCTAGTCTTGAAGCCCCAGTTCTATCAACACATAGACCATATATGATAATCCTCATCTGTTTCTCTGGACTGCTCCATTTTGGAGCACTGTGTTTTGAAGAAGCTCGGGACAAACAAGATCTAAAAGTAGACTCACAGAACTCTTACGGAGTGGGAAAATTGCCCGTAATGCTGCCTGACAGCTCTCCTAATGTACCCATTGTGACATTTGGGGTTTTTTTTTGCAGTTTTATGTCACTGACTCATCCTCAAGTAGTTCTCCCTTTTAGCAGCCTGGCTAACAGCCAGCTGTTCCCTCCTTCATATTTAGGTGTTGTCTCCCTTCTTTCTCTAACCTGTTATAGTTTATAGAGTTTCATTTCATGGATGAGGATCTTTTCTCGGTTTGCAAGATCACACTGATTATTTTTGCTGTCCCTAGGAAAGCTCAGAAACCTCATGCAGTCTAAATAAAATTATTTCATAATTAGCGTGAAGTATCTTCTCAAATCAGTTATCCAGGTGATAAATAAAGGCATTGCCTCCATCCAGACCAACAGTGATGCTACGCAGGAGACTTCCAGCCTTAGTGGCAAGTTACTAACTCCCCTTTTGAGAGGGGACACTCTCCCAGTGATTTTTATCTATACCTAATTTCTCAGATTTGGTTATGAGAGTGTCCTGTGTGGGAATGTAAGAAGCTTTACAGCATTCAAGGCATGTCACATCTACTCTTCCTTCTTGATTCACAGGCAGTTTGCTGCTTCAGATTATATCAGACCAGTCTGTGATTTATTCATAACCTACCAATGTAAGATATTTATCTCATTGTCAAATGGCAACAATTAATTGGTCTCCCCAAATAATCCTAAATTACGGAATAGTTTTGTGCTTCCTACTCTGTAATTCTGTCATGTAGATAATCAAAAGTATCCATCAGAGAGAAGAACTTTAATCCAGTAATTTCTTTCTTTCTTTCTTAATATATATTTTTGGAAGCTTTTACTGCCTGTGTATAAATTGAGAAAAAAGAATTAAAGATTTTCTCTGCAGACCCTGGTGGTCACATTGGTGACAGTGTGGCTGTTGTTTGAGTGGGCAGAAAGGGCTTCTCATGTTGGTGGAGAGCAGAGCATTATTTTCTTTGGAGACAGGAGTGTTTGAGAAGCTTCTGTAGACGGTTTTTTCCCCCTTTATGTGCTTAAAAAAGACCAAGATTTGTATTATTTATTGTTATTTTGGATTATTGTTGCCAATCTAAGACTGTTCTGTCATGTAACTAAGACATTGCACTCTAAAAATTTTCTCTGGGCTGACATCTTACAGCATCTGTGTGTAGACCATGTGTTCTTGACCAGCTGTATTTTTTAAGAGTCGAGTAATACAAATGTGCCATTTTTAGGTTTTGCAGGTCAAGGTAAACACAGTAAGGGTCTCGAAAAGACCCTGTTGATTTGTGACCTGGAAGGTCTGAGATGGGAACAAATCTAGAAAGGGGCTCTGGCGAGCAAAGGAGAGGAGAGCAGTCCTGTGCTAAGCGGGTAGGAAAAGTGGGTTTTGTGGAGCCAAAGGGTCACTGTGGAGTCCTTCCCTGGGTTGATTTGAGCTATTTTTAGTTTTAAAAAAAACCAAAACAAGCACAATGCCTGGCTGTTAGTTTGAACAGTAGTTTGAGCACAGCTTGTGTGTGTAAGGTAAGAACTTCAGAGCTATTCTGGCTCTGAAAGCAGTGCCTTGCCAATTAAGGAGATTCCCCAAAAGCCATTTCCCAAAATCTGCTGGTGCATTTCTGCTATGTTGAACAAAGAAATAAGGAGCATGTGTACTTATTCATCCCTCTGGGCAGTTTTTCAGCCTTCACTGATGAGCTTTTCTTTTAGTTTTTTTTGAAGTCCTTAATTCTATAACAGTCCCTAATCCTCACCTTCCCAATTATCCAGGTGTGACCATTTTTGCTCGTAGAGACAGCCCTGTTAGCAGCAATGCCGAACACGTAATATTTGCATTTCTCCAAAAGAAAAAAAAAGCCACAGAAAGAAAAATGTAAGTACAAATAAACTTCCTTGGGAAAGCAGCATCAGCGTAGGCAGTAAAGAAGTTGTTGAAGTGGAACAATGTGGCAAACCCGACGATGATTGGATTTGAGGCTCTAATCGCTTTCCCTTGCACATGAGTCTCATATCTGTTGTTAACTTTAATGAGACTTATGTGCCAAGCCTGCAAGCAGAATTGGTCTTTAATTCTCCTCGGTGCCGCGCTGTTTCATTCGGAAGTATTTCCGTATCTTCCCGTTGAAGTTTCGGACGGCGGTACCGACACACACACAGACCTTGAGATGAGGAATTCTCCTCAGATCTGGGAGCTGTGGGGAGAGAAGGGCTGGGGTAGATCTGAGACCTGTGCCAACGAGTGCATGACTAAAGATCTAAAGCTTGTTAGCTCCTGCTCGCCCCTGCAGTGACTCTGGGGGAACGACTTTCTCTGTTTTTTCTTTCCTTAGTTTCCAAAAAGGAGAAGAATTTGTCCCTATCTCCTTGATGGAGCTATTTGGAGGATGAATTAGGATGTGTTTGTAGAATTCTGGGCGTGAGAAGTTTTATTTGAATGTTACTCCTTGTTAACGCCGCCGAGCTTTCTCTGAACTTTGATGTTAAGCATTGGCCTACAAGTATTGTGTGGGATTCCATAAAAATGAATAGCAGGTGAGCAGCTTCACCACATTTTGCAGTTGCTTAATGACTATATTTATAGTAATGATCTTATAAACCTAGAGTAATTGAACAACAAGCCACAAATCAGTCGCAGCCTGGAAAATCCTAATTTGGGACCACTTTCTGCCTCCATCTGCATAACATTTTTAATTTGTTGCTCTTCATTTTCATGCTAATTTGCCCAGTGTGTTTCAAAGACTACTTCAGCCTGTTGGCAGCTCAGGAATGGGAGCAGACCTGCTGCTCCTTGGCAGCAGGTGAATGCCTTGGCCCTTGAAGAGCCGTCCAGATTCATGTTTCCCCGGCAGCCAGCAGTTCAGCCAGGCCTCTTTGCTGCAGATCTTTTCTGGGGGAAAATCCTAACTTATTTTCAAACTTCTGAATAGCATTTTGGCTTCAGAGTTTCCTTCTGCTCCCAGCACCCTGAGGGTTTGTCTGCTGGGCTGCCTTGGCTCCAGAATTCAGATCTTTTTGGCTTGAAGATGGCATTATTTAGGAGTGACTCAAAAACCTTTCAACCATGTAGGACAAACAAAGAGAACAAAATTACCATTTTAAGGTGTTGAGGTACTACAGGAAGGTAGGATGTTTTTCCTGGAGTTGTTTTTTGTTGCTATAGTTGATGCAAATATTCCTTTAGTTTTATGTAATACTATTTGTGGTCAAAAATATTCATGGGTATCAGTAGGGAAACATGACCTGTGGAGATTGCTGTTGTTGGCAGTGTAATGCAGACTCTGGGTTGCTATTGATATTAATATATAATATTTGTTAGCAAACAGTATTTGAGGGTTGTCGGTCATTGGGAGGTCTGCTGTAGGTCATTTTGGGCTTTCTTGGCTCTTTCACTAGCAAAGCTCAGTGTCATTTGAGATAACATTAAACTGAATTCTCTAAACTAACCCTGCACTTTTTCAACTGAAACTGAAATTCCTGTGAGTTAAGCTGGTGACAGCTCTTCAGCAAAAACATGTATTTTGTTTTTCACTAATTACAATGGTCTGAGATCTCCTAAGTGAAACATATTGAGTTGTATGTGGGCTGCCAATCATGTTTTCCTGTGCTCATGCTGAATTCTTACATAGAGAAATAAGCTAAATTATAGATTGTCATTTCTTTTAGTAGCTCTAACAAGAAATGTGAAAATCTCGGTTGCTCAACCTCTGTCCAGTAATGATGCCTATAAAATTTTACACAGGTGTCTGATGTGTTTTTCTCAGCTTGTTTTTGTGGATAGGGATGGTAACGTTGGGATTTTGCTTTGTTTTTCTCGTATACGACTTTACTGGGGTGTTTGCCTTGCACAGCCATCAAGAAGCAGGGAAATTCTGAGAGCTGGTTGCTGTAACAGCTACTGGCATGTACATATTGCAAATAATAAATATGGGCATTTCAGAATGGTTTTGCTCTGTTGGTTCGGATCAGCATGAACAGGGGATGGGGATGTGTCTTTGTGAGGACCAATTCATGGGGTTGTGCTCGTTTCTCATCAGGATACAGAAGGAACCCCTAGAGTCCCTGAGAGATCCTGGAACCTCTGTAGCATTCACTGGAATTCCCAGTAAGACTCTAAAGGCAGGAGCACCTGGGATGCCGCTGGGAAGGCCTGCAGGGGAAATCCACAGGGTTCTGTTGTGCTGCTGTCAGCTGATGACTCCTTGAGCTTTTTTGGTCCAGCTGGATGTGCAGACCTCCCATGGTTGATGGGGTTCTCCCCTCACAGCCCTCTAGACGTGGGTCTGTAACCTTGAGGTTTTAGCAGAGGTGGTGATAAGAAAGAATGAGATTCAGTAGGATAACCCTGACTTTCAGCCCCTGAAGGACAAAATTTACTTCCTAGGCTTGATCTACATGGCAGTAATACTCACATTGAGAAAAGTAGTCATGCTGGAATATGTTCACTTTAGGACGTGTTTGAGGTAAATTATATCCTGTATGTGAATCTAGAGTGTCAGTTTAAGAGATGGGGAACAGATATTTAATGAGGATGGAAGTTAATGGGAACAGATTTCTAATGAGGAGGAAGGTTAAAGACTGTGTTTTATATGTGTGTTAGTTGGCTGAACAAAATTATGAAAAGGCAGAAATAAGAGGGAACAAAAGAAGTGGCAATTAGAAATGCAGGCAAATGTGTTATTGCCAAAAATCAGCCAGCTGAATTGATTGCAGTGTAGCCAAATAAAATGAAGTACTCCCTAAAGTTACATCATTTAGTAAACAGCAGTGCATCATAACCAGATGAAGCCAGTTTTTATGTATGCACTGCTGGTTAAGGCAAGAATGGCATTGCTGAGATAACTTTCTTACGTATCTGAAAAGATTCCTGTATTATGCTGCTTGGAGACATCTGCTTTTGCCCTGGGGGAAAAATTAGGTGTTTGTTCATGGAGTAATGCAGAAGAGAAGACATGTTCCCAAAGTAACAATATAATTTCTTAAATAATTTAGACATTCTAAAAAAATAATTAATCAATTTGTAAAATTAAAAATTTATTTTGTACTATTCCTTTTAAGAGTTTGTAGGAACCATGATAGATCTATAAGACAATTGAAATATGGGAGGGGGAAAGAAAGGAGAAGAGAAGAAAATCAAAGCAAATTTATTCCTGTCTTCTCTTGGGATCCTATACTTCTCTCTTCTGTTGCCTGTTTTATAATCTCATCTTGTTCCTTCAGTGAAAGCAACAAATCAAAAAGTTTTGGTTAGAAGAAACAGCAACAGAATATCAAAATCAGTTGAAATATAGTATATGTTAGTAGAGTTTGGGGATGACACACTGGCATTATCCTAGGGATATTGTGGATTTTTTTTCCCCAAGGGCATCTGTGCATTCCCACTTAGGGGATCTGGTGTGAAGCTGTGACCTTCTTATTGAAATGTTATACAGCTACAAAACTGAGCCTAAAAAGCTGAGGTTGCTGAGATGGCTTTGATTTAACCTTTCTATGTGTATGATAGAAATCACAATCCCCTGAGTGTGGAGAAGGTCATTTCAGTGCTCGCTGTGAGAGCTTGGGATGTGTCTGACATGTGAAGAGGAGCCCCGGCAGTGCTGCTCACTGTGATGGGCTGAGGGAGAGGGGTTGGGACAGGCTGCCCTTTAGTGCCTCTGTGAAGGTCCACACAGCCCATCCCTGCTGAAAAAATGCTAAGTGCCCTTGAAGGGGGAAATTTCAGCTTCTATTCCCTTTCACAGTTAGTCTCACAGGCTCATGGTTGGTAAGGTTTTTTCTGAAGTAAACTGGTAAGCGATAAATCATCTGCATTTTTTTCTTTTTTTTTTAAGCTAGCTGACAGCTGATTTCCTTCCTCTTTCTCTTTGAAGATCTGAACTCTTCTTTTGTAGTTGTTTGTTGAACTGCTGGCCCAAGGTCTGGTACAGTTCTCAGACCTTTGCAGCTCTGTGGTTACAGAACTTATTCTAAGATCTCAGGAACTGCAAACTCACGCCAGAAAGTAAACAGCTATTACAGCAGTACAAAGAGCAGGGTTTTCTTTATTCTTTTGCGCACAGATTGGTGATTGCCACATATCCGCATCAGGTTTGGGGCCTGAATTGCTTGAGCTTATGTTTGAGATTTCACACGAAAACTGTTCATGATTAACGTAGTGCAGAGCATGTATTTGTTTCCAGTTGTTGTCTTCACTAACCTTTTCACGGTGCCTTGAGCTTCCTCTTTGGTCTTCACGAGTTACACAAGGACTTCTCAGTTTGAATTCCTCTAGGAGAGATAAGCAGGAGGCAGAGAAATCACACTAGACTGGCCTTGCTCTAGTGCCTTGCTATTGGATTTCATAAACCATTTGTTTAAGCATATTTGTCTTTAGTGGTTAGGAAAACCATCTCTGGGGTTGCTTTAGTTGGCAAAGGTAGCTATCTGAAGAGAACATGCTGTGCATTATGTATGCCTAGTGCTGTTTTATGGACTAGCACAAACCAAAGAGGATTTGTTTGAATTTCATTAGATGCTTCTGGCTACCCCAGTCCAAATTCATATATAAGGCCTTTATATAAGAATATGCAGGAAGTGTTGAAAGAATTTTGGTAAGGTTACAAAGTCAGTGCCTCAAAAGCTGGGAAATGTTTGGACACAAGTAGCTTGTCCAATTCCTTTCTTTTCTGCAGATCCATGAGGTTGGCCATTTATAAGCCTGTAACCTACCACTGGAGCTGTGCTAAGGCACCCTGCCAGGCCTTCAGCTTTCCTCACTGACACTGGGATGCTGCTGCAGTCCTCTCTCTGGAGAGAATGTGTCAGTCACAAACAGTAACATATTTTCTGCCAAAGGACTCCAGGCAAGTTGGTGAAATGTTCTCCCATAGAGTGCAGGCCCCGTGTAGATGCTGTGGCAGATGTCAGCCTTGTGTCCTCACCTGTGCCGTCTCAGATGGCAATAATGACTTCTGTTCAGCCACTGAAAGCCACCCTCTGGATCTATTTACTATGCTGGGAATGTAAACACTGGATCATATGTAGGCATTTGTGGTGTGACACCTGAGCTTAGGTGTCTCAGTCTTAGCTGTCTCCTGCCCATAATGTCAGTTTACCCAGTCCTGTTGCTTTCTTCAGGAGGAATTGATTCTGTTTAATTTTTTGTAGGTGGGCAGGAAGTGAAGTCTCTTTTTCCCATTCCCAGTAAAGCTGTCTCACTCACGTCCTATGCCTTCAGCTGCTCTGCACTGTCTCTACCTCATGTCTGCTTCTTAATTCTGTTTTCCATTCTGTGGATGTCTGAACTCAGTTTCAGTCTCGTTGTCCAGCAAGTACTAGATTCTGTCCTCTACCTCTCAATCCCTTGCTCCTTTTGAGATATTCCCAGATACCACAGCTGTTTACCAGTTAGTCTAGCCCTATTATCTCCCACATTTCCTCTCCTCTTATTTCAAGATATCAGTTTTTCAGTCCCACTGCTGTCAGTGTTTGTCCAGTGTAAATGCGAAATCCCCTGTATAAAGCAGTTGAATTTAGGTCCATTTTTGTATAGAGAACAGAAGTGTTTGCCTTATGCAGTCTGTCCTGCCAAGTCATAACTCTTAGACCCAAACCAAGGAGGAGCTAGAAATCTCCCTCTAAAATTCACCAGAAAATTGTTTCTTATACAGAAATACTTTCTGCAACATTTTTTAGGAATGGCTTAAATATTTTGGCTGAGTTTTCTCAGATAGTTCCTCTTTGGGCAGACGCAGCTTTGGAAAATTTCTGCTCTTTCTCATTACAGTCTGGCAAAGCTTGAAGGCGACTTAAAACAGGTTGTTAAAATAGCAATTGCAAAATACTAGATTCAGATGCAATCCTTGTTTTGAGCATGTGGCTCTGGCTGAAGCCATACATCAAGCTTATGACTTTACAACTAGTTTTGTAACATATTAGAGGCACTGACTGGCTGTGCAGCTTTCTGAGTAGCTGGCACAGAAACTGCCTCTTAGCGATTTTCATAAACTGAAGAAATTTGGTAGTGGGGTAAGATCAATATGGACTGCTCTGCATTGTCTGTTACCTCATTTCCTCGATGAAAAAAAAAAAAAAAAAAGACATGAAGTTGGCCCGAGAGCTTAGCTTAAGCTGCTGAATGTTTGCGGTTACATCTGGAGGAACAAGCTGATCTGGTGGTTGCTTAGGACAACAAATTGAATGTCTCCAAAAGGTCTGTGTGCCGTGGCACTGGTTGCCATGAGCGTGCTGGTGCGGGTGTGTGCGGGTCTGTTTGTGAGACAGAAACTTGGAGATTCATCCCTGAAGTGCTGAGTTTGCTTTTTGTTCCGTGCGAGTGACGCCAGTTCTTTCCAGGACGTGCTCATCTGTCAGCACTGCTAGTTGCCACCTCAAAGATTTCATGTTACAAGGATCTACAGAACATTTATTACACCCTATATGCAGGGACCCGCTGCAGTCCAGAGCACGTCACAGCTTCCAGTAGAGTGTCACTGAAACCAGAAGCCAACACCATAATGTGCTACAGGAAAGGGGCTGGAGTAATCAAGACTGCTACCAGCTTTTTATTTTGAAATTTACTTTCCCAGCAGGAAAAATTTCTTAGATAATTTTCTGAGGTGGCCCTGGAAACAGGACCACACATAAAAAGATGAAAAACAACTAAACAAAGCACTTTTACATCGAGGCAGGAAGGAAGGAAGATGAGGAAATCCTTTCTGTCCCGATGTGAAATCACCTTTTCTTCTCCCAGTGATCCAATACTCAGTTCATGCAAGAATATTATGCCTGTCCTTTCAGTACATGAAGCTCAAGCTCTAGCACTAAATTAGATAAACCTCTCTATTTTTTTTAAATTGCAGTGAGAAATGGATTCAGAAAGGTTAGCCATGTCATAAACTAGTGGATGTTGCTGGTGCTCAGTTTTTTCTGGATAGTTGTGAATGACATGCCTGGGCAAGCTGTGGCTTGGAAGACCACAACTAAAATTATCAGACATGTTAAGGCTGAGACATTTTGATGGATTGGATTTGAAAGGCTGGACTGCCTTTCATCTGGGATGTATTCTAGAGTCTGACATGACATCTGGATCATCATTGGCTGGAGTAGATGTTGGACTTGGATGTGGGGAAGGAAACTCCATCCTGAAAATGCACTGCTAATGTCTCTTTGGTGGTAGGAAAAAATAAGTGTTTCAGTAGGCAGCCATACAACCTGGTACTGTGCTCCTGTCGATGTTAGGAGTTGCTCTGGATCACTCTTTGGACAGGATGCCTGTTAGGAGTAAGTTTGTACAGAAGAAAGGGGAATAGTTATTATTCTTGCCTAAAAATAAACACAGCATTGAGCTTCATAGTGCATTTAAATATAGTTCCAGTCAGTGATCACTTCCTTCCATGCCCTTGAAATCTAGCATTTGAAATGGTGTTTTCCAGGCAGTTGTACAGGTTTGATTTTCTTCTTCCAGATGCTTTCTGCTTCCTGTCTTCCTGTCCTAGAGTAAATAAACCAAATTAGCTCTGTATCTACTGATGCTCGAGATGCTGTCAGTGTATTACACAAAAACCTGACTTCCCAGCCTAGCTTCCAGAGGCAGTGAAAGACTGCACTGCAAAGTTCAAGCTTAGATATATTTGTCTTATTCCTTTCTCAGAAACAGTGTCTGCTGATAAACTTCCAGTGGAAATCTGTACTGATGCTCTGAAGAGAGGCAATCAGACTCTTAACACCAAGGAATGAATTCTGTATAGAAAACTCTTTTGTAAAAAAGCTTTAGCTGAGGTGGAAGCCAGTTTATTACACACGTGTGCTGTCAGAGTTTCAGCAAGAGGTCCCCAAGGTCCTCCTGCAACTTGTTAAATGGGCATATTTCAGAAGCATTGGAGTGGAAAGCTGAGGGGCTGAGAAATCTGTTTTCAAAAGCTGCTTTGCAATCAAGAGAGGCAGTGGTCCTGGAGAAACAAATATCTTGAGCCGTACGTGGATGGAAATGTTTATTCTATTTTAGGACATTGTAACTGGTATATTATGCCACCCTCATATTGCTTTCATTTCAAGTGCTAGGAGGGGGTAAACCCAGGAGTATTTTGTAGCTGTGATTCCTCCCTTTTTTTTCTTCCAAAATAGCTGACAACTTATGCATTCTTAAGAAATTGCTGCTAATAACACTTACAAATAGGAATTAACATATCCTCAAGTAAATAAAACTCTCTTTTCAGAACATATTACTGGACTGTAGGGGAAAATTATCTTTGGCAGGAACACTACAGAAGTATCCAACAACAAGGACAAGGTTGAAAGCCTTTCTGGAGTTGTTTGCAAAGCCCTCAACCACTGGCTGTTTGTTGATCAGGATCCAAGGCTGCTGTTTGTCATACTTAATGCTGGTGTTGTGGCCAAATGATCTCTCAGGTTTCTTGGTGCTTCCTTGTTTTATGCCATATTAGTATCTTTATATCATAATCTCACTACACAGTGCTTGTTACTGTATGATGTTCTGTTAAAAGGTGGTGTCTCTGAATAGAGTGCAGTCTAAAGGAACAACAAAGAACAGCCAGGAGGGGAAAAATGAAAACAGAAAAGTTTTTAGAACAGCCATTAATGAATTTCCTTTTCATGACAAATATAAATAAAGAAGAGCTGTGGTTCTATCTACTTGTTCTAAACTGATACTCTTGCATTTTGCAAATGTGGCTGCATTGCCTGGTGTGGAAGAGTGATTCGTGCTGATAAATCAGTATTATTAGATCTTGTGTTAGGTCTGTTAGGTCTCATCACCCTGCCACAGGAAAGCACAGTTTTGCCCAGGACCATGTGGGGAATCAACTCAGAGATTGGGACTGAGACCTGCATCCACCACACCTGTTCCCAGTGGATCATGTGTATAGGCTCAAAAGTACTAGAAAAGAAAAAGACATTTTATGAAGCATATGAGAATGTGCTTTGAATTACTGAATGTTGCCAAGAAACAAGATTTCAGTCTCCAACCTTCAAAACAGATGATCCTGCTGTTTATGGGATGTGTTCCTGTTCAGAAGCTGCTCTGGTGCTGACAGCTGGAGGGAGGTGGTTGGGCACTCACAGGGGGATTTCCGTCAGCTCAAAAGCTTTTGGACTTATGTTGCCCAATGCAGCACTGTAACATAGGGATTAAAACTAACATGATATAAATGTGGTATTTTGAGGAATGGAATTGGTCTTTCTGAGAGGTTTTCAAGATGTGACTGGACAGGGTGCTGGATGAGCTCATCTAGGCTCCCCTTCTCTGAAAGGTTGGTCCAGATCATCTTTTGAGGTCCTTTCCAATCTGGGCTATTCTATGACTTGGGAAAAGTTGGATCTAATTGGTTGATCTTTTAAATTGGTGTGATATAATTAATGCTCTGATTGCAGTCTTCAGTATTTTTGCAGCACAATTCATAGAATCTTCCCAGAACAGATCTGGGGCTTGTGGTGCTGTCCCAGTGGAGTCTGGGGCTTTGGGGCAGGTTTGGACACCCAGGTGTCTGTGGAAGATGACTTCAGTGTGAGGAATCAAACAAGTGATGCTTTGTGTGGATGGTGTAGTTGTTGCTGTTATTTTATTTGTGGGTTTAGGTCGATGTTGTGTCAAATATACAAAGTTTCCAAAAAATCATTAATTTTTCTTCCGGTTCTACAAAATGCTGAAAGTATGTTTTAAAAAAATGAAATTTAACTCTTCCTAAACAAACCTAGACAGGATTTGATTGAGAGAAAAGACTCATCAGCCTTCAGGGCTTGCTGGAATTTATCTACTGGAAATAGAATGTGGATACCCTGCCAACCTCAACCACAAAGTCATCCTTCATCATTTAAAATACAGACGTAACAGGGAGGCCAGGGAAGGTGGGAAGAACTAAAAATATTCAGCTGCAACAGTAGCTCAGTAGCTTTTATGTATGTATCAGTATTTATATTTATGGGTGTGTATTTTTTCAGATAGGTGTACATATATTCACACACATTATTACTCCTATTAATGACTGTCAGGGTATGAGTAAAATTAATTGACTGTCAGTTTGCAGCTTCTTTTTTGTAACATGTAAAGGTTACAGCCTTTAAAAGACTTCCCCTCCTAAATTATTTCATGAACCTCTTAAGTGAAAAAAGCCTGTTTTATGTACATGCCTTAGTGATTGGTTTGTGTGCAATGTTGTCTTACCTTTAAAAAACCCCACCCAAACAAACAAAAAACCAAATCAAAACCAGAATGCTGAAGAAATGGACATAAGTGTTTCTTCTGACATGATCATTTATACTTGTATTTGATTTTTTAGGATTTTGTTTGTTCTTTATTAGTTGGGTTCTTTAAAATCAAATTGCATTCACTTTTCTTTAGGCCAGTGTTGTTTCCAGGATGTATTTAAAGTGCTATTGTCTGTGGTAAGAGACTTCGAGAGCACACTTCTCTTTCTGGTGTGGATAGATTATTTTAAATTATTATTTACATGACCAAATTAGGAAGTGAAACATAAACTTGTGTATGCTCTTACTCAGTTTTTTTTTGTGGTTTTTTCTTGGTTGGTTGTTTTTTTGTTTTGTTTTTTTGTAAATAAGTCCCTGTGGTGTTAATCAAATATTTGATCTTAAAATAACTGCACTCTCACCGGGTGCACCCTATATCCAGAACTGCCTCTGGTGGTTAAACAAACACTGAACTTTTATCATAGATGGCGTCTATTTCAGAGCTCACTACCACGGGGCTTCCACTGTGCTTGGGAATGCCACGATGAAACACTGGGGCTTTGCCTCCGGGCACCTCGCACCCTTTTAGGGAGGGGATGTGGCTCTGGTGGGAGGAGGGAGATGGTGTCCCTGCCACCAGCCCTGTGTGATGTGTCTGCTCTGCCACCAGCCCCGTGCGATGGGTCTGCTCGGCCGCAAGCCCGGGGGATATGGGTGCTCTCCGCAC
>VZTX01004784.1:0-118157 GCA_013400915.1 Pardalotus punctatus | reverse complement strand
CACCAACCCCGTGTGATGTGTCTGCTCTGTCACCAGCCCGTGTGATGTGTGTGCTCTGTCACCAACCCCGTGTGATGTGTCTGCTCTGTCACCACCCCGTGTGATGTGTGTGCTCTGCCACCAGCCCCGTGTGATGTGTCTGCTCTGCCACCAGCCCCGTGTGATGTGTCTGCTCTGCCACCAACCCCGTGTGATGTGTCTGCTCTGCCACCAGCCTGTGTGATGTGTGTGCTCTGTCACCAGCCCGTGTGATGTGTCTGCTCTGCCACCAGCCCGTGTGATGTGTCTGCTCTCACCCCAGCCCGTGTGCAGCATCTTCCCCGAGAGCTGGGGGACTGCTGCTACTGTGGGAGCCGATGAAACAGCTCTCAGGGAAATGGTCCGTCTGTATTCCAGAGATCCTTGCGATCATCTCTAGTTACAGACTGAAAGTCTGGCTGCTCATTCCAATAGGAACCAGCAGAATGCTGTGGATGTAACTGTTCCTAGGGCGTTCCTGCCAGTCTGCAAATGTTGATGTGGCTCGAACCCCTTACATTCACCCCAACTGCTGCATGGCTCTAAATTGAGTGGATAAACTTATTTACTCTTTTTTGGTTAAGCTGACAAATTCTTTCTGGTTAATTTGTAGCGCCATGTCAGGTTTCTGCATCACGATGTATTTTAAAGTATTTCTTTTCTGGCAATGCTGACCTACTTTAAATGCTCCAAGGTGCTCTTACCTCCGGTTTTTTTTTTTTTACTTTCAGCAGCCAGTTGATACCAGCAGAGATCTTTGTACTTCAGCTTCTAAACCTTTGATGACATTTCAACTGTTCATTCCTGTATGTAGGCAGCCACTTTATCCTTTTCTAGGTGGGCTCTCGCTTCAATTCAGAGTTAATGGTTACTATTTATTGCACACCTACAAAAGGTAAAACCTACATACAGCAAAGTTGCTACGTGCACAGAGTGCCTCAGAAAGCCCAGAATCCCTGACATGAGGAACACAGCGTCCCTAGCCAGGCTGTGCAAAGATGTGAGGACGTGGGTAATTCACCTGGGCCCTGCAGGCATGGGGACAACTTCAATGAAATACCTCAACATGCAGCACGACAGTCCTCAGCAGAGGAACCTAAGTCATGAGGCTCAAAGAAAATAAAACATGCTGTGAGCGTGCAAGAGCATCTTAATTCCTGGATGGGTGTGCTGTGATGTTATTTAGCGGGATGTTTTCTTTTGGGTAAATAATTAGTGCTCTCCGGAGAGCTGCAGATGTGCTGTAGCATTGTATGTACTCAGCCTGACTTAAAATGTTACAGACCACTCAGGTGCGGCTGGGTTTATGTGGAGCTAATTTCCATCACCTTTTTCTCCTTCCTGCCTCATTTTTGCACGCTATTTCCCTGGCTTTTTTGGCACTGACTCCCCCATCCCTGTTGCTGCCACAGCCCCCAGGAGCAGTGCATGTTGCGAAGGGAGGGAGCACAGAGCAGGCAAAGGCAGAGAGATCGAGGAGGCAGCAGCAGAGCTGAGGCATCTCCAGTCATCCATGTTGCCATTGCCTCATGGAAGTGTTGATCCTTAGAGATCCCACTCTGGGACCAGTGAAGCTGAAAGTCATATTGCAGAATTCCCATTTTCATAGATCCCAATACTCGTCACACACAGATATAAAAGGATTTTATGCTCCCATGGTTGGAGTTCTTGCCCATAAGCCACCAGATCCTACTTACCTGTGGTTATCTCCCATTTCCAGATGCTGCAGTATCATTCTTCTGTTGTCTTGTGGGACTGTTTCTGGCCCACAAAGGGTGTTTCTCATCCAAGCTCTTAAGGGATACTCTAGAAGCAAGGTGAAACCCATCCTTTGTCTTTCAAAACTTAAAACTCAGTGCTTTTGTAGAGAACAAAAGCAATGGGGGCTCTGAGCTGGCTGATGGTGTATAAATCAGATTGTCCTGAATCACCAGTTGTTACTGATTCAAAACCTCCCAGAGCATCACTGGTACCAGTGTCATATCCCTTCTGAACGCCTTGGGTAAAGCTGAATGAGGGGCCACCGAGTCAGCACCAAGTCCCTGACATCAATTTTGCTCTCTGCTTTATTCATCCTCAGAGACCAGGACATCTCTGAGGGGTTTCACCCACACCACAGAGAATTATATTCCAAAGTGTTGGTCCTTCATTCCCTGAGTTATTGAATATCATGTCCTAGCTCAAGCTTTATAATTCTCCCCAGGCATCCAGAGACCTCCACTGACCCCAGACACAGCACAGCTCTGTGCTGGCACCTCTCCAGAAGTGTCTCCACTCTCTTCCTCCCCACCATGGTACAGGAAAGAGACTCCATCCCTCCATCTGCAATCTCTAGCTGGGGCACCAGGTGGGAAGGGCAGTGGGGTCCATGTGGAGCTGGTGTGCAGCCTCCAGTACTGCCTTTGGATGAACACCTCATCATTTCAATGCCATTTGCATTTGGGTATATATGCAAATACAGAGGGAAAAACCCCTCTGTGTGAGTCTTGCTGAAGAACTAGGCACATAGATTAGAGAATGCAGCTGTGTTGTTTTTGGTACCCAAGCTGGCTGAGGCATCCCTGTGCAGTGTGATCCATCTCCATTGCAGAGGCTGGCAGGGTGCTCCTCCCCCAGGAGAGATGGGTGATGGCTCACTGGGGTTTGATGTTTCTCACATGGATGTTCTCCTTCTGGCTTGTCAGCAGTGAGTCAGGAATCCCAGCTACTTGGTTCATTGCTTGGTAGATCATGCTGAAAAATTGCAAGGAAAAAACTATGGCTGTTTGACATGAAAAAAGGAGTAAACTGGATTTTGTTTGTCACGGGGTATTTTTCTCTGCCCCTCTCTCTTTCCATTTTGTGCCATCTCCATCACTCTGCTTTGCAGTTTTGCCTGATTTGGGGGACTGGACTCTACAGTTTATCCCTACCTCTTATTCTTGGGGCTTAATGATTTCTTTTTCTTGTACTCCCTTTTCCAACTCTTGCAGACCACAGCTGCCCTTTGCTGGACATCAACCCTTGAGACACTACTTTGGGTGTTCTGCTAAGAGCTGGTGTAGTTCATGGTGCAGTTCAGGATTGTTCTCTCCCTGTTTCATCTTCCCCTTGGGCTCTGCTGGTCTCCCAATGCTGCTGTGACTTTTCCTGCCCTTCAAGGAGCTGCTTCTCATCTGAGCATTCCCTGAGTGCTTTGTTTTCTTGGCTGGAGGCTTCACGCTGTATTGCATGTTGCTTTTGGTTGCAGTTCCTCGTGCTCAGTAGGAGCGGGGATACAGCAACCATGAATTTGATGGCTGTGTTGGTTGCAAAAATATGAAAAATCTTTCTTAATTACACAGTGGACAAAAGCCCTGCCCTGCCATGCAGAGCTCTGGCTCACCATGTACTTCAATAATTGCTATATCTGCTGTGTTCTGAAGTGGTATCTTCGCAGACAGAAGCTCCATTGATTTCAAGGGACTGTTTGCCTCGTAAGAAAAAGGAAACTATAATGGAAGCAGGCCCCATGAACTCATCTAATTTACGTAGTACTTACAAAACCACCAGATCTTTGTGGAATATTATGGAATATAAATAACAACAACCAATAGCCAGACATTTTCAGTCTCCTTTGGGAAATTGTGGAAGGTTGCTGTACTGCCAGTTAGGAATTTATGGTACTTTAGGCTTGTACTTGGACCAAAAAGATGAAATAGAGTTGGTGTTTTGGAATAGTTCAAGGAAATTTTGCAGGAATTATGTGTAGTCAAATCTGAAGCTGATTGAGGGGTCTGGCTCTGAATCTTTGAAAAACCAGAATCATTAAACTCTTCAAACAGAAAAATAAACCAGTACAACAATGTCTGTTCCAGTTGGGCAAGCAATTTTGTAGCTTTATTCTGATGAAAATGTGACAGTCATAAATCTGCTCTCTTCAGAGTTTGGTCTTTGGGCCATAAGTGAGTGTGTGATTCACTGTCCAAGGCACAAGCAGGGTTTGGTGATTTATTTTCCCTCCAGTGTTACTGCCTAGGGAAGTGTGAGAATCCTACAGTCAGTCCAAATATGTGAGTGATCTAGAAGTGCTCTAAAAGGAACTTTTTAAAAAAGACATGTATTTATAAAATGAATAATGACTGCTGAGCTTGAAGTGCAAGGAATTAAGAATTGGAGGGGAAAAAATTGAAAACATCTGAAAAATCTATTGTCATGGAAAGTTGATTGTATAAAGCATTTTCTGGAACCTCCTGAATTGTCCTTAATATATAAGGAAACAAGGAAATGGCTGGAATTTTGGATCCCAATTCACAGAAACTCCTAGAATTTGTCGATAGGGTATGGCTGAAAACATAATTAAATACCTTTATTTGTGTGATTTCCAATATTGTACCATCTTGGGCTAGATGATGTGCACGAACTCACTGCTGCTTTTGGTCACTGAACCTCAGCATCTCTGATAGAGCACAGGCACTCGAAATCCCAATTTGAAACAAGGTATTTATTCAGAAATTAGTTGGTTTCTCTCAGATCTTTGCCAGTTGCTTACACAGCCACATATGAAGCCAGGTATTCAATATGGGAATATTTAATAAAGAATATATAAATATTTACATAAATGTGATTTGGACACCTCAGGCCTGTAGATTCAAAAATGACTCGGGCTTCTTTGGCAGGACACATAAATGTGAGTAGTCATTAAATAATGGTAAGAAATGATAGCAATAAAACCGCTCTGCCTATTTTTCATCCCAGAAGGGTGAAAGAAAATGGCAAATTATTCAATGTTTTTAATGGTTGTCAGAAGCTGGACAGAATCCAAAAACTAGTTCAGCAAATATTTATGAAATGGTATCTAAACCATTAACTGTTCTGCTTATCTGAGATGTAGTTGTGCAATCTGTTTCATACTCCTTATCCAAAGGTGGGGGAGGAAAAGGCGTGTTTTTGAGGTAGAGTTTGTGCCAATCATACTTTGAGACCAGAAACAGTTTTAAGATTAATTTTTTTTTAAAAACACTTTAATAGGTCTGGATGATTCTTGAAATTGGCTACATCAAGCTGAGCCCTGTGAGTGATTTGAAAGGGATGATTTAGGGATATGGGACATTTTCCTGGCTGTTAATGCCCCTTTTTATTTGATCTGATCACTAATCAGAATAATCCTTAGAAGTTAGCTATACAGAGAAGAATTTGACCTGAACTGTGCTTTGCAGGAGAACCCTTTTTATTCCAATATGAATACAGTCTTCCCTTTTACCTTCTCTATGTCAGCCACAGATTCCTTCCTTTCTCCTACAGCTCAGGGCGGAGAGACAAAATGTGTTTTGCTTGCTCCAGCTGGTTGACTGGTTCCTCTGGTACCATTTAAACAGAATTTAAAAGGAAGCTTGTTTATTTTCCTAAACTATTTGTACATTCTGCATGCATAAAATATTTATTTAGCTGGGGGAAAACCTTCTAAACATTAAATATTTGTTCACTTCTGTGTTAAAAAGGGCTGCCAGTGATCTTGTCTCGAAATGATTCAAGTAATAGCTGCCATTTGTGAGTGAACACTATGTACCATTTTCAGCTTTTTTGCTCCCAAGGGGCTTGTGTTGTCAGAGGCACTTAGTGCATGGAAGGAAGGGAGAGCAGTGGATGTTTCCTAGGATGTGCTGTCTGCCTGGCACACAAGGGGTGGCAGCTGGACCTCATGTCTTTTGCTGCTGAAGAAAAGGTACTGCTCAACCTCAGTGATATTTGTTATTTGAGGCAGACAGAATTAAGGGCAGTGTTGGCCGCACCCACTTGCAAAAGGGTGCAGCATCCTCCAATGAATGGGACAGATAGACTGAGAGTGATGTGTAAGCCAAGTCCACGTCACTGCTTGAATGATTTAGTGACCAGAGGTCATTAATTAAAGCAAACCCTCAATCGCAGAGAGTATTTCAATAGATCATCACAAATGGTATTTTGAGATGACCAAGAAAGGATTGACAATGCTCCGTGGCTCGGGATCTGGCCACCTGTTTCTCCAGAGAAGTGTCAGTTCATTGCATGATATTTTGATGCCTCTGTTCAAGTATTGGAAGCTGCAGGGATGACCCTTCTGCCTTTTGCTTTCTTTTCCTTTGTTCTACCAGAGGTGTCCTCATCTGAGCCAGCCTTTGATAGCATCTTGGCCAAGGATATGTCCCCATGGTCTGGGGAATGATTTCATTGCCAGAAAGGACACTGGGAGACTGGTTGGTGGAGTAATCAAAGCTGAATGTGGTTATAAAAGAGGGATTTATCTTGATGAAGAAGAAAACTCAGGTCCCCACTATCCCTCTGCTCCTACTGGGACAGTTTGCATTGCTCTGCTAAGTGCTCGCTCATGTCGTGCCCTTTCAAAATACCCTTTTTTTCTTTCTTTTTTTTTTTATGGTATTACTTTTCATGGTTATACTTTGTGCTCAGGCACTTTATTTTCCCTGTGAGGTCTTTACAATAAACTAAAAAGTCAGCCAAGCCATCCCCTGTTCATGCTGCAGATGGGAGAACTTAAGCCCAAAGAAATAATGTGACTTTTGTGCAGCTACAAAGTGGAGCTGTGGTTAAGTGGGGAATAGGGCTGTTATGGAGTAGCAGCGACTCCAGCCTTGAAAATGCATTTGCTGCTTTGTGCTGCCTTCCCCCAGGTATTCGATACTGATGAAGACGCAGCCTCAGTTATCTGAAACTTCTGCTATTGAAAACGGGATCTTTTTTTCCCCCCCTTCAGATCGCATTAAAAACGCCTGCGGTTATTTGAGCCCTCCGCCTTCCCCTGCGCACCCCGAGCATCTCCCTAATGCGCCCAAAGCGGTGCTTTAGTACCTGTCCCCGCTGTCCGAGCGCCGCCGGCCCCCGCCCCGGCGAGGTGGCAGCTCCTGCAGCCGGGGAATCAATCGAACCTTGCGATGCTGCCTAAAGCGCTTTTGGCAGCGAGCCCTGAGCCGGGAGAACCCGCCTGCTCTGCCTTCTCCTGCGGTACCCACCGCTGCTGCCATCCCCTCGCCGTGCCGCGATGGGAGGCACGAACACACCCAGCCCTGGGCCCCATCTGTTGCAGCATCGGCTCCAGTAGCAGAGCCCGAGATGTTTAAATGCGCTTGCCTTTAGGGAAAAGCTTTCAATGCAGTTCTTCGATGGACGTTTCCAGCCAGACTGCAGGATTTTTCAGAGCTGTAAGTCAGAGCGGGGACTCGATTTTCTCTGGGTTTCTCTGGATTTGATTATTTTTACTATTGAATTTATTTATCTTAGCAGGGGAAAATAGGTTTTGCATTCATTTAGGTGGATGCCCGAGTGCACTGCAGAAGTCTGCCGAGAGGCTGTGTAAGAAATGCATGGTTCTTGGGTATTTTGGTTTTTTCATCGTGTTTTGTCTCTTTTGTATGCATGACTGGCACGGGGCTGTTGTCCTGTTTTTAGAGCATTTAATTACAATAGATACTCCAAGGCTGAACAGAATGTTCTTTTATCTAGTTAAAGAATGTAGCTTGGGTTTGGGGCTATTATTTTCTTTCCCTTGCATAACTTTTCATTAATGTTTTGGAAAGAGAGATTATCATTTGGGGGGTGTTCATTTATTTTCAGCCTAAAACCATCTGGTCTCTGCATCCTGCAATGCCTGGTTTCTCCTACAGCTCATCTCAGAGCCGCCTGAACTGCTGAGCAACTAATTGCCATGGCTAGTCCCTGCAACCCCAAATCACAGGTTTTCAGGAACTCCTGTTTTGCTTAATGATTTTAATTTGATATTTGATGAGGTTTGTCAGGATAAAGAGGTGTATTGCAGGCTTTATGTGTTCCTCTTGCATTTTTTCCCTTTTCACTACCAGAATTAGCGCTGAACACATGCAATTTGCACTGCAATTAATGGATGTGGGAGATAATGAATGTCCGAAACGGATGAGGCAGCTCCATCCTGGGATCAGAGCCTGAAGGGTTTCAAGATCCTCCGTTAATGGGGTGATGGTGAATGGCAATCAAAATTTAATCCAGTATAAGATGCAGGGTGTTTTGCCAGCATCTTCTGTGGTTTGCTTGCTGTTCACTGTGTTGTGGGCCACAGGAGAGAGGAGGGTGTCAGCCTTTGGGAAGAGACTTCACCCTCAGCTCTGTCCCTGCTGTGAGTCCAGGAGAGGCTGGAGAGCAGAGTGGTGCTGACTTTGAGCAGCCCTGGGCGGTGTGAGGAAACTAGAGTTGCTGCAACTGGGAGCCTGGGGGGTAGGATGATCTGATGGAAGAGGGAATGATGGGCAGCAGGATGAAATGGATCCTGCTGACAAGGGGCCAACCCTCAATTCGAAGGGAGGCAGTGGGAAACACAGCAAAAGAAGACTTGGTTGTACTTCAATTTAGTACACTTCAATTTAGTACATTTTTGTTACCGGGAGTGGAATACAAATATATATTTTTCTTAAGTGCCCCAGTTTGAAATAAACAAAAAATTCACCCCCCCAAAATCCACCCCATCAATCTGTACCAGGATGTCTGACATTCATCAAGAAGAAACTAGGGGAATTAAATGCAATATTGTTGCATATCTCTCAAGGCAAAACACAGAGCTGATGGAAATCACCTGTAACCAGAGTTTGCTTCAGGCAGCCAAGAGCCATCGGGTTTCCATCAGGAGGAGAAAATCCTCCTGTCATTTCTGCGTGTTTGGCCACCCAAGTAGGGCCAGTGACGAGCTGATTTGAAGACAAGAAATATTTAATCATCTTAAATTTAAAATTAATGGCAGTTAAAAAAATGTAAGAGCTTGTTACTATTTCTGTATACACATTATAAGATTATATACATTTCCCTTATGCATTGCTCTATATGAGAGCATGTTTTATATGTGTGTATAAAAAGTGATGCCCTGGGAGTTGAACTCTGTCACATCTACATCTGGGAGGACATAGTCACCAGGGGAGTTTGTTTCTGCTTCTCAGTGTAGGTGCCAGTGCCTTTGCATTTAGAACTGATGTATATTTTGATAAAGTTACCCTTTTTTGTGCTGATGTAAGAAACACTTTCCTAATAGGTATTTAATGACTTCTAGTGCCTGATTGTGGTTCTAAGTCAAATTTCCATTCCTAACAGAGCTCAAAATAAATGTTGATAAAGCTTGGATGTAAATACATACTAATAGCTGCACAGCTGTTCAATGCATATAGTTAGAAATTAATGTTCCTGATAACAAAAAAATAACCAATATTTTTTAGGGCCATATTACTGGCATGAACTTAATTTTTGGTAGTAATGAAGAAATAAAATTGTTTTTCTGAATCAAAATTTCCTGCTTCTGGGTTTAATTTGTCTTGAGGGGAAAAAAGGCTTGGTTGTGTTTTGCTTGGTTTTGTTTCCTTCTTGGGTACTCATTAATTTCACGGGAGGTTTTCAGTGATGGTCCTTGGCAGGGTGGGTGTCCGTGCCACGCTGAGCTGCAGGCAGGGGTTCCCCCTGAGCCTTGGTTTGGTAATTCCAGTGTGTTCTTTATTTTTTGGTGACAAATGGGTTTGGACTGTCTGCCACATGGCTTGGGGCAACAGCCAGTTATAAAATGGCCTCTCCCGTGCCAGGCTCGTACTCTGCCCATCTGTCACCGGGTCCAGGGTGTCCTGCTAAGTTGGAAATGTTTCCCACACTCTCCAAGCAGGATCAAATGCCTCTCAGCACATTTTGATGCACAAACTGTCAGCCCAATCAGATGCAGTTTTGCCTGTTTCAGCTCACCAATGCCTGCTGGGTTTCAAAGCCATTGCAGAGGGCAGAAAGGACTTTTGGTGTATGTGGATAATGAGCTTAAGTTTTCAGTTGGGTTTCCCTGAGTGTTTGCTTGTCCTTTCTCCACAGCATGTTCAGGTATGTCCATTGTAGTTGTGGTGCTTAAATGGACTCATAAAGAATAATAGAATGACTAAAATCAGAATACTCCTACTGAAGGAGTCAGAATTTGGTATGGCTCATTTGTAAGGTTTTCTTCCCTGCACTGGATCTAAACTAGGAACAATTTCTTGGGTGGGGAGGGGGAGAAAAAATGAAATCATAGTCCTTGAAAGAAGCAGAAATTTGCTTGGGAAAATATCTTCCTCAGAATTTTAGTACTGCATGTACAATAATTAGGAAAAAACCCTGGGTATTTGTCATTTCTGCCCTTCCCTTTCCATATGAGGATTATTTCCAAACTGGACCCACTGCAAAAATTTATTTTCAGTGGTGGCTATTTGTAGTGTGAGTGAGTAATCCCTTTGTTGTGTTCTTCTGTTTCTCTCATTGTTCACAAGATTTTCCAGATGGGCACGTATTTTATCCATATTTCTTCCAGAGATGGTCATTGGTGTCTTCTAACACCTTCTTTCAAGCAGAACTGTTATGCTTTTTGAAGCACATCCCTTGAGACAGACTTTAATAAGTGACCAGGGCTTGGTGTGGGTGGGCCTGGAAGTGTGAGATATAATATACTATCCCTTGGACTTTGCCAATTCTCTTAACAAACATGCTTTGCTCAGAAGTTGTATAGGTGGCCTGTTTTCTTAAAACTTAAATTGAATTTTTTTCAGTTGGTCACAGTGGTTCCTTCATCTCCCTCCATGGGTTGCTCACCCTGTGTCAAAGTGTTAACCCTGTTTTCTCCACAGCAGCCAAAGCTGTGCAAAGAAAATGTCATCTTAGTAACCGCTGGAAGTTCCCACAGAGCTTGGGGTCTCACCGTGCTCCCCAGTGTAGGGATGACCAGAGCGTGTCTGGACAGCGAGCAGAGCCGTGATTGAAACTGAAATTATCCCTCTGGGTTGTGCCAGCCCAGCACCGGCGCTCGGAGCTCGCTGTGCTGCCGGAGTGTTCGCTCAGCCTCCTGCAGGGATGGAGCATCCCCCACTCAGCCCGGCGTTGTCATGGCTACGCTGGTACCCGTGTGTGGAGCTGGGCAAAGGAGCTGGAGTAAACCATGCTGGCATTGCCGTGTACGCTGTAGTAAGAGGGAGTCCCTTGTTTGGACAGCTTGCTTTCTGAAAAAAAAAGGGGGAAAAAGAAAAAAAAAATTATTCCCACTCTATAGACAGTAAAGAGGGAGGAGTAAGATGCAGGGTTCATTTATACTGTGTTGGATCCTCCAAAGTTCAAGCAAGTTGTCCAGCCTCTCCCAGCCCAGGAAAACAGGAGCACATTGCCCATTGGGGATTCTGGCTTTCCCCTTCACTCTAGGCTGGACAGAAAGTGTGGGGTAGGTGACTAGGGACAGACATCCTTAACATCTTCCCAGATCTAACCCAGAAAGCCAGAGCAGGCAATGAAGGTCTCATCACTGAAGTCCACTCATGAAGCTGTTCTGGACTGGATATGGAGCTTGTAAAGCACTTTGGATTCCCACAGGATGAATGATGTATTGTGATTTTTTAGTATTGCATGGCACTGCTGACTGAAAACCTAGGAATGGCACAAAATCTCAGCATCTCCTAGCTCAAAGCTGGGGTGGGACCTAAAGGGCACACAGGCTGGATTTGGGCAGAATACTGAACTATGAGTGTGATAAAGTTTTCTGGGTTGTCTCTGAAAATTTGAGCTTTCTTCTGTCCTTGAGGGCATTTTATGTTGCCAGCATCAGCAAAATGCACCTTTAAATAAAGAGTTCAGAGGGTGATGAATGAAGACATCCATTTTTTGGGAAAAGGAAAAAAAATCAGTTTAGCTTATGAAATAAAGCATATTGTATTTATTGGCCTCTTTTTACATGTGGTGCTAAAGGTGTAAGAAAAGCTGTAGCAGAGTGACCATAAACTTCAAAGATGTGAAGTTGTTCTCTGCAGCTGCAGAATGATGTAGGAAAATGTGTCAGGAAAGCATCAAGAGGGGAATCTTTCCTCAGTGTGGACTCCATGTGCTGTCCCCCTTTGACCTCCCATTCAGGTCTTCTGCACACCAAGCACAGAGTCATCCTGTTCTTCCTTTCCTTCCCTAATTTCCTCTCTGCTTCTGCTTTTTTACCCCCTTTCCTTTTTTAATTAAGGGACTACTAGATCAGAGCAGGTCCCTCCCTTGCCTGGCTTTTCAGCTGTAAGCTTTCTTCTAATTGTGAAGATTATTCATGGTTATTGACTGACAAGAATGGAAAGAGGAGGCAACAGGCAGCTGTCTTCCTAAATGCAGTGAACTGGAAAAAATACTTGCAGTTCAAGAGTATTTATGTCAGAAATTTTTTGCCTGGTATGAATGTCACCTTTTTTAGGCATATATATGCAAGGGAGAACCCTGCAAGTCCTTCTCAGATAAGGCCATCAGCTAGGGGTTTTCAGTTCTGATTCTGTTTTGTTTCACTCTTCCTTGAGGAAATGGTTTTTTAAGAGATTTGGCCAATAGAGAGTGGGGAAAAACATTAAAAAAAGAAGAAATTATGTGACTTTTAAAGTAGCTGAAGTGTAGAGATGACTTAGTAAGCCTGAGGATGATCCTTGCTTTGAGTCCCCTTCAGATTGTTTGCTCCTGTGCTGCTGCAGCTCAAGTGTTTTCATTGCATTATGGCAAAATCATCTTTTGTTTCCTGTGGTTCTGCTATTTCACTGTGGCTGAAGTTGTGTTTTATAACAAATGCAGGCTTTTCTCTGCAAATACATTGGGATCCTGTGTCTCCTTTATGTAAGACAACCTCATAAGTATTGGAAAGCACTTTTATTGGCACTGAGTATGTGCCATCCAAAGGGTAACATTTCCAGTCTACTGCAGTCCTTCCTTATAGTCGTGTGTCTTGGTTTCTTAATTCCCTCATCACTTATCTAACCACATTTTCCAGGACTGAGGTATGATGTCTTCTGCTTTTACCTTCTGTTTCTAGACTTTGGGTGCTTCTTGAATGAAATGTCTCACCAGGGAAAGGTTGTGTTTGGCTGAGCACCCAGGAATAGCACTTAATAATGGGTTTGTATGTGCATCGTGGTGGTGTCACAGGGACTATTGAGAATTTTGGTTTCCTCCCTGGCATGCTTTCTCTGCTGTTCTCTCACTTTCTCTCTCTCTCCTTTTTTTTTTTTAAGTGACATTTCGTTATTTGCACGTTCGCTAGGTTGTCCATCTGCTGTTGTAATAAACACGCTGCCAGTCACTGCTGTGTGGTTCGTGGTGTGAAGGAGCTGCCAAACCAGGCTGTCGTGTGCTTCGGGATCGTAGTCAGGCTTTGTCAGAGCGCCTCTCGTGCTGCTCGGTGACTTACTGGTGAGGGTGAGAGCAGCACCCTCCACCACAGCATCTCCATGCATTCCTGAGCTCTCTGCACTTACAAACATGATGGGGCTCCAGGCGGGAGGGATTCCATCCCACCCCAGCCTGCCTGGGCTCAGCTCATCTGCAGAGGCTGAGTCACCAATGAGATACGGTGGGGTTTCCTGGTAGGAGAGCACAAAGCTTGAAAGAAAACTTCATTTTTTTCTGTAAACAGGGTAGGAATGTGTTCTAGTGATTGAAGTCTGAGATTGAGGACAACACAAAAAACAATCCATGCTCTCTTGAAGGTTTTTTTGATGGATCTTGTCTGCAACCTCAGAAGAAAAAAAGGTGAATTTGCTGTAGACTGCTGGAGATTAATGCCTGTCAGGATCAGTCAAGAGGTTCAGAAATGAAGAAGGGTGTGCTGGAGGCTGCCAGTATCCCGTGATCAGGATAACTCCAGAAGAACAGCTAGGAAGACAGCTGTTTTCTGGGAAATATCAAGGACTTACTGGTTTCATGGCTCTCTTTAACCCCTTCCCTTTGAAATTCTTAGTTTTAGCAGCTTTTGCTGCCTAAGTGGGGTCAATCTAAGCTGGAGGACCTGTGGTGAGAACAGGGGAGAAGTGGCTTCAGTTGCTCTTTAGGACTGTGTCTGTTTCTTGTTGCAGCTGAAAGAAATGCCTTTAAATTGCACATAGGCTGGTTTTCTTATGCAAAGTTTTCATATGTGAGGTTTTTTTATATTGATCATTGAATGAAGAGGGTTTTCACATACTGAGATTTGAGTTAGATTTCAGTCAGCCATTGCTTCCTAACCATTTAGATTATGCCTCTTTGGGACTGAATATTTCCCATTTGTTCCAGGCATGTCATTTAGGATGATTTACCCTCTGTGATTTCAAATCTGATGCTGTATCCCCCTTGAAGTGCACACAGCTGGTCCTGCACAGTCACCCAGTAACCCCTGGACCGTGCTGCCTCTGGCGTCTTCATGCTGTGGACAAAACCATAGAGTTAGTAAGGTTGGAAAAGACCTCTAAGATCATTGACTTCACTGCTAACCTGCCAGCTCCACCATTTCCTCTTGGCCTCTTTCTTGTTTTGGGAGAAATGACCCACCCCCACTTGGCTACAGCCTCCTTTCAGACAGTTGTGGAGAGTGATAAGGTCCCCCTGAGCCTCTTTTTCTCCAGGCTAAACTTCCCCAGCTCCTTCTGCTTCTCTTTATAGGACTTATATTCCAGTTCCTTCCCCACCTCCTTTGCCCTTTTCTGGACACTCTCCAGCACCTCAATGTGTTTCTTGTAGTGAGGGTCCCAGAACTGAGCACAGGATTTGAGATACAGCTACACCAATCAAGTTTATATTTCTCATTTCTACCATCTCAAACTCTCCAGACCTACACATTTTTTCTTTCTTTTTTTTTTTTTTAATACAAATAGCCTTAAAAGTAATAGCAAACAAAGAAATTGTTATAGCCTTGTGCAGTACAAAGCTGGCTTGCACAAATCCAACCAGCTTTGTACATCTGTTCCTGCCCACTCCCATTGAGTCATAGCGAGACTTAGTCACCAGCATCCTGAGCCTCACAGTACAACTTATAGATCTCTCTCCAAAACACATGCTACAGTCTAGATGGCATGGGGGAGTGAGAAGAGCAACCTACCCCGAAAGGAATAAAGGAATGTAGCAAGTCTTATTATATTTTACTATAACTGGTATATCAAAACAACAATAACAAAAGGACAGAAATTCCTGTGTGTGTCAGTTTTGAATCTCTCCTTGTGCAATAATTGAGTGATTTGTTATAAATCCCCAAAGGCTTCTAGATAGGATTGTTCTCAGAAAAAGACAATTTTCTATTCAAGCAGAGCTACCAAGCTATGCCCTCTATTCCACAGAGATCAAACTGTGGATTCTGCTCACAGGCTATTAGCATATGTAGCATATTTGCTATTCAGAGTTTTACATAGGCTTGTAATAGCTATGAATTCAAGGTTGATCTAAAAAAAATCTGCTGGTGTGCAGAGTGCGATGAAAGAAACTGTTCACAGCTGAAATTAGTAAAAATCCTGACCTTCTTTGTCCTTGGTAGGATACTCGAAGTGCTCATAGCTCAGTAATATCAGCAGAGGAGACTTTGTTAAGGTGTGATGCTGAGGAGTGCAGCTTTTAGCGATTTTTTGTGAGATCAGAGCTCTTGTCAACACTCAGCTTAATTCCTCTGTATGTTGTTTTCTTTGTTTATTTTATTAAAGGAGCTGTCTCCCCATATTGAAAAGCTTTTCAAAGCCTTAGTAAAGTGTCACTGTCTGCTTGAGTTATGTTGTAAAAAGAAACTGTAATGTCTGGCAGGCATTTCACATCCTTAAATTTGGTGCAATCCTAGCACATATATAGAACTTAGTGAGACAGAAAAATAATGCCACAAAGGTGACACCATCCGTAGTCAGGACTGCGTGATACTACCCACACTGGCACTCTGAAGTTGTTTATAGCTGATAAACCCAGGCTTTCAGCAGAGGTTGGTTATGAGGGTACCATGAAGCTCTTCTGACCTGGGTCACCTCTGAAATGTGGCCAAAATTTGACCATGATCATGGAGACCCACCACCGTTGTTTCACATCCCCCTGTTGTTCACAGTCATTCCTCATGTTTGAATAGAAAATTGCAAAAGATGCCATCAGGGAGCTGTTTGTGAAATATTCTTTTGATACCCAGCCCTGAAATTTTAGACTGCTGTCAAGTGGGGCCATAAAAAGGTCCTGCTTCCACCCAAAATACTTGGAAATTGGTCTCTGACCTGTCAGTCACAGCACACCCCAGCCCTTGCTGGCTCTTTGGCTTCAGCCCTTGCAGAGAGCCTTTATCAGCCTGACTGCCAAAGCAGCCTTGAAACGGAACAATAATAAAATAATAATCCTGTTTATTCTGTGTTGTTTACTGGATTCAAGGCTTTAGTGGTCTGTTATTTAAGTCTGCAGCCTCTGCAACAGAATTGCTGGAAGCCCTCTTCTGACACCAAGGTCTCCAACTGCAGCAGCCTCCAGACCAGCATCTCTGGGCAAGCCTTTTTGGCAGGATTTCTCCCCAGAAGGGAAAGAGACAGTGTAACTGGCTGGAAAAGGTGAAAAATGGTTTGGCTAACCAGATCTTGCTCCTGCTATTTGACTATGCAATGCCAGCCAATATATTTGCTTTCCGCCCTTAAATGTGGTTTCCCTTCTTATTCTCCAAAACAGTTCTGAGAAAAGCTTCTTTGTTTTCCCAGGATATCAAAAAATAAAAATTTAATTCTTCCTTCTTTTCACATAATCACAAATATTCTGATACAAGGGCTATTGAAGGAAAAAGAGCTGGAATTAAGAAGGATCACCCTCTAGATGTAGGGGTAACTCAGACCAGAATCATCCTAGAGTTAGTCTCACCTTGGGAGGAGAAATTCATGTGAAGAATCTCTAACCTTCCAGATATCTGTTGTTTCCCCAGAGGAAATAGGGAAAGAAGTGGTAGAGGAGGTAAGTGCAAATGCAGAGAAGAAGAATCTGACTTGCAGTGGAAAATCACCTGTTGAGTAGGTGTTGTGGGAGATTTCCCACCCCAGGAGGGAGCCAGAGTGGTAGTGGGAGCACTGAGCAGGGGTTCTGCTGTGTCACAGCTCTGCTGTCCTCCAGAAAAAGCTTTTCTGTCCCTGGGGCTGTGTTCTTCAGAGAATATAACAGGAGCTGCCATGACAACCTCTTGTAAATAAAAGTGGATTGAAAAAATAAATCTGAGGCGGCTTTGTGGCTGTAAAGTAAATCTGAACAGCTCAAGAGGTAATTTTTTCTAACGAGATGGCAGGAGTGATGCCTGGCTGTCAGATGTTGCAGAGCAATGGAAGGACTGACTAGGGAGCACAAGCATAAGAGGAAAGCCAAAGAAAGTTCCAAAACAGACTTTTCAGACTCTTAATGCCAGGTTAGCAGCACTAGGACCTGCTTTTGCTCCTTGCAGGGGTGGTCACAGACTGTGGTCACTGCAGAAGTTCTGTCCAAGGATACAATGCGGGACCGATGGATACAGGGTGTGATGCCATTCTTCAGCCAGGGCTCTGCAGTCTGAAGGGCTCTTCATCCTACCAGGACATCACTGTGTGCCTTTGATGGAAGTTTTAAATGTCTCTGCAGAGCCATGTGGTTGTCCAGGGCTCTTATTCCAAGTGGAGGGAAGCAGAGCTGGAGAGCAGGAAAGCTGTCTAAGAACGGCTGCAGTCCCCGGTTACTGGCAGAGCGAGCCTTCAGTGTGTATCTGCTGGCATCAGATCAGAGCAGCCACATCTGTGACAACGGCAGGGGCTGCACCATTGGCCTGTCAAGAGTTCTGTGGTGTTTTGCAATGCTTTTGGAGCAGTTTGGTGTTTTGGGGTTTTTATTTTAAGAGTTACTCTATCATCAGCTGCATCATCGCATGTGTTTCTGGATGATGAGGAATACAAGAAAGAAATTGATATCTATGTGTATTTTTCAGAAATACCCATAAAGGGAAAATAAGCACCTAATATTTCCTTGCTTAACCAACAGATTGGAATTGGGAGAGCAGTATTTGCAGCCTGGTATTTGATTTTTTTTTTTTCCCTTCTGTGAATGGATGCCTTCATATATAGAATGCTGTGAGAGATGAAAAAATTGTTAGGTAGCAGTTACAGCTATAGACTTTTTCACAGGGCTAAAAGTACAATTATTACCCACTTTGAAATGTTCTGTGGTGCTGTATTAACAAAGAAAGGTTTCATGCTGCCGAGAAAACTACAGTCCCAGTTATTTCTGCTTACAGGTAGAGATTTGTTCAGGATGTAAAGACAGATGAAGTCACAATACCTCCATGATACCTGAGAGCTGCAAATCAGAATAGAGTCATCAGCTGGGTTTCATGATTTAGACAAATAGATCAAATAATTTTTAGACTTCAGACTTTAATATAAATGCAACTTTAAACTTGGAATTGTAACTCAGAACTGAAATTTAGCTCCTTGGAAAATAGTTGTATCTGCCTACTCCCTCCTGGTTTTGAAGGTTTCTGCTCAAATAAGAAGTTTTGGTTTTGTTCCAGATTTTCTGAACAGCTTTTTCAGCCCTGATTACAAGATATGTGTCCCACTCAAACCAATTTCTTCCATCCAGTCTCCAGCCTTCCTAAACACGTGGTTTTCTCCCTGAAGTTACACCAGGCAGTAATATAGGGACACTAATATGTGGAGCTCAAAAGAGGTTATTTTCTTGATTTATTCCATGGAAAATGACTTAGCACACATCAGATTCCAGCTTCTGCACTACTGAAGTTGGGCAGAGGAAAATGTTGGTAAATCCTTTGGCTAAATTAAAGTAAACACAAAGGGATGTGTTTTTGTGTAACTTTCCATTAGGCTCTTAAACATCCTCACAGAGATTCTTCACTTAAGTCCTGCAGTAGCATATGAAGTAATAATAGTATTAATAATAATATTGATGGTGTTTATGAACGCCATTTATGTCTGAATAATTTTTATATGGAATAAGTAATTTTAATCTTAACTGCAGTGTCTGGTTCAGCTTCAGTCAAATCTTGACAAGAGAGAAAACCTAAACCCAACAAATTGCCTCTTCCTTTGGTTTTGAGATGTCTCCTTATGTTTTCATTTGCAAACAAAGGTGATGTGAAACACAGATGCCCAGGAAATGAGGGAGATGTCACATAGTTGAGTTGTTGAGTTTTGCAGATAGTTCCCATTGAATGTGCACAGATAGAGCTGGGAGCAGATGAATTTGTCATGAATACTTTTTTTTGGGGCCTAATGGTTTGGGGCCAGCTTGGCCAAGCCTGGTTGCTGCTTTTTTTTTTTTTTTTCCTTTTCAACTTGGCACGAGTTACTCCCATGTGTTTCAGTTCCAGTAATTCAATATTTTGTTCCTTATTTTTGTTGTTTGTTATGTAACCAGAATATTTTCAAACACTTGTAAGAATTATGCCTGAATTATACAAATTTTTTGAGCGTAGTTTGAATTTAGTGTGATTACACAAAGCGATGTGATTAGACCTGTGGCTGCTCTGAAATCTGTAGACAAGCAAGCCCTGCAGACTTCACGGATGGTGCTAATTTTTAATTAAGCTCTGTCTGATCACAAATTAGGTTTACGTGAAATTGCTATTTATTTCTATTTTGAACTCTTTTAAATGGATGCAGATGTGGTGGTAGAGAAGGACTGAATCATTACATGGAAAGGGTGATGTCTCACATTTGGGAGGTTCTGTGTTGGGGAAGTATTCCTGACACTTGAAACAGCATTTAGGGACCCAAGACTCAGTTCTTCAGCGCACAGCATTAGGCAACCTCATGCTTCTGGTCACAGAATTGCTTGTTATGTACTTTTCTGATCAAACAGATGCTAAACTTGACACTAACATAATTTTCTTATGCATGTAGAAAGGAGCTCTAAAAACCCTGTGGCTGGAACATGAAGTATCATAAACAGAACAGACGGCAGGAGGTGGAATATAATCGCAGTTTGTTTTTGTTAGTTAAAAATGAGCATGTGTGCTTTTCTTATGGCTTTATTGTCTTTAGCCCTGCAGAAGTGGGTGCTCCTCTCTCATTTGTGCAAATGAATTGGTTATTTCCTGCCTGAGCACCGTGTCAGTTTTCTCCCTCTTTGTTTTAGATGTTACATATTTTTCAGAATGTTGACATACTCTCATTCAGGTTATGTTTATTGCCATAGATACTCTTTAGAATCATACATCCCAATAAAGGCAAGATAGGTATTTGCTGAGCAAGTGGCTTTGTTTAAACTATAATTTCCTACCAATTTTTCTGTGGGGTTTCAGTATTTCCCCCTGAAAGTTTTAATACAGGACTTTTGACTTTGGCTGTGCAGGTGGTTTTTGATGGTGATGTGGTGCAAGTGCTGCTAAGGGCTCCCTGTTCACTTGTGACTTACATCTGACATTGATTCACAGCTGAGGAGAACGATCAGAGTCTCTGTTATTGCTTCCAGCAATTGCTATGGGTAAAGCAGTGGGCACTCTGGAAATAGATCCGTGGCCTTCAGTCATGGGATGCTCTGATGGAAGGAAGAAGGCACTAATAAATGACATAAATTTTTCTTCTCTGTCCTTGCAGGATCTCAGCTCATTTGCCATGCCATTCTTGGACGGTGATGTGGAGAGCACAGACAAAAATGCTTCTCGCAAGGTAGGATATATCCAAAGCTTCCCCTTCATTGCAGTGCTTGGATCCCTTGGTGGTAAACACAATTTGTTAAGCTTAGAAAAGCCTGGGGTATTCATTTTCCCTGCCATACCATTAACCTGTTGAGAGTGGTGCACTAAGGCAAATCTAGTGGCTTTTGCAGAACTTACCGTGCCGGTGCTTGTGCAGTATAACCTGTAAAGGATGCAAACTGCTGATGGTATCGTTGTAAGTACTGCAGATTTGTAACAGCTGTAAATCAATGAAGTGATGTTGCATAGCTGTGTTCCCAGGAATATAGTTAGCTTACAAGATCTGAGGTGTTGCTGCAGAAGTATACATTGCCCAAAGAGGTACCTGTGGCTGTTGATAGGTTTTCCTGGAATTGCCTCCTGATGGTTGCTCTCTGTCGGTGGAGGCTTTAACTGTTCACTGTCCTTGATCTCTCTGTCCTTGGCACTGGAAAAATGAACTGCCTTCATTTGTTGAAGCCATTGTGGTAGAGCCTTCCTGTAAACAAAGTAGAAAGGTTCCTCCTCATGTGGGATTAACTGAAGGTAATCCTTCTGGAGGCATTGATTTGTTTTTCTGATGCTATTAAATTAAGCCAATGTAATCACAAGAGTTGGCTTGCTTTAGAAATTATCAGAGGAGCACATTCAATGGATGGCATTAGGGATGGTTATGCAGCACCTACACAAACCTCAAAGCCATACAAATGGTGGGTGGGACCTATCATCTTCAGGTCCTGGACTCCTCATTTTCACAAAGCATTGAACACAAGCTGGTCTGCTAAATGTGAGCCTCCTACCAGCCACGTTTTGGCTTGGCAAAGAGGGATATGCCTCCAACCAGCAGACAACCCCAAAAGCTGATCTTTAGCTACACAGTGAACCAGTTTGACTTGTCACAAGGTTCTGGACCTCCATGACCATTAAACCTATTACGAGCCCTGTGGCAGAGAGTGTGCAGATTTATTTCAAGGCAGGCAAAGCAATAAATATCTCCTTAGTGAAACTGATCTGCATCTAGAACAATAATAACTTCCAAGCTTTGTTGACAGCATGAGTTGCTATTCTTTTACACCTCGCAGCAAAGAGCAGATGTTTCAAAAATTTCTGCAATCCATCAATAATTGAGTATGTTTAAAACATTGGCCTTATTCTTTTCTGTGTTGGACCTTTTAGACTGATGTAGGAGGTGCTGATGCTGGGGAACTCTTGTAGATGCCAGGGAAGCTAAAATAAACAGTGCTACCAAAAGTTGCCTGTTTGGGGGGGGCTTGAATAAAGTGAACAATGTGATGTTCTTGGAAGGGGTAGTCATGCTGGCAGAAGGCAGGGGTTTCTGGCTAAAACCTGGGGTTTTTTCCATTTATCACCTTCTTTCCACAAAGAAAGGTGAGAAAGATGCATGAATCTCAGTCATGAGGAAATAATGTGCCAGAGCTAATTGCACTTATGTGCAGAAATACATTATATCATTTAATGACTTCCACTCTACCATTCCTGAATCCTATCATTTTCTTCTAATTGGTCTCAGGACTCTCTTTTCACAAAAGCATAGAATCATTTAGGCTGGAAAAGACCTCTGAGATTATTGAGTCCAACCTTAGAATGACCACCACCTGACCTTTGATGAGTTCATGTCCTGGGAGAACTGGAAGAACATCTCAGTAGTTGCCCTTTTTTTTTTTGTAGCATTGGTAAATGCTGGAATTTCTTCCCAGACTTGGGGCAAGTTCTGCTTATGGAAGTGCAGCTGATTTTGGAATAACCATGCAACTGGGCCTTAATATCTGAAATCGAATTTTTAACTGACCCTTTTTGACTGAGTGTGTAAGACCCAGAGTTTTTTTCTGCCATTATACTTAGAGCTCTGTTCAACATATGCAACAAAATGGTAAGAAGAGAGCTGGCGGTACCCAACTTCTGATAAAAAAACAGATCATCTTTTAAAATCCATTGCCATCACTAAATATGTCATTTTCCTCAACGTGAAGTATGGGATTTTTGCTGCTAGTGGATGATAAGTAGCATCAGACTGCAGAATTTATTTACTTCTAACTAAAATTTTGCCAGTCCCTACTGCTGATACATAAAAATGTCCCCAAGTTACTCTTCCTTTTCAAGGAAGATGGTTTTTCTAAGTTCAAGTTGGAAATCATGATATGGTGTGTAACTTTTGTCTATTAAAAGTCAGTATTTCATGAGTAGTTTGGCTTTTTCCATTCACTCATCATGTTGGAGACAGGCAGTCCATCAGGGATGTCTCTTCCTGCATTAATTCTTCTGTCACCTGGACTATAGATCAAGAGCAGTTCACAACCCGTCTTTCCGATCTACCATTAATTTAATTCTCCTGTTCTTTGTGAAAGGCTTTTAGAAACTGAATTAACATTTTTCACAGAAAATCTCAGCAGTTTACCATGCAAGTGTCGCTCAATCATTATCCTGTGACAACAACACTCATTACACAGCTAGGAAATTCAAGTCTAGAATTATTTGTTCAGGTTCACGTAGGAATTTTTTGGCAGCAGTGGTAAAGTGACACACATTTCCTGAAGTTCAACCTTAATCACTTCTCATTAATATGTCTACTATTATAAATGATGTATTCTTCTTTCCTTTATGACTAATGGCAGGAAGAGGATAGGGATAGTTTTCACCCTTTTCTTTGGAAGATCAGAGAATATAATGCTGTGAAGGATCTTGTGTAGAAGTGTTTGGCATGGTGTGATGGAGAAAGGTGGCTGTGGCAGATATTTTGGCCCTTGTTATTGCCTGACAAAATTTCTTAACACTTGTGTGGGTGGCTTTGTCTAAAGCAACTGTATTGCTGACTGCCCCCTGCTCAAAGGTGGGACTCTCCAGAAATTGCTTAAATCCTGCCTGCACAGAGACCTTGGAGGATCATTAAAGACAGCAGTCTCGACAAGGACAACTGGGAGCTGAAAAGAAATCAGATTTACTGCATTTCCTCAGCCTGGGAAAAGATAGGGGGAGAGGGCCAGTTTGGAGACCTGGAAAATAATGAGTGATTGGGACCATCATTCAGAAAATAATTCTGGTACAGTGTGGCAGGGCAGCAGTCGGGGATGAGTGCCCCTCTGCACCCGAATGGCTCTATCAGTTTTAGAGGTCTTAACACCTTGAATGTTTATAGATCTTTCATCTCGTGTAGGTTAAAGGAGAAGGTGTGGAAATTGCAGGAAACTCATAGTCATTGCTTTCAGCTTAAAGCCCAGGGCTGTGAATGATCAGAAAGAAGAAAATTACACAGGAGACTTGTCAGTGGGGTGTCAGCTAGCAGATTATAGATGGAGGAGAGAGGAGGAGGAAGAAAAGTTTGAAAAATAATATTGATCCATTTCTTTATGGAAATAACAGTATTGTCATAAAAATATAGAAAAAAGCTTGGAAAAGAAGCGTGCATTAAAAATTATTTTCACTATGTGGGGAAAAGGCTGGTGATATGTTCATCTACGATGACAAAGGTGGATCTATCCTATTAATAGCTTAAATGTCTTTAAAGCACAAGCTGTTTAAGTAAGATATTTTAAAATTAAATCCAAACAACTCTGATAAAACACTCTTGAATGAAGTGGCAGAGCTTTCTCTGCCAAGTGTTGATTGTGAATAAATCATGGAGCAGAGATGAAGTTCCTAAAGACTGCAAAAAAAGCAATTACTGTGTTAATATTTACGATATTTGCAATTAGGGTAATGTACAGGTTTGTCAAACATCAGTCCTTAGCAAAACAGTGAAGTAGCTAATGCTGGCTAGTTAATGGTGCTGTTACAATAGACTCATTTGAATTGAAATTAATTGTAAATTGTTCTTATTGAACAAATGCGGGGGTTTAAATTAATTATAAATTTGGTTGAGAAATGTCATAGCGTTGGTGTCAGGTATATAGAGAAGTAGCACAAGTCATTTTGATTTAAGAAACTGGAATGAGACTGAATAAACATGGAGCCTAGTAAATGAATAAAAACCTGGCTGCTAAAATAAATGGGGACGAACCAGTGGAAAATTTTGTTTCTAGGCAGACAAAACATTCTGTTGCTATACTATATCATATGTTATCAGTGGCTTGAAAGATAGACAGGCTCATTACTGATACAATTTGTGGTTCATACAAAAATGAGGGGGGAGAGAGTGATAAATTCTGAGCAAGAAACTGATGCAGAATGACCTGAATCACTTGAAACACATTTTGAAAACAAGCAGCCCATCTCAATTTGGCCATCTTGTGATCAGTTACACCTAGGAGCAATGAATGCAGACTTTTTGGGAAGTCTTTTGCAAAGCCTGGATTAGATTTTGAGAATAGTTATAGGTAATCAGTTGTTCATGGATTATGGATGTGACTCAATGGTTAAAGGATTAGTTTGGATTCTGGGTGTACAGATGAAGGAATAGAGTTGAAAGTAGAGGTTTTGTTATGACTGTGTATGGCACTAACTCACTGTTCTGCTGTCACCAATGCAGGGAAGTGTTGGTGAGCTAGGATCAGGCTTTTGGAGGAGTGACTCCAATACTGAAGGACTCCAAGGAGTGTTTTGTCCTGCTGCTGGTCCCAGAATGGTTTTGTTTTGTCCGGTGACTCATGGGAATGGCACGAGCAATCCCTGGAACAGGGAGGAGAAGAAAAAACAAAACCCTTTTCATCCCCTCCTTCTTCCTTCACTGGATAATAAATCTCCTTTGAATTTTTCTTTTTTTTCACTGTCCATTTTTTGTGAGCAGTAAGGATGGGGAGCAAGTTCTGGATGGTGCAACAGCCTTGGCATAGGGCATCTGCAGTGGATGCAGGGAGCCTCAGGGCAAGGGCAAGTAGGACAAGCACTGCCCTGTGGTGTTCATGGCTCCTCCCCATCCTCTGCGTTAAAATAAATGTAGTTAGGGATTAGGAATTGGACAGGGAGCCAGCCCTGCTTTCACCTTTCCTAATGCCTGCTTCTGTCTTTGAGCAGCCCAGCTCACTGCTGGAAACCTACCCCTGACCACATGTGCAGCAGTGCAGAGCTCTCAGAGCCTGCCAGAGCAGCCAGCCTCATCCCATTGTATTTTAATCTGGGAAAGTGTCATTGTACTTCAGTTTTGGGAAGTGACATCTCTGACCCTGTAAAATACGATGTCATCTCAATTGGTACAGCTCATGCAGAATGAAGGGGACCAGTGGTGGTGAATGTGAACACTGGGAGAGCAAGTCCTTCGTTACCTTTCAGTCTAATGAAGTCAGCTCTTGTGTCTCTGTGAGCTCTTTTATTCCAGCAGAATGAGAGAATCATCCAATTAACTTTATCAAAGGGCTTTTTTGTTGGGATTCAGTGGAAGGGCAGGAAACAAGTGCAGACATCTATCTGGTGTATTGTCTCTAATTGTGTTTACTGTCCCTGTCAAGGATGGTGGGAGGTAATTCCTCTTCTGTTACTTGCCTTTCAAAAAAATTTTAAGTGAAGAGGCAAAATCAAGGTCAAATAACTCAATGTTGTAAAAGCAAACTGAACTCTGTAGTGCTCCATAAATGTTCACACAGTTCGGAGTTGGAGAGAAAGGGAACAGAGCTCAGGAGCATTTAATAACTTTCACTTAAATTCAGATGCATTTTGAAAGGCTATTTAGATTGAGCCTATTTGTATTTGACAGATTATTTTTTCAGCCTATTCTGAGAAATGAAACTGAATTCACTTGAAATGAAACTGAGTTCACTTGAAACGGAACCAGAGCCAGAGATTTTTCAGAGAGAGCATCCTCTGGGGAAAAATGTGTGCTCAATCAAGGATCTGTTGCTGGAGCACCCTTGGCAGGAGAGGAGGGGATGGCTGTGAAGAGGTGCTGTGGCAGGGGCACAGGCAGTGCCTGCATTTCCAACACAATGTCTGCCTGCCCATGGTCAGGGTCTCCTCAGCAGAGCTCGTTCATTTTTCTGGGCATAGAGCTTTGGCAAGACACTTCCCTTCCCTGCATTTAAGTGCTGCTTAAATTCTAGGTTGGGACCAGAAACATCTTAGAGAGGACTTCATTTGGCAAAAAAAGAGGGGCCAGATTTCCAATATAGAGCAAAGGAACAAAAATAGCAATGTTGGGAAAATTTTTGCCTGTGGCAGGACTGAGATGGGTGGTGTGAGGATGACGAGAGACCAGTTTGTGGGGAAGTATGAATAGTTTGGTATCTTAGCCCATTGCACTGGAGATTATCATATGGTAGTGATTAAGTGTAGCGCACTTCAATATTTCTTGTAAAATAAGATGAAGAATTGCAATTCAGGTAAGAAAATAGATGAAGGAAAAGATGGCAGTTTGGTGTTGAAAGGATGAGTGCTGGATGGAGGGACAGAACTGGTGGGGTTTCCCCAACAGTCCTGGGTCTTTGCCAGTAAAGCTGAGACAGAAAATAGAAGCACAGTAGCCAAATTTGTTGAAGATGCAGAGGTGTTTTCTAAATCATTGGGAAGGATCTTATACAGGAAGATCTGGATGACCTTCAGGATGGATAATTCTTACCAGCACAAAATAAAAGGTTGTTCACTTGATGTATGTTAACCAGAGCAACAAATAAAAGAGGTCAGGGAGTGTTCTCTTGGCCTGAGGATGAAGGGTTTGAGCACAATCCTGTTGCAGAGCCAAACTCTAGGCTAGGAGAAAGGAAGAAGAGATTAGGAAGAGAGAAAAATCCCATCATCCAGGTGAAATGACAGGGCAGCTTTTATAATTTTATTCCTTGTAGTGAAATCTTCCAGAGCTGCTTGACCTGGAGCAAGTGCCACACTATCACTTTATGTTTCATTCAAAAAATCGAATGCTGAATCTGCTAGATGCCAAGCACTGTAAGACATATCTCGTTTTATTGCTTTATTTTCAACAGTGGATAGTTCTGGATGTATTTTAGAAACATACCTCTGATCACTTAGTGTGTACAACAGAGCAAAGTCTCTCCCTGGATCCTTTTGTGCTCCTAAGCATGAAAACTGGTAACGACTTGGAGAATTTTAGGAGATATTTACTGAGTGCTGTGCAAGGTAACCAGTTTAGCCTTGAACAAGCAGAGTCAGTCTCTAGAACCAGCACATCGGCTGGAGCACAGGGCTCTGCTCGGTTCTTCACCTCCCTGGGGAGCAGATTGCTGTTGGCTGAGGATAGGGTTACACTGGCACTATCACCAAGGTGCTAATTTAGTGCTATTCCAGCTGCACTGTTCTCTGCAGGCATAAGGTCAGGAGCTGACATTTCTCTCCAACATAACCAGTTTTAAGGAGTCCAGGGTTGGGCACAGAGCTCAAAGATCCCCTATATGCTCTGCACAAAGCCAACACAGGGAATGTTTTGTTATTGGTTGGTTGGCTTTTTTAATTAGGCGAACAGTCTTAGAGGAAGCTTTCAATTTGTTTGATTAGACCTTATTTGTGCATTGATTAGTATTGTATTTACATTGTGTGTTTGGATTTCTTATCTCCAAGAGGCCAATTATCTGTTTGGGATAAAATGAGCTATATCACCATGTGCATTTATATTGGTTTTTAGGTATTTCATATTTCTGCCTGTTCTCACTTTACTGCTTCTCCTGGACTAGCACAAAGTGATTCACGATCGTTACTAATGTGAGAAACCAGGGTGTAATACTTTTACTTTGCTACTACAGCTCAGCTGGGGGAACAGTTATCTTTCCAAAACACATGTGGGAGTTTTCAGCCCACCTGCCTATCATAGCTTCAGGAAATGAGTCCAAAAAGCATGAAGAACGGGGGGATGAATGATCTAGCTGTGTAACCTGCCTCTAGCATCACTGCCAGAGTTGTCACACTGAGTCTGCATGGGATGATGGGGTTTATTCCACAGCAAAGATTCTTCTTCATTCCCAGCTGAAGCATGACAATGAACATTGCCTTAAGACTTTTGGGTATGCTGTGATAACGGTTGTTGTTGCTGCTGATTTTACTTGCAGAAGCACCTAATAATCTTTTAAAACTTGCAATCTGTCAGCCACAAATGATATTCTAAGCAAACAATCCTGTTGTAATTCCCCAAGCAAAATCACAGGTATTTACCCGATGTGATGGTGGGTGTAACCTGCGTGTAATTAACAGGCTGGGGGAGAATTCAATGTAGTAATTTCCTTTAATTTAGTAGCATGCACGTGTGTATTTAGCAGTGTGCCCCTGGTGCTCTGACAATTAATTAATTCATCTGCCTGGCACGATGGAGTGAAGGCAACTGGTTGTGATTTCAGTAAATAAAAACATCCCACTGCTTCTGCTCAGAATTTGAGAACAATTTGCTTTCGTGTCTGACTTGTATGTATAAGGGAGTAGTGACCTTTTTGACATATTGTTGTTTGACATTTTACATCTCTAAAATTGCTTTAGTGTGTAAGGACACCATAGTTGTTTTGAAGTGTCTCTTATCAGTGTGTTATTTTAACCAAGCAAGCATGTAAAAAAAGATAACATGAAGCATTAAGGGTGCCGGAATGAGGTCCTTGGCTTTACAAATGTCATGGCTTGTCACTTTAGGAAAAATTATAATGCATTTATCATCCTGAAAACACACCTAAACTGCAGTAGCAGTGGCAGATTTGTGTTTAAAATAAGCTAGAAAATGTTCTTACTCCTCACTTTCAGGCGGTAGATCTGGCAGCAGACCTGTTTCAATTGCAATGCAAAAGGAGGTGCCATTGCGCTACTTGGTTGTTTCTTGGACTGTGTAGTTGTGAAGAGAACAAGGCATAAGTAGTCTCAGATGATTTACAGATGATATTTTAGTAAAGTTAATGAGCTTTTATGAGAAAGCTATCACTTTGGGACTATTTTACCCATGACTAAAATGTGATTTGTTTATTAATTTCCTATAGTGCGGTTATTGTTCCAGGTCTCGTTTGAGGGACTGTGCCGTATTATTCTTGATGAATTCTCACTGGGAGACAGTCTGTGTGCAGGAGGACTTAGAGTGGGAATAAAGGAGATACAGTCCTCATGGCAGAATAGATGTGTAATTTGGAATGAGTTTTCAAGATTGCACACAGAATCTGTGACAGAGCTGGGAGGCAAACCTGAGCCTCAGGCAACTGCATTAAGCATGAAACACTGCTTTTTTCATCTCCTGTGGAGACTGTCCAGAGCCTGTTGTTGCTTTTGGTAGTTGTTATTGCTTCAGTTAGAATTGATTTATCTTTTTCAAAAACGTCCCCTTGAGGGCAACTGCTCCCCTAATTAATCTATAAAAAGACAGGTATGTTTTTGAGACCTTTTTGTCCGCACTGACAAAAACAGGAATGCAGGTATAAAAATTTGTTCTGTCTTTTGTCAGACATCTCTGTGCTGTGCAGGGGAGCACAGAGCAGAATTCATCATCTAACCAGGGCTATGCCAGCACGTCTCTGTGCCCCTCCTAGTCACCCCACACTATTTGTGTCCATCTCCCAGACCAGGTGCCACTTGCCTTTTAGGTTAGAAACCTTCCCAAAAGGGAGACTGCAGTCTTTGCAGGCCTTTCTGCAGTACCACGCATCAGGACCCACTCCAGCTCTGTCCCATCCCAAGTGGAAAGAGAAGCTGGTCTGAAGGGCATGGGCAGGGCACAGAAAGGACTACAAGAAGTGGGAACCTGGGTTATGGAGGAAGCAGCTGGACATTGTGCTGCTTGAACACATTTCTAAAAGTGTTTTGGAGCTGTGGCTAAGCATTATTTTGAAAAGGGAGTTTTTTGCATGGGTTTTAAGCTCAGCTGACCGTTTTCAGCTGGGTTCCTACACACAAGCCCTTCACTGACCCAAAGCAGAGCATACATGCCTATGAGGTTTTCTTTAATCTAAATCATCCTAATGAAAGACTATTTTTTCCCTAAAATGACTTGCATGGCAGCATTGCCCATACCTCACTGGGCTGACACACATCAGGAGGCATCTTCACAGGCAGGAGCTGCTGCCTGCTCCATCCCTCCTGCTTTGTGTTGAGAAATTGGGCAGAGAGGAGCAGGCATGAAGGGGGCTGTGGGCACTTTGGCCTTGGCTTGAGCATTCCCTGGTGGCCTGAAACCCACTGCTGCCTTCTGCCAGGAACAGAGCCCTTCATTCATGAGAAATGCCCCCAGCTAAAACAGCAGCTTTATACCCACAGAAGTACTTTGTGCATGCAGAAGGAAATAACCTCAACATATAGCCCAGGCACGTGCAAGTCCCACAGAGGTTTTGGGTCAGCTTCTGTTAGTTGTATGGGAGAAGGATTTAATCTTAGCTCCTTTTTTTTTTTTTTTGTTTCTTTTTCCGGATTCTTTTCACCCTCTCACGGGGTGAGCCTGCACAGTGCAGAGCAGTGCTGTGCACAGATGTTGACACTGCTGGAAAGCCAGCACAGGTCCTAAAAGGGATACAGTTGTTAGAAAGGTCATATCCCAGCTCAGGTAATTAGCAGGAGCGTCATCACTCTAAAATGGCTCCTCTATTTTTGGGATAGGAGGTGCAATCCCACAGCTGGGGCTGTGGCTGGCACCACAGACACCTGTCAGGCGCTTGGGGAGTTGTGTGCTGTGCTGAGTCACATCATGGGATGGAGATTTAAGTGCTGTAGGTGGGTGCTTAAATTTGTGAGGAAGGCTTTGGGGCACCTTGTTTCCTTACCCACAGTCATTCATTGCCTTAAATAAATTCACTGCCAGTCATCTTTCATTTGTCCGAGAAAGGAAGTGGGATGTGTGGCAATTAAAAGCAGTAGAAAAATTCCTGTATTAAATGTGTGATAATAAAATGTATGCACACACTGAAATGTTTTTGTGCAGTTCCGGGTGTCTTTGGGAACAAGGGGCAGCATGAGGCCAGACAGGTGGCACACACACACCTGCCTGCCAGTGGAGGGAGGTGCTGGGGAAGGTGAGCTCTGGCTAATCCACCACCCCAACAAACAGAAGTTGGCTCTGTTGAGACAAGTTCAGAGATCCTGATGGCCTGAAGTGAATTAATGGTGATTTTTCTTTTTTCTTCCTTCTTCTCTTCAGGTGGAAGAAAGCTACTCAGCCGGCAGTCCTTCAAAAGGCCTTTTCTCCAAAGGGCTCCAGAACCGACCTTCCAGCCCTGTTTCTGCCCCTGTGAGATCCAAACACAGTCCCGGCTCACCCAAAACAGTGTTCCCCTTCCCCTACCAGGAGTCTCCCCCACGCTCCCCACGCCGAATGAGCTTCAGTGGGATCTTCAGGTCCTCCTCCAAAGAGTCTTCCCCCAATTCTAACCCGTCTACCTCTCCTGGGGGCATCAAGTTCTTCTCCAGATCAAGAAAAAGTAAGAAATTGCTCATGTTATTTCAGGAAGATACACGGTACCTCTGGGCTTGGCCCATTCTTTACCTGCGGTAGTGAAGTAAGTGCAGATGAGGCATGTGCTAATTGTTCCTTCTCTCTTTCACTGACTGTGTCTCGTGGGTTTCTGACATGCTGGCCATTAGGTGTGACCTCTGCATGGCCAGGGACACCTCAGGGGCACTTACACAGGGCTGAGGATGGAAATCACACTCCTAAGTTGTTTTTTTTAGAAATCCTGTGTCCATGTTAGTGGGAGTTTTCTGGGTGGTTTCACCGAGGCTGGTTGGAGGTCAGTGCCAGGACAGCTGGAGATGTTCATCAGATGTGTGGTGGAGTTGGGCATTGGTGTGATGTCACTCAAGAGTTACCAGTTCTGTAGACCCCAAAGAGAATTTCAGCTGTTTTTTTTAATTGATGTTTCTTTGCCCTGTTGTAGGAAGGGAAAGTGACCCTTAGTGGATGGAAATAAATTATATCTATTTCCAGTCAAATGACCACTAAGGGGATATAGGACCTCCTTTGCACGAATATGAAAGGCATAGCAAGGCTCCATGGTTCAGAGCACTTACTATATCCAGCTTTATACTGGACACAGATTTTACCTCTTCAGCAGCCTGTGCACTATTAGCATGCTGCTAGAACTCAGAAATGAGCAGCATTGAGAACATGCTTCAATTTTAAAACTTTCTTACTGAATGAAGTTTCCCAGTGCTGGTCAACAACCCAAACTGGGTCTGCACCAGGGGTTAGTGCCTGTGGGAAGGGAGCAGAGGTACAGGGGAACGAGAAGAATAATATCTTGCTGGATTGTCAGACCACAATGAGTTTTCAGTCTGTGAACAGAAGAAATAATGATAAATTGTTGGCAAATCTTCTGTGGCAATGTAGGTACAGAATTGGTGATGCATATCCCTGTGTTGGGCTATGTGTTTCCTGCAATGTATTAGAAGTTTTCAGTGACTTTAAATAGTAGAGAGGGACCTTCTTGTTTTTCTTCATAAGAATTTCTCTTAAAAACATTAGATTTAATCAGAGCAAGTAATTTCATAGTGATGTGACAAGAACACAGCAATACAAACCCACATAGGACTTTTCTTTTTGTTTATCAGAATTGCTGCTGAAGGTTAATTGAAATGGTATCTTTTCCACTCCTTGCTTCTCTCTAAAACACCATCAGGAGATTGAAAGTAAGAGTCAGTGATTCTGAAGGACTTAGAGAAGGCTCTAAACATCTATTCAAGGACATTTATTCATCCCTATTTGAAGTTCAAGTATGCTTTTTACTCTCCCCGCTTGTTCAAACTTAACAATAATTAAAATCCATTTAAGCTGTTCTTGCTGGTCCACAAAGTTTAAATATTGCATTTAAATATTGGCAGTATTCTGCTGATGGAGCATGCAGAGAAGGGCTCTCTGCTGCTTGAATAGCAGCAATTTAGACTGCAGAGCAAAGCCATCCTGGGACTTTGTAATCAACTTATCTAAGCAGCCAGCACTATTTAAGTCCTAGCTAGGTACAACAGAATATTAAATAAAGGAATCTTCCAGGAGTCAGCAAAATCCTTTTGATAAGGTCACATCACTGCCTCAGGAACACATTTGGAATGGGGCCATGCTATATTTGAGCTAACAGAAAATATCCATGACCCTGCTGCTCCAAGAGCCTTGCAGGAATTGCACTGAGCTTGGGTGCTCGTGGTCTTCTGTTCCTAAGGCAGGAGAGACAGCCTCTTGGAAAGGGTGTGCTGATTTTAATTGGTGTTTAAATTGATAACTCCTCTTTCCACAGCTTTTTGCAAAACAGAACATTTCTTATCATGCTTTCACAGCATTTAGCTCTCTTACAGTGAGTCTAATACAGATACCTATCCTTCAATGCCATGTTAAAGCAGATTTTTTTTTCCATAATGTGCTAAACAGGGGGCAGTAGCGAATTACACTCTTAGAGTTTACTATATTTTATTACTTTTATTGGATTTTATTTAGCAAAACCTTTCCAGGACTTTTGTAAAAGTATGGGTTACCATTTCTGCTGTATTATTATTTTTCCATAAGCAATACTTCTGCGTTCTGCTACTTTGCAAATAGAGTTACCCTATGTACTACAAAACAGTATGTGCCACTCCAAACAAAGTCTCTGTGGCTTGAACAACATTTTCTGAGAGACAAGACTTCTCAGACACTTCTCAGACCAGACACCTCAGACTTTCGTGGAGATGCTGTGCTGATGAGTTCTGAGAAAAGCTAAGCCAGCATGTGGCTCCACATTTCTAAAGGTGTTTAAGTGCTTCAGAGCTCAAAATCATCACAACCTATGTGAATAAAATCCCATTTTCTCAATCAGCTTGGGATATCTGTGTTAAAAGTGAATGGGACTCAGGTTGCTTTATCAGTTCTGAAACAGTGAGTGCATTGATATCAGCTGGACTTGCTGTGTTTGCCTGCCTTTGCATCCCTGCTGGTGGTGGCTTAATTACATTAAAATCAAAATTAACTGTGTGCTGGACTGCACTAGGAGGATCACCAGCAGGTCAAGGAAAGTCACCCCTGCTGTGCTCAGCACTGGTGAGACACACCAGCAGTGCTGGGTCCAGTTCTGGGCTCCCCAGTACAAGAGAAACGGGGATGTTCTGGTCCAGCAAAGGGCTGTGGCATTGGCCAGGGGCTGCAACATGTGCTGTAGGGGGAAGAAGAAGAAAAAAGGAGAAGATCTTTTGCCTGTCTTCAGTTACCTGATGGGGTTATGGACAAGACAGTGCCAGGCCCTTCAGAGATGCCCAGAGAAAGCACAGGAGTCAGCGAGGGAGACTCCAGGCGTGTGTAGGAAAAATGTTCTCGAATTGGTGGTGTGGCAGCAGGAGTCCAGAGGGGCTGTGAAATTGCTGCCCTGCAGATTTTAATAAATTGACTGGACTAGGCTCTGAGCACCCCAGTTTAAAGTTGCTTTGAGCAGGGATCAGACCAGAGATCTGCAGATGTCCCTCCCAGCTGTTGCTCTTCAGAGAAACTCTGCACTGGAGTCTTCTCTTTGGGTTTATAGTAAATCTGTATTTTATCCAGGCAATCTGCAATTTAAAAAATAAAAAAAAAAAAACTCAGATCAAAGTTCACAGGGACCTGGGGTTTCTTTTAACCCCCCACTTTATCTGAAAGGTCTGTGCTGCACTCCTTTCCTGTCATCATGGAGCAGTATGTGGGGGAAAGTAGAGGCAGTCTTTGTTTTAAATAACATACCCAGTCTTCCCTGCACTTCCTCCTCCCACACATTGTTCAAAACATAGACTAACCTGTTACTCTGCATATTCCTTGTTTTTCTTGGAAGCAACTTCTTCCTAGCTTGTTTTCATTTTAAAGACTATGTGTGGTATTCCCATGTAGTTGCTCTTTTCCCAGCTAAGTTAGTTTGCCTTTTGAATATACACAGTTTAGGAAGGGCTAGGTCAGGACAATGTTAAAACAGAAAGTGATTTGCAGATGTGAAACTTAAAATATTTTCCACTTCAGGCTGGGAGTTTAAAGCTTTTGCTCATCTTCAGTATTTTATCACTGGTTTCAGCAATATCCAAGAGCTCATCTTTTTGCCTTTTCCCTTTGGTTGCCCCAGCTCATAACCCCACAGCTCTGATCTGACAAAGATTTGCCGTGAAAGGAAAAATACCTTCCCACAACATGTACTTGTCTGCCAGCCACTTCAGGTAGTTTGTAAGTACAGCTTTAAAGCTGTAAACTGCTGGGGCTTCACATTCAGCATCCCTCCTATGCAACAAATCCACCCCAGCCCCTCAGGCAGAGGCTCTGCAGTGACTTTTTTGGGTGAGGTGTGTGTTTGGCCACTGGTGCAGCCCCTTCAGTTGGAGAAGTTCACTGCAGAAAAATTCAAGACAGCTCTTTGCATGCTGGGTTCCTCTACGACTGCTCGAAATTTAATTATCAAATTTATTTAATTTTTAATTCCTCTTTTGTCTGTGAATTTCTTTACAACAGCACTGTTAGACCGACAGCTGAGAATTGAATATGGATTGGGGGTGAATTAAGCCTGGCTTTGAGGTGGTGCAGAGGACTTGCTAATGCTGTTCCCTGCAGTGTGGAGCTTGGTAGATGCATCCCCCCAGTGCTGCCCACCTTATACCTTCCAGAGCCCGGTGCCTTTTGCAAGTGGAGCTGGGTCCAGTTCTCTGGCAATAGAGCTGGCTTCAGCCTGCAACAATCCAACACTGTGTGTGTATATCAAAGGACAGGAAAGGTGATTGTGATTAATTGGCATGAACTAGAAAATGTTGGACCTGGGCATGATGTCCAAACTTAGAATAAGGGGTGGATACTGTTCTGGTTTTGGCTGGGATCGAGTTAATTTTCCTCCTAATGTTTGGTACAGTGCTGTGTTTTGGATTCAGTATGAGAATAATGTTGGTAACAGCCCTGGCTTTGTGTGGCCAGGTTTTGGTAGTGGGGGGACTACAGGAGTGGCTTCTGGGAGAAGCTGCTGGAAGCTTCCCCCATGTCCAGCAGAGCCAATGCCAGACGGCTCCAGGAAGGACCCACTGCAGGACAAGGCTGAGCCCATCAGCATCTGGAATAACATGTTTAAGAAGGGGAAAAAAATTCTTCACAATTGCAGGAATGTACAGCTCGGTACTGCGTGGGCACCTGAGCAGCCATGGAACATTAGAATAATTACATTTTAATTGTATAGAAAAAATGAGTGCATTAGTATGACCTGTAGCTTGCAGTAGCCTTCTACAGAGCTGACACTGATTTCACAGACTTTCTTCAGGGACAGCAGGAGGAAAGGGTGAGTGAAGAGGTGCAAGTTGGAGTTTGAGGTGCTGTGAAAAGTGATTTCAAAATTGGCATTGTGGAACTGCTTCCCAGTTCGTTTAGGCTGGCTCAAAACTGCATGGACTGCTCTCATGAGGCACAACTTGGTGCCTGCTGCTCCGAGAGATCGTAGAGTCCTGGCTGCGGTGGGAGCGCATTTCCCACGTGTGTCACTGTGTGAGCCAAGAGACAGCAGTGACACATCTCAGCACAGCAAACTGAGGTGATCCAAAGTAAACACAGGAGCATGACCTGCACTGGGAAGAAACACAATTCAGATGACACTTTTGCATGAGCTCTCCCTTCAGACAATAAATGTGCAAATAAATGAGAGTTCAGCTTTATTTCACAGAGTGGAAATTAGGGAGCTACCTATGCAGATAGGCTAAAACCAAGTACCCTGAATATTTTATTAATAATAGATGGTTGCATAAAATTTAAGTCATTCAAATGTAGCTTTTCCCATGGGTCTGGATGTCCCATTTGAAGGACATTGGGGCATTTTTCAGTGCTGCTTCCCCTTCTGAAACAATCGGTTCAAGTAGCAGCAGTACTCATGACATGTTAATGGTGCTGTCAGTTTTACCAGCAAAGGAAATCAATTAAAAAGGTTTCCATTGACCTAAAGCTTTGGGTTGTGGTGCATGGGATCAAAAGATAAATTTAACTCAGAATTGCTTATGGAACTTAGAATTGAAAATTACACAGCTTTCAAATGCCTTGATGCTGGTGGTTAGATTTGAATCATGGTGAATTTGCACTGTACTTGAGGAAGGAAATGTTTTTCAATATAAAGTTTTAATGTTCGTCTTTCTCAATAATTTTTCTCCCTCTGAAATTCAATACTATTAACTGTAGTGCCTAAAGTAATCCGTAAGGAGAACTCCTGGTGCTCCCATAATAAAGGTCCAGATGTTTTTTTTTCAAAAGACTGTGAGAAACAAGGCAGAATGGTTATCATATACCTTATTAATTCTAGTAATTTATTTTCTTGTAGAACATTTTGTGGTTAGACGATGCCCTCTGTGAGAAAAGCCTATGACTGTACTAATTTTTACCCATAGATGGAGCAAGTAGCTCTCATTTGCAGTCACCCAGGGAAGAAATTGGGAAAACCCTGCCACACTGTTGCCGCATTGTGCTCTGCTCCCTTGAAGGCCTTTGGATTGTGGCTGATCTCTGCTAAAAATTTTCTTCAAGCATTAAACTGAAGTTCATTCCCTCCCAAGATTTCACTCCATATTTGTGGTATTTAGGTAACAGCTTGCAGTGAAGTGAGTTTAGTCCAGGACAGGCTGCTGTGAAGGGTCAGCAGCTGGGTACAGACCATGCATACTCCATTGCCTCAAGCTTTTTCCCACCATTTCTCTTCAGGAATACTTTCCTGCAGAACGGTGCCATACAATGGGGTGTCCTTCCTCATGCCAGCTGCTGCAATCTACATTTGGATTTTTCTTTGCTGAACCAATACATTCATCCCACAGTCTCGGAGCCTCCCAGCCTTTGGACCACGACTGCAGAGACCCAGCAATTCCAGCCTGCACCAGCCCTGTGAACAACTGAGGCCGCTCCATTTCCAGATTTTTCCCTTGTTCACAGTCCCTTGGCCTTGAGAATGCACAGGCAGGTGGGATGCCAGAGGGAAAGGGCAGGAGGCAGCTTTGATTGCTGGTTGTGGCTACTATGCAGGACAAGGGGAGCAAGCTGGGGAAGAATGGGGCTGCTCAGTCCAGGTCTGCCTGGGGAGGGTGGTGTAGACTCTTCCACAGTCATCCCATAAAACCTGGGAAAGGAGAAGAGCTGCTTGTCTTGCTTTATTTTCTAGTACTGGTGTGCAAGGACATCTAATCATCCTTTTTCAAGCTTGCTCTGCCCTCAGAGGCAGGCAAGGGGACCAACACTGTCCATTTTGGTCTCATCTACACTAGAAAAATAACTTTTTGCAGACAGAATGTGTCAGCACTGCTGCAGCTGAGCTGGTGCTGCGCACATGGCCAGAGACCAGCCACATTCAGCACCATTTCTCCTGCCAGTTACTGACATCTGCTGTCAGCAGCAGATGATTTTTCTGGTTAAAATGTGCCTGTGGTGATTATTCTTAGTTTATTTGGAGATAGCTTTCAATATGCTTCCCTTTTCACCTTAGTTTCCCATGGTCAGTGTTGTCTGCATAGGTGAAGTCCATCCAGTATGCTTTAATATTCCTTCCCACAATGGAGCATACTGTAAATAGTCAAATGTTTAAATAACAACCAAATTATTATTTCTTGTGATGTGTGAACAAAACCTTAGTTCAGCATTTGCTCTTTTAGAGGCTGCTGCTGGCATGAAGGGGAAATAGAAACTGCAGTTTGAACATCTCCACAGGCTGATGAAATGCTGCTCTTCTTTGTGTCTTCTGATAAAAGAGGTCTGAAGGACATTGCTGCTGTGCAGGTGACTTTTCCAAGCAGGCAGCAATGTAAGCAATAGTAAAGTTAAAGAGAGTGTTTTGCTGTCTCAAGCTGTCTAATCACAGGAAATAGGTTGGAAATAAATTGTGGGGGAATTTTTTGTGGTTGTGGGCTGTTTATTATTTAATTATTTGTATTTTACAAATCCAAGAATACATGTAAGAGCAGACCTTCAATTATATCTATGTGTCCATTTTTCATTTCAATCAATCATTTCAGAATTTGGTCCCTAAGCAAGTATTTGTTTATAAGTGCTGGAGGAATCTTATTTATTTTAGTAGGTTTGTTCACACATTTAAATGTACATTGCTTTTTCTGATCCTAAGTGCATGGTTGTCATAGTTCCACTGAAAATGCACTGTGCATCCAAGCTCTCTTGATAGTTGGTTGGAGTCTGGAGGAGTAATAATGAGTTAAGGTATCAGATCTAAGCTTTACAAATATCGTGGGTTTTCAGCTTCTTAAATAAAGGGCCTAGGAAATGCCTCAAAAATGGGCTGAATAAACATGATAAATGTTGACTCAATCGATTTTCTGATCTGGAAAAATACGTAATGAAAGAGCCTGATCACACAGCAGAAAAATGCATGGATTGAGAAATACAGTGTGTGTAGTAGAGTGGGTAAAATTCAGTTAAATCTCAGGCTCACGCCAGCTCTTATGTAGCCCTTCTTGAGTCAGTGTGAGTTATGACTGAGCTTGGTCTGATTTTAAAAATAAAATAAGCCCCATAAAAATGAAGGTAAATTGCTGTGCATTGTGAGAGTCAATAGGGTAAGGAGCTGATCACTATCATGTCACAATTTATTTGGCTTTGTGGAAATGAGCCTTTGCTTTTTGCAGCCTTTGGGGCTGCGAAAACATCTTGAAGGAGAGCCCTGCTGATAACCAGGGATTTGACTGAGAGGGTTTTATAGACTTCATGCAGACTCTGCTATCTGCCTGCATGGCTTTCTAGATTGATTTCACATGTATATTTTCCCACTGACCATAAAGCCAGCTGAAGGTAAGATTCCCATTTGTAGGGGAAGTAGCCACAGGCAGGCACTGCAGTGTCACAGCTGAGCTGGTGTAAACCATCACATGAGCTTCCAGAAGCTGTTTTACCAACTCCTCACTTCAGCACTCACTGGCAGAGTCCTGAACTGGGCAAGGAGAACCTGGATCATCTACTTGGATTCACTCAGGGGCTGGAGCACCTTCAACTTGTGTAGTGATCATCTGACAGTGGAGATGTCATTAGCCCATTTGATCTGTACAGCAAATTTCAAAGCAGTTTGGTTGTTACTGAGAGGAGGAAATGTGGAAAAGCAGAGAGTATAAAGCTCTGCATGGTGCCAGGTTTAGGATTTTTTCCCCATCACCATACTGAGTCAAAATCAGTCTGAATTAGGAGATCTAGGAAGAAGCTGTTTTGTACTTGCAGTTTGACAGGTGAAATTGCTGTGGAAATGGTGTAATTCCAGCCTATGTCACTGATCTAATTCCTGTTCTCCTGAATCTGTGTAGTGCAGCTGAAACTTTCTGTGCTGCTTTCTCCTTAACCAAAGTGAGATTATGTTTCCTTTGTCAAAGCCAATGAGAACAGAGATGCCACTTTTTAAAATTAATCAGTTTAAGGTTTTCTAGCCCAGTGAGTTAAGTGATTTTAGTTTTATTGTGAGCAAAATCAGCTGGAGGAGGCTTGAAGTTGTGTTTAAAATGACAGGAAAGGTTTTCTATTCATGTCAGAAAACAGGTCTTAAGTCTAATTTTTGGACCCTGATCTGTGAATAGTTCCCATCCATCAGAACCTTCCAATAAATTTGTTTGATAATCCACCAAAACTTCTGACAAACTTCCCTGGCACAGTGTGAGACATACTGAATGAAGGACAGCCCTGTGCAAAGGACCCAATTCAGGTTTATAAAAGCATTTTATTACTCACAGGCACACACATGTGTGTTAGCCAGAGGTCTATGCTCCCCAAATTCTGCACCGTTTTGTGATTTGCAGGATAGGGGTTGTAGGATGCTCGTTAGCCCAGTCTGTGCTGTGCCAGTGTTGTATGAAATGGTTTGTGCTGCTGAGTGGGTGTGTGTGGATGCTCCACAAAGAAAGGTGCAAAGCATGGGGCAGGGAGATAAGGATTTGTGGGGGTACAGTGTGAAGCTGGAGTAAGCAAAAATGTTGTTGTGAATGTAATTTTTGAGAGTAATGCCCTGAATAGAAAAGTTTCTGAAGGGAAGATTTGAGTCTGTAGAGTCATCTTTGCACTACTGGCAATAATCTGTAACTGGTGTTCTCAACACATTGCTTACCCTTTGGTCTGCTTGGATATTAGAATTTGTTATCCAGCGGAACAGCTAAACCAGTATACCTACAGAGAAAGATCCAAATGTCAGAAATTATTTTATTGATTTATGGCAATCCCAAAATCAGCAATGGTGACTGCCAAATGGCAAACCTAAAGCCAGCAGAGAGCTTACAAAGGTCCCTATTCCTGGGGTCTCTAAGATGGCTCAATAGACTCAACAACCCTCCCACCAGGGAAGGCTGGTTCTTGAAAGGACACCAAGTGTCTAATGAAATCTAAATTTTCCTATTTTAGCTTTAAAACAAAAAGAAAAAATGGTTATGGATTGTTTGGATTTGTTTTGTTGTTGTTTTGGATTTCTTTTTCTATATAACCTTTCTTCCATGCCCTTTTCTTTTGTAGTTCACATTGCATTTGAAGTTTGTTCTATATCTTAAAAAAAATCCTGTCTTAGATGACTAAAATATTAATCTGTGTATACTTGATACGTGAAACAAGTACTCAGAGCCTTTGATGATCAACCATCAAAACACCTCAATTCTTTAGTTAAATTATTTTGAAGCTTGCCTTGGGGTTCCTGCGAGCACACTTTACTGGCTGGCAGCTGTGGTGGGTTTCTTTGTAGTTCGCTTCTTGCAGCATCTCCGGCTGCTTACGGCTCTGTGAGCCCCAAATGGGAGCAAGCGCAGGTTTGGGAGCCCTGCGTGGGCGTGTGACACGGGGCTGCGGTGACAAGTGCGTGGGAGCAGCTGTGCCAGACAGTGCCACGCTGTGCCAGCCCAGAGTGCACCTCCCTGGGAGCTCCCACGGGATTGTGAAACATGGGTGTCCTCCTGTGGGCATCCTGCTGCCTCTCCTTCTTGCGTGGAGAGCCTGGGGTTGCCTTGCCTGCCTGGAGGTGCTTTGGCTCAGGCTTTGAGCAGAATGCTAAGAATCCTTGATTGTGCTTGCTGTTGATTTTTTTTTTCCACTTCTAAACCCATTAAAACATCAGGGACTAAAAGTATCCCTCCAAACTGTAATTTCAGCAGTTGTTCAGGAAATCAAGTTCTCTCCTCATCCCAGGAGAGTTTGACATTGCCCTCAGGTCAGGATATCACCCTCCATATCAAGGTAGACATTTAATTGAGTTGATAAATGCATGGACCATAATGCAATTAATATTTGGCTGGGGAACACATGAGAAGATTAGCCATTAATCAAATATTCTTCAACAAACACCGTTATTTGGGAGTACAGAGCATTTCATTTCAGGGTCACTGTGAATGTATCTGCTTCATTGCCTGCCTGAGCTGGGCAGAAGGTTTGGTGTCAGATTTGTTTGCTTAACCTCGGTATAAGGTTTCCAGAGCTCTTCATGTTCACAGTCTTTCCATGAAGCTGTTTAATGGTGAGAGAACTGCCCTTGGCAACCTGAGCCAGAGCTCCAGCAGGATGATGCTGTTTGCAGTAAAGCCTTTGCTCCAGTTCCTCTCTCACACTGACATGCTTGGGAGCACTGAGCATTTAGAGGCCAAAACTGCCTTTAATCCGTGCAAAACAGAGGTGCACATCTAAACTGTGCAAAGGTCGGCACTTTCTGGAGAGAAGGTGAAAGAATTTCACGTGAGGTTATGCTTAATACAGGAACAAGAGAGGCTACAGGTGGCAAACAGTGCCCATGTGATTTATTCTGTGTTTAGCATCTGTATCAGTGCTGCCTCTTTTGTGTGTGGTAGTTTGGCCATGTTCAGTGCATCTTGAAGGATATCTGAAAGACAAGAAGCACCAATGGCAGCTAAAACACGGAGCCAGGTAATAGAAATGGGCTTTTGGCAAAGGAGTCCTCAGCAAGGCAGCACCAGCCTAAACTTGTCCAGGAGAGTGAACTTCAAAAATGAATGAGTGGTTGGTTAGCTGAGTTTTTTAATCTTTTAGAAGAAAGTAGTGCCTCTTTCAGCAAAGCTGGTTAAAATGTGGCTTCTACCCCGTGAAGATCAAATTCTACTCTGTTATGTGTATTTAAACACATCAGATTTACTTCATCTGACTTTTTCAGAGTGCCACAGCGGAAGATTTGATCATTGGGCTCTGAACACAGTGGAACAGTTTCCAGACTTGGATGCCTGAAATTAATAGTACAAATCCTTGCTGGGCCATCTGAGCCAGTTGACCTGAGGGGAAAAAAACCCCAGACCTTCTTTTAAAAAAAGAAAACCAGAAATATTTTGGCTAATTTCAGCAATATTTGCTCATCACCCCTGTGAAGGTAGTGAACAATAAGCAATAGTTTCCTGCATGGGGAGTCTAAGTTTTACAGTGTTGGGTTTTTCTTTAAAAGCCAGAGGAAAACTCTCACTTCTAACACAATCAAAGGGATAAATAGGAAGCAACAAGGAGTACTGCTGATCTGACATCTTGTATATTTTCTGGTGTTCACAGAAATCTTTCCAACAAATGGTGGGGATTAGTGCAAACCCATTTGTACAGCTGTCTAGATTTTGTTGGATCAGAAGCCCAATCCGCAGAAAAATAGGTGGATTATCAGCAAATTTTTACTAGTGGCAAGGGAAGACAGGTAGGGAGAGATGTTCTAGATCTAGAGCCATGGCTGTGGAGTGACAGATTTGGGCTTTGTTGTGGATGTTAAGATTTTTCTTTTTCCCTATTTGTTGTTGTAGAAACAGAGACTAAAAGAAAGAAACTGACATTTAGCATTTTTCTCAATTTCATTGATGTATTTAATTAACAGCCATGCCTTTGGTATTGTTTTGTGATGGGCCATGTTCCCTTGAAGTTTGTTTAACCAAAGTGGACTTAAGCTCTGGTATTATCCAGGCCATTGGAGTGAAGAATGTGTGAAAAATACTGGAATATGAAAATACAAAGAAGATTAACATGTCTTATTTCTATGTGTTATATGGAACATCTCCATGTAACAATAGTTACCGATATCCATGCTGTCAGATAAATCCTGAAAGATAAAACTCTCCTGATTTTTGGGTTGTGTGGAGCTTCTGTGCAAGGGAGTTTCTGCTCCATGCTGATGTGTTGCTTTTTCATTTAACCACAGAGTTCAGGGGTGATAAAGAGAGTTGAAATCTCAGATATTTTTTAAGGGAGAAAGCCCCACTGGATGCTCAAGGATGGTGGCTACCTTGGGATTGTCCCCAGCCTCAGAGCTTGCGTGTGGAGGAGCACATGGCTGTTCCATTGGGTGAAATTTGGGGTTAAGTTCCTCGTTCTGTGTGTCTGTGCTGGGGGCTGGAGAAGCTCTGGGTGGCTGCAGTCCCCTCAGTGACCCAGGGGAGGTTGTGCAGCACCAGGAGGCCACAAGTTAGAGAAGAGGGGATTGAAAACCCTTTGGAAACTGGCCTTAGGTCAGCTCTTGTTCCAACTGCGGTTTCTTGGCATGGCTTTTGTTATTAAAGACATGTCACTGCAATTAAATAGCATTAAAGTCAACCAGGCTGCTGATGAGGGCTGGCCAGAAGTCTTGCTGCTGTGAAAGTCACCCATCATCTTGGGGTGAGCTCTGAGGCAGAGTGGAGCTTTGTTTGGAGTAGCTGGAAGCTACAGTGGCTATCAAAGGAAGCCCCTATTGCCCCTCGGTTAGGAAAGCCAGGATATGGAGACAGTGAACGTTGTCAGTGGAGGAGCTAACAAAGCAGAATGTGTAAAAAACCTGGGCTGCAGAATGGGAAATTTAAATCCACTCTGTGCAGCTGCCTCCCTGGAGAGCCCAGCTACAAACTCGGGAAGGGGGAATGCCAGCGGAGCACGGATCTACAGCAACAGTGCTGAGCCTTTGGACATAGTTTGGCTCTAGTTTAGCTGAGAGAGCCAAGAGAGGATCCCGCTGCCCTGGGCTGGGCTGGGACTCTCACTGTGCTTGGGAAAGAGAATTGGAGAGTGTGATTCTCAGGATTCACACCACCATTTTCACTCCTTTATTGCATGTTATATTTAAGAAGAGGTGTGCAGCTGGGAGGAGACTTTTCTTCTGCACAAGTGGGTGTTCAGTGGGAGCGTCCTGGTGCTGCCTCCATGCACTGACTTTTGCACCTTCAAACACTTCCAAGTGCTCTGATGGTTCCAGCAACATCAGACTTGGGGAAGGCAACAGCAAAAGGCATCATCACCACCAAATGAGCCAGTTGAGTCATCTCCAGCCTTTCTTTCCTCTACCTATCACTTTTTCCATTCCAGTTTTAAAGCTGAAAAGATGTATTTTTACAGGCTTGTTTCTGCTTCAATGTTTCTGTCTGGCTTTTGTCAATGTCAAGTTTTTCCGTGTAAATTTTTGCCAGTGGTTAAATGGCAGGATTTGGAGTGCTACGATGAGAAACTGTCTTCTCCTCCCCACAGAGCTGTTGAAGCCAACAGTGTCCAAAATCTCACATCTACTAGCACTGTAATGAAAGGGAAAATAGGATTACGTTGAATAGATGAACCTCACACATTACATAGATGTTCACACTGCTTTGTGAACATGGAAAGAGTTGGAAAGAGTTATGAGGCTGTGATACACGTTCGTGCTGTATTCAAGCTTTATTTACCCTTCTGACATGAGGCAGTCACAATGTTTAGTGTTACAATATATGGATTACTTTTTTCTATGAAGAACTGGAAGAGGAAGGAGGTTATGCCCTTTGTTTCAGTGTGGCTAAACCGAGTCATTCCCCAGTGCAGAGGGGCTCTGCAGAAATGGGGCGCTGATGTTCGGGGTGGCATTGTTGAAAGACCTGCTTGCATATTCAAATCCTGTTACATTATTAAATAAATGAAACAAATGACACTAAAGGAAGTATCTGAACAGCACATAATTTCCTTTGGAAAATAATCCCACAGGGTGCTGAAATCTGCTTGCTGTAGGGCACTGGGATGACCGTGCATCATTCCTCACTTACGAGCCGTGTCAGGGACCAGACGGGAAAAATTGTCTGCAGTGGACGTTTTTTACTTCTCTGTCATCTTGCTGCCAGGAAAAGGAGTTTAATGCCGTATTTTGTATATGCACTTTGGTCCGGTTTCTGCATGAAGCTCTCTCTCAAGTCCTTCCAAATTCTTTACCATAAAAGATAATAAAACACTACAGTATTTCATTAAATGGCATCCAGAACTCTTTCTTCAAACACTAAGGCACAAATCAGATTGGGAGCAGGACAGTAATAAAGGGAAAGACTGGGGAAAATTCACTTCCCTTTGGAGTAGCTGGATTTTTGCCATCACTGAAAACCTGGAATCCATCCAGTGTAACAAAAAATTAGCAGGTACTTAATAATGCTCTTTTTTCCCAAGACTCCATGGATACCCACCAGTAATGATTTACTGTAAGCACTCCATGAACAGCAATGTTAAATCCTGCTGCCTTCTGCTTTGGAGGTCACGGAGAGACAGCTGAGCAAATCTCAGCAGTGGCAAATCCAAGGCATGAAATACTGTCACTGGGAAAGAAGGAGCCAAGTCTTAATCACATAAACAGATTCTCATATACTTTTGCCATGCTATTTTATAAAGTGTTTATATAACTGAAAAGATTAACCTGGAGAAAAAAAAAAAGGCTAGAAAAAATATTTTTACAGCTTCTTATTTATGGCTTTACTATGGTTGAGGATTTAGTTTGCACTTTACAAAGCTGAAAAGTGGGGGAGGAGAGAGAAGGAGGGATCTGAATAAGGAGAGGTATTTGCATGGCTCTCAAAATATTAAAGAAAACCTAAAATCCTGAGGAGTTACTTCTGTCAAATTCAGACATGCAGGCAAATCCGAGGCTGCAGCAGGACTCAGTATCCAGGCAACATCAACATTTTTTGTTAAGCTACTGCCAGTGCCGCTGACAGCTTTTGCCACTTTATGGTCACATAAAAAAAAGAAAATGCCTGACATCACTGAAATTCTTAGAAATTACTTTCTTATCCATCCAGCAGATGCAAAGCTCAGCAACACGTGGCACGTGCACATCGTGCAAAAATTCAGAGGGAAAAATCCTGGGATGAGTTCATGGCTAGGAACTTGTGTTTCTTTCTAAACCTGGCACTTTGTTCCCCAAAGTTTCTTATCCTCTGCCTCGGACACAGATTCTTGCTGTGCATTAGGGAAGGGATTGAATTCAATTGAGCCATTTCTAAGCAACTTCTGCCGCTTCACTAAAGGCTGCAGGATTAGAGGAGCCCTTTGCTGTGCTAGGGAAGCCTCCAGCTCTTCTTTCCATGTTCTTTTTGCATGGTGCAAAAGCCAAGGAGGTAAACGAGGTCAGGAACTTCATTAATATGCTAATAATGTTAATATACAAGGGGAAGAAGCCATTGGTTTTGCAGCCTTAAAGGGGTAAGGTGGGACTGGTGGGCACAGAGTGCTTGAGTGCTGTTAAGAAACTACACTGGTTTGCCACATTCTTAGAGAAATGCAAGTGGTTTGGTGCTGGAAATATTAACACAGTGAAGCCCAAACTTTTCTTGGAGCTGAGCAATTAAAATTGTTGAAGAGCCAGCCTCACTCTTCACCATGGACCAACTCAGGGAGCACTGAGCGCTCCCCAGGCATGGCTGCATTTTTGTGCCCTTGGAGCAGAAAGCAAAACCATCTGTCACCTCAGGAAATACCTGCTGATGGCAACCAAGGGAAGGTTGTGAAGACACACGGAGCTTCCCAGTCATGAAGGGGGGGTAACACAAAAGCCCAGTAGAAACTTACCGCAGGCATGAAGATGTTTAGCTCACTGCTGGCTAAGTAGCTAAGCACATTAGGAGGAGATGCACAGGGAGCTGCTAAGCTGCAGAAAGTCCTTTGGGCTCTGCTGGTGCCCCACGCGTTCCCTCCCACGCTGGATTTGTGCAGGCTGTGATGTGGCGGGTTTGTGCAGGCAGGGAGGGTAAAGACTGGGGCAGGAGCATCCCCCTCTGATCCCAGTTTCCCCAGAGCTCTGTCCATGACCCTGAGTGGATCTTCTCCATGTTTCGGTGAAGTTTCATTAATTAATGTAGATTAAGAGTGTGAATTTTGTAGCAGGTGACTGTAAATAGGGAGGACTGAAGGGTGCAGGGGGAATTGGAAGGATTCATTTAGGCTGGTGGTGTTGAGGGCTCTGATTCAAAGATCAGCAGGACCTTCCTAGTCAGTGCTGTGCTTGGCACAGGAGCTCAAGTCACATCTTTTAACATGTGCAGGAAAAAATCCATTCGGAAATTAATTTAAAGATATCTTGAGAAGCTCAGTTTTGCTGGCAATGAGCCTGGGTTTTGCTACTGAGACAAGTGGAAGTTTGGTCTTTTGGGTTGAGGGTTGATGCTCTCCACCCTGCACTTACCCCACTCTGAGCAATTCCTGAAGGCACAGGAATTTTGCTGTTTGCCTTTGAACACATAGACATGTAATGGATATAGGCAGCATATAAACAGGAAGGAAAGCCAGAAGCCTGTGGTCACCGTAAAAATCTACTTCATCTGCTGTGGGTCTTTATTTTCTTTTAAGATTGTTAATTAACTTTCTGGTTAATAGGAGTAGAAAAGAAATTAGTCTAAGCATAAGACTCTTGCAGTGCCATAACATTTGAAAACAAATTTTCATTTGAAGTTCTCACAGATACGATGTGAGTTTTCCCTGGTTGTGCAGTTGCCTGATAGCAGAGTTTAGAATAAAACCAAAGTCTATTAATGCCATACTCAGTCCCATTTCAGTGTTTCTTCCTCCCCTCCTCTACCCTGTCGGTATTTTATTATGACTGGAAACAACCTACCTGGTTTAAAGGAATATGTGGCTTGGAGCAGTAATTTCTGTTTGTGTCTGTTAGCACAGAGCTTTTAATATTTCTTGCTCTAGTGACGTGTTTGCAAATAAGCTGAGCATCAGATTTGCCAGGCTTTATTGCCAGCTTCCAGGTGATGGTGGAGTGGGGTTTTTTTCCACAAATATGTAATAATAACAAAAATGTTCAGTCTGGAACATGAGCAGATTTTTACAGGGTGTTTTAGGCAACCTTGACTGAGAGCCAGAATTGCACCAGGTGGGATTATGGAAATCTCACAGGGCTGTGTTAGAAATGTGCCCCTGAGAACAGAGGCACCTGAGTGAGAGACTAAGGATGCAGGAGGCTTCTGGGGCAGACCAAGAAATTCAAGAGTCTCTGCTGCTGGATATGTAACAGAGCTCTGTGACCATAACACTGAGTTTCTGTGTTGTTTCTTGATGTGGAATTTAAGGATTAGTGACATTAGAACTACTTGGTAGAGTGCTTTCTACTTTAAGCACTGAAGCCACTGCATGAACCTTGACAAGATTTGGGGACCTGATGGCTCTCTACAACAAATTCTGTTCATCTGTGGTACTATTTGAGATCGTTTTCAAATTACTTTACAAGGTACTAATGTAAAGGAAAACAAGGTAAGGTACAATGTAATGTGATTGGCCCAATGTCTAATTGGCCCAAAGCTAAGTCACCTCTAAAAGAGATCCCATGATTCTAGAAATCTCTCCTCAATTTGAGGCTGGATGTGTTTTGAGGAAGTGAACAGGGAAAGATGCTGGCCACAAATGAAGTGTCAGCTGGGATGTGTCTGAGCACTGGTCTCTGATCCATAAGGGGGTCCTAAAACATAAATGACCAAGGAAGCATTGTGTAAGGAGTGACAGCGGTGTTGCCTCTTCCCCCTCTGTCTCTGGCTCTCAAGCAGATTCTCAAGGACACAGCTGACAGGCTTTTCAGTCTCTTCCTTTGTCATTAGCTGTTGTGAAAAGTTTCAGTCTATTTTTTCTCCTGCCAGGTATTGTGCGTGCCGACTGGCAGGGTTGGCTTTTCCAGGAATATTCTCTTGCTGCCTTGCAGCTTCCAGGTTGCCAGCCTTTCTGTCATCTTGAGGCATAAAGACTCAAAGCTTTCTCTGGTTCATGTCTGTGTTGGTCCCAGCCAACCCACTGAGATTTTTCACACAATCCTAAAAATAACAACTCTGAACTTTACAATGCTTAGTGCTTTCACTTGTACAATGAATGAACAGGGAACTTTTCACCACCCAAGCTGTCCCACACTATCCTTTGATTCACTTTTATCATAGGATTGTGGCTCCCACAGTTGCAGCAGCTTTTTAGCTGGATGCTTTTTTCCAAGTTATCTGTCTGCCAGATACAAAAATTGGCAGAATGGCCAAGAAATGGGAAATACTTGCGTGGTTTCTAGATCATTGTAGAGAGTAAAACAATCCAGTTTTCCTTTACATGTCCACTGTCTCTGTCGCTTCTGTACCTTTGCAGATTGTTAAGGTGCCTCTGTACCACCTCAAAAAACTGCAGGGTGTGTCTTTCTCACAGTGCTTTCATCTCTCTTGTAAAAGCTGGTAAAGTTTCTTTTGCTATTAAAATGTATCTGTTTGATCTGGGTGCAAAAAATCTTAAAAAAACACCCAACCTATTAAAACAAACAACAACAACAAAACCTGGAAAAGGAAATCAAAAAGATTTTCTATTCCAATCTCATGTGTGTGATTATGCATGTTTTCTCCTCTATATTCCCATCTCTTCTGGCATATCTGGGACACTAATTCTAGTAAACTCTTTGGAGGTGGGGCATATGAGATATCCACCTCATAAACAGAGTGGTTTAACACAGGATGAACCATATGTCCTTGCAAAGGAAGGACTGGAGCCATTGAGTCCCACAGATCCCTGTCCTGTTCTGTTCCTGGCCAGTCTCATGCCAGGCTGCTGCTCAGGGACTTCTGGAAAGTCACTTCTCCCTGTGCGGAAAAACTTCAATCCATGGCACTTACCTCCCTTCTGCTGAAGAGGAAGAGGTGCTACATGAGATGGAGCTGGTGGTGTTTCCTGAGATGTTCATCTTGCGAATTTAACAGAACTGGTTTGCCTGTTGTTCTGTTATTATAACACTAAAGCATGCAAAGCACTTGGCTTTTTTCCTTTGCTTACAACTAAGGATGCTTCTGAATCATTAATTTCTTGGAAAAGTAAAGGTAGAAAATGGAGACAGATTTTGAGGGTTTTTTTGTGGATTTGTTTTTTGTGTTGGGATTTTTTGTACAGGTTTGGGGTTTTTTTTAATCCCTTGTATTGTTTCTTAAAGACCTGATGAAGATTTACTGTGTTGGCTAAGGGTGGCTTGAACAAACAGACCCAGGGAGCTTCTGCAATGCAAAAAGACCATGCAGGGGGGTGGATTTCAGTTCAGTCCCTGTCTGTATATGGAGGATTCCTCCCTTTCTATTATATTCCCCTTGTTGGAGCAATCCCACTTGTACTAAGAATGCAGTGTTGGGTGATCTTGTAGGAATTATCTCTCTTGGCATTAGCCCTATGTTTAGTTCATCAGGATGGAGCCCTGTGCAACATCCTTGGCTGTTGATGTGACCAGACTGGCAGTGGCTGTATAGTAAGTAGATAAAGTCCTTCCTATGGATACCCCGGCTAGTCCTTGGGATTTTGTCAGCTTTGAGCTTGAGTTCAGTGAGCAATTCAGCTCACTGCAACAAGACCCTGCTTTCCCTGCCAAAAAAATAATTTGTGTAAACACCTGTAGATGACCTCAATGTAGGTTTTGGGTTCTTCTGCACCATCACAGCATTTAAGAGCAGGAGAGGCACACGTTTGCCCCTTTGCCCTTGAGATTCATAGGGAATGTTTCCTTCCTCTGAAAGTTGCTGCTGAACTGTGAGGTCCATTTTTAATCAGTGAATAACAGGAGAGTCATCAGTGAAACTGCTGGAGCCAGGAATGGGAAAGGCTTCTCAAGCATTACCTAAGCGTTTAGCTTTTCAAGGTGTGGTTCAATTTTCTCTTCAGTCAACATTTGTCTCACACATCTGATAGGAAGCTGCTGACCACTGTCTCTTATTTTATGTATATAATATATATAGCATGTATGTCCTTATTACATCCACTGTGGCATTGGAATGGGTTATATGCAGTGTGGCTGCCAATCATAATCACTAATGATAATTTGCACTAATCATAATTTTGTATCGTAAGAGAACACTTAAGATTATTTTCAACCAAAAATAGCAGATAATACTAATACCAAACCAGGACAAGAGTCTCTTATTGTCTTACTTTGTATGTCACCAGATTTCTTGACTTTTGCTGAGAGATTACTCTGTGTCTTGCAGGGAGCAGAGGAATATAGAAGTTGAAATTGCTGAGAAATCTCATCATCCCATCTAGATTTTAGGATGAGGGTATTGTTTTCAATGTGCACTCCTGTCATAAAAGCTGTATTTCGGGATAACCATGTCAGTGTGAAGGGTAAAGCTTCAGTAAATGAGTGTAAAGCTGCATCACTCCTAATGCTTCTGCCAGTTTAGAAATTGCAAAGGCATGGCTGTGCCATGGGGAATGCTCACTGGGTTTGTGTAGGGTCAGCATCCAAGGACAGCTGAGCATTGGTGCAAACTGTTACTAATTCAGTGAGTGTTTTCCCTTCCCTTCCCTTCCCTTCCCTTCCCTTCCCTTCCCTTCCCTTCCAATAAATCTCTGAAGGAATAATCAGTGGAGGCCTGTATTTCTGCAGAGTCACAGTGCTCTGATTTTTAGTCTCTTGTGTTTCGTGGGTATTCACTATGGCGCAGTTGTGTGAATTTCACTTTTCAGGTACTGGCCATCCCCAACATATCACTTTTTTGGAGTAATTCCTGTCTTTATTCGTTTGCTGACATTCCCTTTATGATCCATTCACTGCTGGTTGTAAGACTTTAATTTAAACTGAATGGGATATTTTGTTCAGCCCTGAAATATCCATTTTAACTTTAACATCATTTAATCTGTTCCAATTCTGCATGAGAAGTGAAGAAGCAGGAAAGAAAGAATAAGAAGAGAACAAAAAAGAGATTTGTGGTGTTCCAGTGAACTCTTATCTCCTTCTCAAGGTTTTGTGGATCAATATAGTTGAAAGACTTGATAGAAGCAAGAAGAAAGAGAAGCAAGAAGAAAGAGAAGCAAGAAGAGATGAAAAAAGCAAGTGGAAAATGCTTCCAAGGAACTTACTGTCTCTGCTGTTCTGTTGGGTTTTGGGTTTTGTTTTTTTTGTAAAAGTTACTGCTGAGATGTTTTTCTTTAGCAGAGAACTTACTAAATTTTAGAAGTGGTGTTGTCACTAGACATCTTGTACTTCCTGGATTGAATACTGTTTTGGTGTTTTGAGTACAGCCAGATTGTGGTGCATTTAAAAACAGCTCCATTTTTCACAAAAAGATCTGAAATTGCTGAAGAAGTGAGTGCTGGAAACATATGCACCACGTTTATTAGAAGGATGCTGGGAAATGATAAAATTATCATTCGGGTGATGTCACAGTCATCAGTCCCAGCTTATTGCTCTTCTGGGATAGATACCTGGAGTCTGAAATAGTGTTTTTCTTACTAGAAATCACCAATATGCCAACACTACCATCGCTGTTACTCCTGTTCCTGCTGGTTTGTGTTACGAGCTCTGGAAAGGTAGGATAGGAAAACATCACAAAGACGCCAGGATGTAATTTATAAGTAATTTACCAAGAGTTCTGGGGAATATAGTGTGTACCTTAGGGGACTTTTAGAAAGAAGTGAAATTAAACTTTTAAATTTTTCTGTCAGATTTTCAGAGATTGAGATCTTTCTTAATGTGCAGTGAAAGCAGCACGAAGTAGTATTAAAAACAGGGGATGAAAACTCGTTTCAGGGAGACACTTGGTTATGATTATGGGAAGTAATTGAGCCCAGCTTGGAGTCATAAACTTGCAATTCTTTTATGGGGTGTGAGCTGGGCTTGGACCAGATGGAGAAAGTGCTAGTTTGTGTTTCTCTTTGAAAACATGGGCTGTATGCTCTGTTCAGCCAGCCTGCAAATGGTGTTGGGGCTAAACAGGCTTTTTGTTATTGTGTATTGCATCACCTGGACTCTTGAGTGGCTTTTTTTTCCTTTTTCTTTTAGAGCAAAGATCTCTTTTACATATTTATTTGCATGTTATTTTGAAATATTTTCCACATTTTTTATTTATATGAAACACGGTTGCAGTTAAAATCAGCCTGGTGTTGTAAGATGTGTAAGCATGTGCCAGCACCACTGACAGCATTAGAAAATGTTCCATTTTGCCAACATCATAATGTAGAGTTTTAAAAAAGCAAATTAGAAAAAATCCAGTTTAGGGAAAACTTTAAGGACAACATGGCAGAGAAACGCGATCCATGTGGAAATGCAAGCATGATTCATGCTTTACCTTTCTGAGTGTGGATCTGAACTTAGTTCTTTTAGCAATGACAAAAACAGGGCATTTTGAATGAGGAAATTCTCAGCAGTGACGAAAGGGAAATACTTGGTTTTGCTGATTTGCAGTCAGAAGCCAGTTCAAACATTAATTGTCACTAAGGGGATACATATTCCTCTTAGCCTTCCTGTTTTGAGCTAAATGAGCTCTTAAATTTTGAGGAAGAAAACATTGTTTTTTCCATTTTCACCTTAGAATAAATCCTGATAGGACTAACTGGTCCCCATTGCCTGCCCTGCATTCTGCTGCTGGTGCATTTCTATGTCAGATTCAAGCTCCTGTTAAAAAGGCAACAGAGGAAATGGTTTGAAATATCAGTATTTAAAGTATTTTTCACCATGGCACAGAATTTACAGCTCTGTGAGATGGATGAATCAGTTTGTGCTTCAAAGCTGTGATGTCTGGTGGCTGCACTTGTTTCATGTGATGGCATCTTCCATATTTTTTGTCTGGTGACCAAATGTGAGCACTCACCCTCAATTCTATCTCACAGAACAAATCTTCACATTACATCCAGAGAAAAAAAGATTTTTGTTATGTTTGTGCCTGAAGAGTCATGGTAAATCACTGGGGGCAGGTCCTTTTATCCTGAGAGATGGAGAATTTAAAAGCAAGAAGCATCAAAAAGAGGGAGCCCAGCCATGGATGGGGCTTTTTTGGGTTCAGGTCTGGTGAGCTTTGCAGATTCAGGGGGACTACGGAAATGTTTCACACTCAAAAACCAGTGTTTGTTTGCTCCTCCCCAAAATAATTGTATTAAGCTGCCCATTGCTTGGCATGTCTTAGAGTGAGTTTGCTTAGAGTTTTTGGAAGGGCACAGTGTTATCCTTATGCAGCTAAAAAAACATAATATGGGATAACTAATTTGGGAGACTTCAATGTAGCTTGACAAGAGTCCATTTCATGGTTGTTGGGAAAGGATGGAAGGGATTTGTGTTTTCAGTCTCCAGAACATAGATGGCCTCAAAGGAACTCTTTGAAGCACAGCTTTTTATTATTAGTTTTACAAGAGCCTTGCACTGGAATCATTAAGAAGATGTAGTACCTGGTGTAAATGTGCAAGTGTCTGTTAGACCATTAGCTGTGGGAGACAGACTGATTATACTCAAAACACTTAGTGCTTTTTTAACAAATTACTGTGAAACTCAGTTGTTAGGCAGTGTTGTGTCATTTTCTAGTAGCTCTGTGTAGAAACATTAGAGTCTTGCTGCTTCCCTTAATAAGGGGAAATGAGCCCTCCTGGTGCAATGGCCCTGCTTGGAAAGGTCATCAGCGACTATTTTTCCTTGGTTTCTATCAAAAAGGGGGCTGTTTCCATGCTGAAGCGATAGCAATTCTTATCTCATTAAAAAGGGATTTAAGTTTTTTGCTTTCTGATGACATTAAGTCATTCTTAGCAATCCTTTGGCCACTGAAGAATGAAGAATGCTTTTCTAAAAGAGAGGGAGCTTGAGTTCAGATTGCATTGGTGGTGTAGGCGACACTTCTTGTGTTTTTGGCCAAGGAAAGACTGGAAAGGGAACTAAATAACTGTTGTTAACAGGCATTTTCCCCTGCCAATTCCTCAACTCATTGCTCCATTTGCTTCTCCTCTGCACTGGGTGAACAGTGAGCCTCAAGGGAGGGGTTGGAGAAAGAGCTTTGCAAACACACTGTGATGACAAGAGATTTTATGCAAAGGATTGTTATTTGGTGAAAAGCATCAGGATGTTCACTTGCAGAGCTGAAACAGGGCCACAGGGATGAGGGTGAAAGAAAGTGGGAGGACTAGTCAGGAGGCGAAAGTCTGGGAACAGTCTCAAGTTAATTATTGTGGTGCCTCACTTGGATATCAGTTCAGAGCCTTGTCTGGAAGGTAATTAAGTGACTTGGTAATTTGATTGTTTTGGTTGCTAGGTGAAAGAACAGTGGTGTCCTCTGTACTGTCTTCTTCCACATTCTCCACAGGGTAGACTTGGGGAAGCCTCTGGTAGCTGAAGATGCCAGAGGAACCTGCTGCCACTTCTGCACATATTCTTGGGGTCCCCAAAGTCTCAAGACATCCCTGCATTAATGCATCCTTCTGAAAAAAACAGAGCTTGCAAGGAATCTGTGTTGATAATGGCCTTTTCTGCAGTATTCATGGCTGGGTTTTCTTTTTCTTCCTAATGAAATTAAGTCCAAGAGGCAATCATGGGCACAGGGAAAAAGCCATGTTTCTTTGTAGAGGAGAAAGGTGATATAACCTTTAATTCCTCCTAGGAATTAAAAAGATAAGACTCTCATTACTCATATAGGGTTTGATTTTTGACAGAGCTGAGCCTTACAATCTAGTGGTGTCCAAAGGAAAGGCTGATGCTCTGTGACTAAAAAAAGCTTTTGATTTAACAGAGCCTTTACTGTAATCTTAGGAAGGTTGGCTATGATGGTTTGACCGTGCCTTGGATATGCTTGCACTCCTTTCCAGCTGCTCAAGATCCAGCCCACGATGATCAACCCTTTCCTAAAATAAACAGCTCTAAATGTACAAACTCAGAGCCGAACATCATCATCCAGCCTGACTGATTGGGATGAGCAACAGCCTCGTGCGCGTTTGTCTCATTGAAAAGACCACGAGGTGGATTTAGCTGTGTTCCCAACAGCTGTGCCAGCGCCTTTGGCTTTGCAGACAGTGAATTTGAAGGGAGCGATCTACACCGAGCACACGGATGTGTGCAGCAAGGCAGGGCACGTCACAGAGAAACTCCAGCCCATAGCTCCAGCCTTCTTTCTTATGAATTGGCAGGAGCCCGATCCCATGAATCCATTAGTCATGAGCTGTGGGGGGCCGGGCATTCCAGAGCTCATGGGCAGTCAGCTGGGCTCTCCTGTCACTCCAGAGACCCAGCACACGTGAATCGAAAGAGTTGGGTGATGTCACGACACGGTGCCAGCGGCTCGGGACGCTGCCGCCAGGAATTGTCTGTCCAGGGGTGGTTTCCTTTTACAGCCTGTTGAAAGAGTCATCATGCTGAGCTGCACATGACAGATCCCTTCGAGAGGGCTGGTGGCTCCTTCGCACGGTCAGGATTTTTTAAACAGGGGAGCTTATCAGGCGGCTCCTGACCTTTTCCACATGAGCTGATCCACTGGGAAACGTTTTGGTCTCTGAGGCTTCTGACAGCTGATGTATAAAAGCTCTGTGGTTGCAAGCTGGGCAGACTTTGAACTTCTCCCTGCGTCCACACAGACTTGCAGGGCAGTTGCTGTGCACCAGAACTAAGGCTGGAAGTGCCTGGCGAGCGAGGGTCACCAGCCTGCTGCAGGGCAGCGCTCCACGAACACCACAGCCGGGCACCTCAGAGCTGAGCTGCTGGCCAGCTGGACCTCTTTTGGAGCCACACAGTCCTTCTGGAGCTTTATTTTCTCACACCTGGCCTTTTGGTGTAAGCACCACCTCGCCTTGCCCGTCGTGCTGCTCTTTGTCTTCAACCCTGGGCATGAGCGACAGCTGCCGCCACGCGAGTGCATGTTGCAGCTCATGAAGCGTTTTGGCAGCTTCAGAGGGAGCAAGAAGAGAAAGGAGCGATGCAAAATCCTGGAGAGGCGCCACTCCGACCCCCATGGCCTGTCTGGTAAGGACCCTGTGCATCCGGAAAGGAGGGACATTGAGATGGGAGAGGGTGATAGAGAATAATTGAGCAACAGCGTTGTGCTCCCCATTTTCACCAACTGGATCGTGGAGTTGTTGTGTGGAGGTTTTTTTGGTGTTGGTTTGCACCAGTGATGAAAATCTGAGCTGTTGCCTGTAACACACATCAGCCATAACTTTTAGGGAAAGAGTGGTGGTACAGGAAGCTTTACAGTGAATGCTGTGGAATGGATTCCTAAGGGGCTGTTGCCTGGTCTCACTGAAATTGAAGAATAATAACTATGGCCTAATAATATCTGTTGAAACATTAATTTTAAGTACAGAAAAATTGCTTATCAGCCTCGTAAGTAATGCGTTTAAAAACATAGGTTTCTGATACTGCAGTTATCGGTGTAATTGTGTTTGAGTTGCAATTAGGGACTGTTCTCTGTTAATCAAAAGCTTTTCCTGGTCACTGAGTATTAACTCCAGTACAGGTGCTGAGTTGTGTGTCAGAGAGTGTCTGTGTATCACACAGGGATCAGCCAGTCAGGAGAAAAGAGATTTTTCAACAGGATCTGGCTGTTTTCTTAATAATGGAGAAATACCAATTTTAATGCATTTCCTATATGGGCTAATGATAGCTGGTTCTCCAAATATCATGAGTGTTACTGAGCGATTCTGTCCGGTGACTAAGAGGGTTAAAACTGATGTTGAACTGAATCAGCTGGATAAGGCTCACTTTAGAGAGGCTGACATGTACAAAGGGTAGGCAAGGCTCTTTTGCCCTTTATTTATCAGGTATCACTGTGTCAAATCCAGCAGAATGATGACCATAGGATTAGTGTTGGACCAAATAGATGGTGTGGAGATGGCGTTGGATGGGTCGTTGCCCAGGGGGCTTGCTTTTCTATTTAAAGTTTTTCAATTTATTTAGTGATTGTTTGTGTCATTTTTAATTTGTAATCCTTGAAAACACTTCTCCTTTTGTTCCTGTTATGTACAGTTAAGTGGTTTTAAATCTAAGGTACTGTGTCTTGTTCTGCATTTCGCTAAACCCACCTGAGGGTTTCTGTGGGAGTGGTAGGAAGGTCAAGGTGATATGGATGAGAAATGACCCAGGTCTTTGGAGTTTCACAGTGTCAGCAACATGCACAGAGACAGGTCACAGGTTTTATGCAACAAAAACGGGAATATTGAGCTTAAAGATTGCTCAGATATAAAATTCCTTCCTGAATTTCTAATTAAACCTCCTAAATTTTCACCCAGGGCGAAACATATGTGAGATTTGTTGATTGCATGTTAAATGGCACTTTGGATCATTAATTCACTGTCTTATTGTGGTTGCATCAATGGGAGGGGAATAGCCAATATCTGCAAAAGGATTCACTGCTGGAAGCAGTAAACATGGTGTTGCATGTCTGCTTCCTCTAACTCTAAACCCTGTCCTCAGCTTCCTCCATGGAGAAAATAATTTGTTCTGTACCAAAAAACCTGACTATATGAACTGTACTGTTTGTGACAGAGTTATATAAAAAAGATAATGTAATGTAATGCCAGTGCCAAAATATATGCTCCTTGTTCTCCTCATTCCTATTAATCCACTCCAGTAGTGCACAGTGAGCATCAGGCAGAGTTTTCTGCACAGTTTTTACTCTACAGACTTTGCAGATGCCATTCTTGTAAGACCATGGCCAGGTCAGCTCCCTGCACTTGCATCATGAACAGAGAACTACCGAGTCACAAGAGCAGGAAAAAGCAAATGGGATGTGTCTGGGTTACTGCCTTCTTTGGATGCTCTGTGGGGATTGCCTCTGCCATCCCCACAGAGTCTGGGTTCCTTTTGGGAAATGGCTTAAAACACTTGCAAATGCCTTCCCCTCATGCCCCCCACCGCAATGGCCTTAATTAATTGCAGGGAACTGTCAAAACAAAAGCTTTGCATTATTAGCTACATTTAATCTGTATGTTGTAGCTATTAGGCCTCAATAAGCACTTTCTGAGCCGTTTTCAAGGGAACTGCTGGCACTCAGCAGGTTTTATGATCAGTTTTAGTGTGTGCAGGAGTGTTGGTAGCAGCCAGGCTTGGTGGCTCCTCAGGGTTGGTCACACACCAGCACATCCCATTTGGTTGTCATCTACCATCGGGGGGAGAAATTAATGAGCAGCCTCCCTGTAGCTAAAGGAGTTTGAATTGTATTCAGAAAAGGAGTGGAAAAGGAAACAAGAGGAAAATATCCCCTGATGCCCCAACAGGGGTAATCTGCAACCTGGACTGGTTGAATTTGGAATTTTTGATTTTTCTTGGCCACTTCTGTAAGTGTTTCAAGGAAGAATCCTCCAGTCATTGTAACTAGGGTTGGGCCAGTGCAGGCTCCCCACGGGTAGATGCCACCAGGCCACTGCAACTAAAGTTGTCAGGTAGTACCATCCTGCTGTGTATCAGTTGAGCTAAACCCCATCCCTCCCCTGCACCAGTGCAGAGGTTGCAGCCTGGTGGAGCAGTGAATGGTGGCATTGCCAAGGATGGTCATCCTGTAATTCCCTGGTTTGGGAGCCCTACAGTCCTTTAATGCCAAATGAACAGCAAGGGGAGACCGGAGTATGGCCAAACAGTAGCAGAGAATGCAGAGAGGGAAAGGAGGAAAACATGAATGAGCACCAGGAGCAAATGAGAGCAGGAGTGAAGGCAGAGATGCCGCAGTTTGCTCCAGGAGAGGAGCAGCCAACAGGGAGACCTCAGAACTTGAGCTGTCCACCAAACAGCAGGGAAGCTGATTTATGCAGTAGGATCTTGGCAGGGCTGAGGATGGGGATTACCCAAAATTTCTCCGGCCTTTAGATCACCACTGCATAGTTCCCTCCTTCCTCTTGCAGTCGCTGTGCAGGGTTCTGGCGGTTTCTCCTTCTGGCAGCTCTTGCTGCAGCCCGATGTGTTTTAAGTGGATAGGATCCCTGGCATTTCTGAAGGGGAAAAATTTTTGTCCCCAAGGAAGGCTAATTGCTCTGCCCTTTAAAGGACACCGTCTATTCCACAAAGGACTGAGTGACATACACAAAAGGAATAATGTTTAAAGAGGCTTTTCTCTACCCAAGCCATGAGTGCCCAGTGAAGGAACCACATGTGGCTGCTGTGAGGCTGCACCAGGGCTGCCTTGTGCCAGGCATTTAGCCTCAAAACTTATTTTGGAGCCTTTTAGCTGCGTGGAAATGCCCAGGAGCTTCTCCTTGCCCATGCTGCTCCTCTTGGGATTTGTTACTGTGGATTTTAATCATCAGGTGCCAAAGCTGAGCCCCAACAAGCCAGGTCCAAGGGGCTCTGAGCAAACCTCAGTGCTGGCCCTGAGCCCCTGTCACATCCCACCTCAACAGCACTCTCGAGGATAATTTCCCTGCCAGTTGTTGTAATTAGGTGCATATTAGCACTAAATTAGGAGTGAGCCTGCTGGATGTCTCAGACCCCAGTAAACACATGTGCAAAGATGCTTCAGCCCTGCCATGTACGTGAATCAGGCAGTCCTGGTGCAAAGGGCAGGGGCTTGTGCTGGAGTCACTCTGTAACTTGCTCAGTGCACATTTTATCTCATGTTTCTGATAACTGCTGTGGAATGGAGGGTGGCTGAGGCTCTAGAGTGCATCTGGGAGGTGCTATCGGGTATCTTTAAGTACTCAACCTAAAGGGAAATGTCTTTCCCCTCTCAGTTAAGAGGCTCAAGGGGCTCTATCATCTCTTGTCATGGTCCTTCCAAGATGCCTGGAGTTGGGTATGAGCATGGATCATGTGTCAAGCAGAGAAATTATGCTGTTCCTTCCCAGCAATGGGGATGTGGTGACTGCATCCATGATCACCACGTGCAGGTAGAATGTGACCAGCTTGCACAGCAGTCCATGGGCAGGGACCTACACCAAACCAAAGAGCTGGTGCTTCACAGCCTCTCCAAGTGCAGATGAAAACACAGGGGATAATTCAGCTTGGCTCTCATCACCATTATTAGCACAAGCCTGAGAACAGGGACAGAAATGTGGGAGAAGTGCAGGGTGAAAACATGAAACACAGAAAACGTGATGGAGAAGCAATTGCAAAAAGGAAAGAGGACTTGATCTCCTTCTCCTCCAGCCTGGAGAACTGCAGCTCATCCAGCGCTTCACCCCAAAGTGGGTGGTGCTGCTTGTGGGAGGACCAGAGCTGAGATATTTATTTTTCTCATTCTGGTGGGATGTTTTTGTTATGAGGCAGTGGGGGAGAAATCATAGTGAAAAAAATTCTGAAGAAATAAATGAGAGTGAAGGAATTGCTGCATGTTCCAGCACTGCCATAAATGAACTGAAAGAGCAAAATCCTGTTGCTCCAGTAAAGCAGCTTAAAACCACCATCATCAGAGACTGGGCATGAGAAACTGAGACAGCTTTGGTTTGTTAATGATTTTCTCTACTGGTTTTTGTGCTCTGTTGAGCTGGCAGTGACTTTAGAAGATGTGCAGCCCTGGCTGATCAGTACTGATTAATCTTGTCCTACAGCGAGCACCACGACCTGGAAGCTGTGAAATTTCTCTAGTTGGTTGTTGGGAAGGAGAAAAGCAGCAGCAAGCCTGATTAAATGTCTGAAACTTTTTAATTTGCCATTTTCTGGTTCCTTATAGTCGCTGTCCTGGTGCTTTCTGGCACATCCTGGCTTTGTGCACAGCTTTGAGGCATTCTGACTGGGGGGGAAAGGATTGTGGCCATGAAGCAGTAGAAACAGTAAGGTATTTTCAAGCAGGTACCTGTAAATTCAGATAGTAATAAACACCATAAAGCCTCCACTGATGTGGTGGAAACTGAAATGGAGGTAGATTGAGCAGAGTGCAGCATCCTGCCTCTGCAGCCCTTTGCAGGCTTAGAGAAGCTGTAGACTCTGCCCTCATGATGAGTTGTCCAAGAATGCAAATTCTCTGAGTAATTTATTTTCAAAGAAGTTATTTTTGCCTGAAGGGCAGGTTAGACATACAAAAATACAGTATGTTCTCAAGGCACAAATTTCCAGATCAGTGCTGCAAATGAATCTGCCCACTGACTCTTCTTCCCAGTCCTGCTCCAGGCAGCTCTGTGTGTCTCATCACAAAGTTTGGTCAAAAATATCCGTATTACTATAAATGACTGAATTACTCAGCACTGACGTGCCGTTGTCAACAATGTGGTGGGTGAGAGAAGCAGGGCCAAGCCTCCCTTTGGGATGGGCTGCTTTACAAACTGTGCAGGTTTTTGGGCAGGGAGATCTCCAGTCTGGGAGGAGTCCATGTGGTTCTGATCCTTGTTGCTGCTTGTGATGTTTGTCCCCCAGACAGAGCAGCAGCAGAAAGACTTAATTTTTTTACTGTCTGAAGGACATTTTCCTGTAGTTCTGTGGCTATTCAAATAGTGTTAATTGAAAAGTGGGATAAATATTATTCCTGAAAGAAAGAAATTACAAGCAAATCTTGGGATTGAATCCGAGCAAAGATGTGAAATGCAGGTATGGGGAGGGGTTCACTGAAGTGGAAAAGGAGGAACTGAGATAGAAGGAAGCTGGATACTGAGTGTGAGTGAAAGCAGGGTGTAGACCCTACCTGTTTCAGACAGCAAATAATATTTATGTATTTATCAGAATCTCCTTTTTCCATCCTGCACTTCTGTTATCTTCAGGTAACAAGTCATTTCTGATATGTATGTAAGGCTGGAACACTATCTCTGTTACTTGTGATATAAATAAATATCTGATTCATTTTTGAGGCTGAAATAAAATAATGTAGATAAGACTTTTATATATGACACCTCAGTTTAATGAACACAGCCTGGAGTGCCTTCGGGTTGGATGGTGGAGGGTCACACCCTACAAACTAAAAATCACTGGAATTACTCATTTCCAGGAATCCTCTCTCATCCTTCTTACACCAGTTGGGAGTAGCGTAGAGTTAATTTTTTCCCCTGCTTTCCCTGTACTTTCCAAGCATTCTCACTTCAAAAGAATATCTGCATAAGAGGCTGTTATCCTAGACTGACATTCTACTTATTTGAATGTGCTAAGCTAGACCACAATTTATTTATACTCCCATGCATCTATATTACAAATCCTGTTGCCAGACTTTAAAAGCAAATTTCAAGCCCAGGTCTGTTTTCATGGCCTAAAATTGCACTTGACAGTAGTATTTAGGTAGGTTGGTACTTTTGTTTAATTAGAAATCAGTGTTTTGGACTATTGACTCCTTGCTCAAAGTTTCAGTGAATTGCCCAAGAGTGCAGTTTCAAAGATGTTGTTAAGGCAATTTGTTTGTCAGGTTTAGTGGATCAGCAAATCCCAGGAATTACCAAGATTCAGCTGTTTTCTACTTTCACCTCTATTCTTGTCTGACCTAAAAGCAGCTCAAGGACTTAAAAGTGCTCGTAATGCTGAGATTGAACGCCTTGAAATTGTTTCAGCCATTTGATTGTCATTTCCAGAGTCACAGTGACACGTGAAGGCTTCAGCCTCAGGAGCTGAAGGGCTGCTCTGTGAGATATCGTGGTGCAGCTGGCAGGCTTGGCTCAGGGGCCTCAATTCTCCCGGCTGGAAAGGTCACACAGCCTTACTTGGTTTAAGGACAGACCCCAGTGCTTGCACCAGAGAGTTCCCATCCTGTCCTTTTTCTGCTCCTCCTTTGATAAAGTTGGGGCAATTTCGCTGGAGGAGGTATGATGGGATTAGCTGACATTAATTAATAGTGTCCTGTTGTTTCTTCAGAGCTTTTTCCAGGCATTGGAAAACAGCTGCTTCCCAGTGCTCTGTTCCCTGTGGGGCAACAAGGACCCTTTTGACACACTCGGAGCTACAGTCACCGGATTGTTTAACAGATCCTGCCCATCTGGCCCCGTGGTTTTATTTCAGTCAGAGCAAAAATGATGAGAGTGAGCCCAGGATCCCTGTGACAATCCTGCCTTTCCTGGAGGGCGGTGCTCCTGGAGAGGAACAGATGATTTGTGACATTTTCACTGCTTGTATAGAGTATAATTAGAGATAATAAACAAGAGCAGGGCAATAAATCAATTTAAGAAATACAGATGAGGCAGAAATGAGATGGCAAGACAAACTGAGACATGAAGGAGACAGCTGGAAAGCTTGCAATGGAAGGGCTCTTGCTGCAGCAGTGACAACAAAAGTTGGGTGGGTATCCAGAGGTGAGGGTTGCACCAGCTGCCTTGAGAGGAGGACTGAGTTGAAAGGATGAGATGCTGGAATAATGTTGGCATTTCCCAAGGGATGTAATTGCATTACTGAATGTAGGGATAGTTAACATCCAGGGATCAGTATGGGGACTGGTAATGTTCATCAGGGCCCTGGGTGGTGAGGTGACCCTGCAGCAGGACATGCTGGGTCCCAAATCCCAGCGACTCAGTCACCCCAGGACGTGGGGTTGTGTTGGATGTAATCTGGAAAATGATCCAGAAATGTGCTGGCACTGTCAGTAGGTGAGCCACACACTGGGCTACATCAGCAGGAACAGAGCAATCCAGTCTAGGGAGTTGTTATCCCACGGCACCTTGGCCTGGTGGGGCTGCACCTGGAAAAAGGTGTCCAATTTCTAGTTTCCCCCCAACAGAAGGACTGAAGGATGCTGGGAAACTGAAGAGGGTTTCCCTGGAGGACTGCCAAAATGTTTTGTGACCTACAGCAGATGTTTTGGGATCCATGGGGAGAGGCTGAGGAAACTGGGGTTTTTTTTGTCCAGCAGAGAGAAGACTAAGGTGCAATTTAATAGCAGCTTGCAACCATCTGAAGGGCAGATTCAAAGGTGATAGAACCAAACTCTTCTTAGTAGTGGAACATGGTAAAAGGAGGAAAAGGCAAGAGTTTGTGGCTGAGGAGGATCAGACTCAGTCAGAAAAAACTCCTTCAAGAGGTTGGTGTGGTGCTGGCACAGGTAACAAAGAGAGGCTGTGGTCTCCATCCTGAAAGATTTTTAAGACTCTTCTAATCAAAGCCATGGTTGACCTGGTCTTAGCTGATCCCAGACCTGTTTTGAGTGGGACATAGAAGAAGGAGCCTCCAGACATCCTTTCCCGCCAACACTGCTGTGATGCTCAGTTGTTCAGCTGCAAGGAAAGCTGGAGTTGCAAATATTGTGGCTGTACATCCTTTCCCACCCAATTCTCAACATGGGCACAAAATTGTTCTTGCTTTGATGAAAATGAAAGAACAGAGCGACTTCTTGGTGGGTGTATTTGTACAGCTGATTTGGAGAAGGGGACCACTGTGAAGCCCAAGACCAACACCAGCACATTTCTTGAGCCAACAAAGGCAGCAAGATGGGTGTGTTTCCTACAACAGGCACCCAGGCTGCCTTCTGGCTGTTTTATATGAGTTTAGCATCACCCTGAGAGTCCTGGGCAGTTTTTAATGCCCCCTGATCTGAGCAGTGTCTGGGCACCCCCAGCTGCTGCCCCACTTCAGGGAATGTTCGTTTCCCAGCCCAAGGAATTGCAGTGGGACTCAGTTTGTATCTGCTATCTGTCACTATAGCAACTCCTCACTTAACCCGTCCCTGCACTAAAAATAGATCACCTTGATCTCAAGGAAAGAAAACCACAGGAAATCAAAAGGGGCAGCGATAGCAAGAGCTGTAGAGTCAGCTATTGCTTGAAGTCTGGAGCATTTGAAACCTCTTAGGAATAATCTGTCACATAAAACAAACATTTCAGGGGAATCTATTTATCCAGAACCCGCCCCCCGTGTCACTGGGTTTGAAGCTTTAGCAAAGGACATTCATGACTTTTTATCAGAGGGATGTGTTTGCAGCTATCACCCAGCACACGAGATGTGAAACCCCGTGGGATGTTGTTTACCTGGTTAAGACACATAAGGGATCTTATCTTCCCAGTAAGCAGGTCTGCAGCTCTGTCACTAGTGCTGATACCCTCCTGTGTCTTGTATGTAAGTTATCACAATCCCTACTCGTTTATGAAATTGTTGCTGGTGTCTGCAGAAGTGTGTGAGGGACCCAAACCTGAAAAAAGCCGAATGCTGTTGGTGAAGTCGCTGCTATCTCACATTGCAGTTAAGGGGAGCTGAGTGTTTTGGCACCTGATAGGGACAGGGCCCTCTGCAAGGGACATGCAAATGATACTTGATCTTATTTTCCCTCCAAACCCAGCTAGTGCTTGCATCTTATCGTCACAAAGATAGGGCAGTAGGTGTGAAGGTAAAATAGCAACAAGATTAAAAGCTTGTTAAATAACTACAGAATTAACGGAAAATGCCTTTGATGGTAAAAGAACAGAATTTGCATGAAGACAGCTCATATATCACATATGATGCTCAGGGAAGGGTTAATTTAGCTTCTAGAGATGACTGGAATTAGCATCATGTATTCAGCATTATCAGTCAGCAAGAGTTTGCTCTTGATAAAGGGCCAGATTATTTTAATGACCTTTTAGGGCTGACAGTTTGCAGACATAGCTGATACTGAAATGTGTAGGTGCTTTACTGCCCCTGCCCTGTCTATACTGATTTCTTGTTTTATTTAGTATGATGAATTGTACCTTTTACATTTAGTTAATGTTCCAAGAAAGAAGATGAGCAGCTTTCAATGGTGACGTGTGCCTGTGCAGCAGGGCAGGGTGAGAGGTGGCACTGATCCCCAATTCCCTCCATCCTTTTCAAGCTCACAGCATATTATTTGAAAGATTAAATGTAGAATAAGTTCTTACTACATTTTTTGACCTCACTTGAGACCCACTGTTTTTACACTGTCTGGGGATCAGACCCATATTCCTCACCTCTTCACCAGATGATGTTTTTAATTGGCTTTGGAGCTGTGAAGGAACTGCACTGCAAAGTTATTAGATATCCTAAGTGTATTCCCAAACAGCAGGCATGGAGGTGTGGAAATAGAAATGTAGGTTTTTCCAACAGAAGAAAATAATTCATTGAAAAGGTCCTTGATGGGCCCATAAGCCCACCCCAGACATGATTCCAGCCCTCTGTCACTTCATTTTGGGGAGCAAAAGCTTCATCAACATTTGGATGAACATCTCTAACACAGAGCTGTTAATGAGGAGGAGATGAGAGCAAATGAACCCTGATCACTGGACATATCATTCAAAGACTTGTGCAGTGTTAGTCAACGAGTCTGCTGGAGATGCTGGTTGCCATTACTGGAGGTGACAGTGCTGTATTTGCCAAAAGGCAAAAACTCCCCCAAACTGCAGGAGTTAGTGCCAATAATTGCCCTATCTAGTGCTTTTACTCCCAGCTCCAGCCTGGCAGCAGATTTGGCACAGTTACAAAATTTGCTGTAGGAAAGAGTAGGGTACTCAGTTACCATCATTCTCCTGATATGATATTTTCAACTGTTTTTTACCCCACTGAGCTGGCAAGATGCTTAGAAGTGTTTCTTTTGCCTCTAAAGAGGTTGCTGCTGCCACTGAGATGCAGTAAAACTCCCCTTCATAACCCAGAGCAGGTGACGACTCTCTCCTGCTGTCAGATTTGGGTTATTTTCTTCTTTTCCAATAGGATATCAGAGTTTTCCTCTCTATCAGCCAGGTCCTTGTTTAAAACTTCATGGAGATCCTTCCTGGCAGCGGTAACAGGAAAACTAGAGACTATGTGAAGTCTGTTTGAACTTAAAACTAAGGGGTTGTAAAACAAGGGTCTTATTGTAAATCATTACCATTTTTTCTCAAAATAAACACCAGTCTGATACAGAGCACAAAGCAAAGCAGCAAGATAGCCAAACGAGAAATCCCAGAAGCATAAACTAACCTTGAGATGTAGGAGACTAATACAGAAAAAACTGTAAAATACTCAAGACTAACAAAAGTAATCCTAACTGAGGAGACTTGTAGAGAAATGATGATGTTATGGGAGTGAGTTGCCAGCTGAAATGAAAGCCTGAAAAACAATGAACGAGCAGCACTCTTTAATATTTAATTACAAAACTCTCTGGGAGATCAAGAGATGCAGCTTCTCTGTTGGGGGGAGCTGGAGAGTGGTCAGAACCTGGAATGATACACCTGGTGCTTGCTCTCATCCAAAAAATTAGGTCTGTGAGGCTCATACATGAAGGGGAAAACCAGCCTAAACCAGAAAAGAGTTAGACTGAAGAAATCATACTAGTGGAAGTTTTTGCCTCCATGTGGGGATGGGGAATAACCTCAGTCTCACTGCAGCTGCCAAGCTGGGTTTGTGTCCCTGCCTCATCCCTGGGTGAGGACAGACACGAGTGCCTCTGCTGCAGTCCTGCTGTGAAAAACGACTCCACAGAAGCCAACTTTAAATCATCTGATTGCCAATTTAAAGGAGAGTAGCAGCTTCTTAACTGCCCCATAATGGAGGCTGTAATTCACCTTGAATCCCGGGCAAGTCCCGCTGCTGTGCTGACACGGCGTATCCGAGGGCTGTGTTTGAAGGGGACTTGGATACATCCTCTCTGCATTGCAGGCAGGACAATTCCAGCTTGCTTTTTCCTCCCCGGTTTCTTTCCTAATGGGAGTCAGGAATCCACCAGGTTTGATCCTCTCACTGCTGTTGCAATATCTCATAACCATAAACAGGCCACGTAAGCTTGGACTTGACTCTTCACGCTTCTGAAAACAGCAGCCTGAGCCCCTCATCCTAGATTCCAAAATAAACACAAAAAGGAGGATTTGACCTCAGAAAGCATTAAATGGTCTGCAATAGTTGGTGCTTCTGAAAATCAGATTTAATGCCTGATGTCTTTTTACTCCTTTGAAGATCTTGTCACAGACCCTTTACTAATGGGACTTGAGCACCAGCACGTATCAAGACATTTTGGTGGTCGAAAGGTTTTGGCTAATAACATGAGCAACTCCTTGTCATTGTGTTATTTGTTTAGCTGTAGATCATGGAGTATCTCTAAAAGATGGGCACCATTAGTATCATTTCACAAATGGTAAAGTTTAGGCTGTAGAAAATAAGGCATTTTATCACCATCATCTGTGGGTGCACTAGGATAAAGGTACCTCCTGCTTGGCTGTGAGCTTACATTACTATTTTTACAGCTTTGAAATTCATTTTCAGTTAGAGCACAAGAACAAGTGTACCAGGTCAGGCCAATTATCTGTCCAGTTCAGTCTCTTTTTGTGCCAATTGCCACTAACACAGGTGGTGTAGGAACAGGACAGGAACATAAGTAACATGTTTCCCATTGTACTCTCCCAGCCTCCCCTACTTTGTGGCTCACATCCTAAGCTAAAGCTGATGTTTGGTAGGCTTTAAATATTTCCTTCCAGGATCTTGTCCAATTTAATTTCAAAAGCAAACTTGTAGCACCTACAAGAGCACCTGTTCTGATGTTTAAGAATGTCATATATCGGAAGTATTTATTTGTATTTGCTTTGAGTTTCCCACCTGCTAGTTTCATCTGATGCTCCTTCCCTGTTTGCCACCTCCATCCTATGCCAAATTTTACAGGCTTCTATCACATTCTTTCCTTGCAGTCACATTTTCTTAAACTGAAGAGTCACTCTCTACCTTCAATTAACCTTATCAGTGTTTTCTGCATCTTCTGTGGTTTATTGAGTCCTCCTTGAGGTTGCTCAGTAAAAACCCAAAGTTACCCATTGCCGTGTATAACTGCAGCTCACTCTGCACTTCTGCATCATGAAGCTGCCTTTGAGCACAGCCCCTAAGTGACCAGTTAGACAGGAAAAGGCCACCACTGATGCCACCGTGGTGCCTGAGCGGTAGAGCTTGACACAAAAGAAGGTTATTTTTATTTTTCAGCCCATCCATTTACCTCTAGATTGTTCACTCTGATATGCAACCCTTGGCCACCCAAGCCACTGCTTACCTGAAAAGAAGCGAGCTTGGCCTTTGTGGTGTATTTTTCTCCTTCACTGAAAAACGAGGAATGGGTACATTTGCAAGGTAGGACATGTATGGGGAAAAGCATTTCTTGGCTTACTGATAGGACTAGGAAAGTAGCTTTGTAAGATCTGTAATAAGGATAGTCAAGAATAGTTCCCTGTCTAGCAGATGGGAAAATGATAAACCTGAAAAGTGTTATTATGTGATTTATCTATCTGGAAGATTTAACTCAATAGCTGGAAAGCTTTTCACAAAGAAAAGGTAAAGATCAGACTGCCTTGAAGAAAAATTCACCTGTGCACACAACCATGCCTATAGTAAAATAATTCTCTGAAAAGTGGAGTTGTATATTTATTATTTCCTTGGCTTGTGTCTGACTATCTAATCAGTCTTTGTACATGTCAGCAGCACATCCATAATAAGAAAGTGCTATGTGGATTGTGTGAACTGGAATTAGAAATGTGATAATCAGCCAAACCGTTGGAGGCAATGTAAAGGCTGCCTGGCATTTGCATTCCTCTAGCTGAGGAGAAAAACCTTATATGTGCAAATGAGTTGCTGGAGTTCTTTTTCCTTCCTGGTATGTTATAACCAAATTTCTCCTGGAGCAGCGCTTCCCTGACAGCAGGCCAGCTCTCACTGGAGTGCCTCCGTGCCTGGTCAGACCTGTTCCAGCCTGGTGGTGACAGCTGTGCTGTTACTCATATGCCAGGTGATGTGGCAGATAGGGGCACAGAGATGGATATATGCCATGGAAAAAACTGCTGATGTATAGGTGGGCCCATGGTTTATGATGAGGAAACCACAATTAGAATCAGAAAATCTATTTTTCCATCTGTACAATTCTGATAATGTTGATTCACCCCATCAAGATGTTCTGGAAGTAACTGAGAATTACAAAAGAAACCTCACTTTGTGATCCTCATGGTGCCTCAATATCCTAAATTGTTATTGATTCCTGAAACAAGCAATCTGCCAGTTACCTGGTTATTTTTCAGCCTCAGGATGTTCTGTCTAAATCCTCCTTGGCTCCTTTCTTCCCATATTTGGATTCACATCATTGTTACAAGGTTATCAAGGTGTAAGGAGAGACTTTAAGCAAAAGTCTGATGTTGCAGAGGGAAGGTGTGAAGTGCTGAGCAGCAAAGTTAGAAGTGATGAGTAGGACAAGTTCAGCAAAGTCTGATCCAAAATTCAATAGCAGCTCTGTATGGCTGCCACACCTCTTTTCCTGGGTGCAGGAGGGGAAATGTGTTGGTGAGCCACTGGTGTGTGGCTGTTCAGTCCCTGTGGTCAACCCTGCCCTTACCCAGTGTCCCTGCTTGTCATGGCAGGAAAATGAGGCAGAAATAAGTGAGACTTGAAGTGTAGAGCTTGCTCACTTTAAAGGTTTTTGTGACAAGAGGTGTCCTGACATACACCCCAGGACAGACATCACTTATCAAACTATTCTTTAATGTATGTACTTTAAAGCTGTTCCTGGAAAATATTTATCTGTATTTATAAAATGTAGCATTTTACATTGCTCTACACATAAAGAGCATTCTCCTCCCAAAAGCTGCTAATCAGGTAAATGGAAATAAGAGAGTTTTTGCATGTTTTAATGGTTTGGAAAACTAAAAGACAGAGGAGGTGTCAGCTCACCCTGCAGCAGGGCAGACTTCTGTCCTTTGGTGGGTTACATGACCCAATGCATTCACCCTCCTGCTGTGAAGAACTGGGTATTTAAGTTCTCAAGGGCACAACTTGAGAGAGGGAGAGAGAAAAAAACCCCTCTATGCAGTTTTAAAGGCATAATGGGACAGGTCTGTATCCCTTTTTTGGTTTCTCAAATTCAGGCTCATTATCCCAGCCCAAACCTACTCCCTGCTCACACTGTACTGTGCTGTGTTTCATGGCAGGTGCCAGAGCTCATCCCAGCTCCACTGGCATCTGGAAGAACAGGAAATACGATGGGAACTTTAAGCCTGCAATCTAGGAGGCAGTCTGAAGAGCTCATAGCTAAGATACTGTTGGCTGATGATTGGAAACAGGAACTCACATGGAGTTCTTGGATTTATTCCATTGTCTAGTGGCAAACGGAACATTTCAGGACAGAGGAGGCTGATTATGTTCTTTGCAGTAATATTCCTCATCAAAGACACTGGGGTGTCTTTCTGGTTGAAGAGAAATACGAGCTGACAAATGCAATAATACACTTGAAAAGTAGCAATTCTCAGCTCTGTGTTGCTAACTCAAGCATTTTGAAGGATGTAATAAGAAAATAGCGGAGTTGTATTCAAATGCAATATTTTGCAGGAAAGTGATACGATGATGCAGATCCATTTCCCCCTTGCCCTCAGTCTCCTACAGTTCTTTTCAGCCTTGAGAAAAGACTTGACAAAATAAATCTTACCTACTCAATTTTAAAGCCCCTTAGGTGAGGTTGTTCAGGAAATTGTGTTGTTTTAAGAGGAATGAATGTAGCAGGTGAAAATCAGAGATGTGTTCACTGCACTGGTAGCTTGAGTTTCACCCCAGCTGGCTCCTGCTCAGTGCAGGAGGTTCTGACTTCCACTGAGGGATGCTCTACAGCTGAGCTGCTTTGCTCAGGGGGGACTGTGCTGCTGATGCTCAAACTGGAGCAGGGAGGGGGCAGCTAAATTGCAGAGGGGCTGCTCTCGCTGCTGACACTGCTCAAGTCAATGGGTCTTTTGTTTTTTTTTTTCCTCTCTCATTCACAGGGAAGAAATCAAATATTAGTAAATCCTGGCTAACAGTGGCAGACAGGTCCCACACACGAGAGGGCAAGGAGCACAAACGGGGTAAGAGGGTAACAAGAGGATATTGTGAGGGACTGTAGGTGTCAGGATGGTGTCAATAATTGGAGAATTTGACAAAGACTAATTGTATATACTTGCAACCTTTTTAGTGTTACTTACCCAAAAGACATTTTGCCTAAATATTTCTTTTCAGGAGTCTTATTGTAGCAGTTCCAAAGAGTCTTTATGATCTACTTTCTCTCTGTCATAATGTATGATAGTCTAGAGCACCAATAGCAGTTTCAGTCTTCATTGCCCCTTTTTACAGAAGATGACAAGCCTGAGCCACAGAGAGATAAAGGAGTTCCCTCAGGATGGATTCAGTATCAAAACCAGAACTGAAATTTAAATTTTTTCTATTTCAAATTGAACTTCTCTGATCACACAAAGGGGACATTTCTGCTGGCTGTCTCACCTTTGACACTTAGTTTGTGTGTAACGCGTGCTCCTATTTAAGTTAGTGTTCCTGAGCTCCCATTTTTCTAGGGCTTGTTTGTATCACATCACTCATTTAGTCCTGCTTGTTGCTTGAGAAGTCTTTGGAGAATAGACCAGACAAACTACATCTCCTCCTTGGGTTACAAAACAGGTAACCCAGGGCCTGGTTTGCTCAGGATGCCTTTGGCTGTATCAGTGCCTGTTTTCCATCTGCATATCCAAAGACTGTTTTGTGCTTAGTTATCTTATCCATGTAACTCTCCTCAGATCTGCCATCAGTATGTGTTTCCCATGGGCAGGTGCATTTGCAGTGATATTTGTTAATTTTTCCAATAGAAATAGTTTTATGGAGGGTAGAAGGACAAACACTGACTTTCTGCTGAACAGTGATTTAGCTATTAGTGACTAAGAGCAAGCAGAGAAGAATGGGATTTTTGTGGGTAATATGTCCCTTTAAATGTGGGATTGTATTTCAGGTTTTGGAAAAACCAAACAGACACATGGAATAATCCTTAATTTTGCAATTATGACAGATACTGCTGAGCACAGAGAGAGGAAACCATTGTATTTTAATGCACTTTGTTAGCTCACTTGGAGGAAATCTGAAGGCCTGTGTGAGTGCTTCTACCTCTGACATGCTGTGATGACATACCTTCCAGGTGTACTGAGCAGACTTTAATTTAGTTAAATCAGGTAGTCCTGTGGCAGGGAACTCTCTGCATAAATACCCCGAGGTGTTGGCAGGCCTGGTGAGTGCATGGTTGCATTTTCAGATCTCTGGGTTGTGGTGCAGACATGCTCTTTATTGCAGTCAGTGTGCTGTTTGCCCAGGTTTTTTGTATTGTGCAGTTTAAAAGGATGCTTAAGAAAATATTCTGCTGAGTTTCAGATGACTGAGATTGCCATTTCATATTGGGGTGTTGATGCATATACTGCTTAGACAAGAGAGAGGGGAAATGAAAGGTTTAGATTTTGTTGATCAGAGCTTGCTGAGTGATTTTGGATAAATCGGATAAAAATTTTCCCATTCAGGTACTGGCAGTTCATTTCCTAAAGCCCCATGGCAAAATGCCAGAACAGTCTTCAGTGGAATCTCTGAATCCAGTGAATGCCCTTTGCCTTAGCTAAGGTACTTGGGCAATTATTTAAATAATTTCAATGGATTTGGGTGTCAAATCAAGTTTACAGTTCTTGCCTTAAGCTCTCTGTTTACCCAGCTGACAAAAAACGTGGAAGAGCAAGCTCCCGACTGTGAGGCTGCATTTCATAAGTGCTGAATGTGGAGGGAGAGCTTCATTTGGCAACAATCTCACTACATTCACCATTATCACCAATCTTCCCTAATTTAATTTAGCTGAACTATCACCATCTAATGCACATTAATATAAGATGGAGATGTGAAGATTCATTGATCTGAGACAAATATGAAATGATGGTCAATGCCTTGTAAGGCTTTTGGAAAAGGAGCTGGTATTTGCTCTTCCTTTGCTGCATTCCCGGTAAGTTCTGAATCATCCTGCAGTTCTGGGAATGAGTCTGCAGTCGCAGCGTCTTCAGCTGTGGGTATTTCTGTAGGGAGAGGCAGCTGTGCTGGAGCTCATGGACTTTGTTTTACCAGTGTAGTCAGTGAGGGAGAAGCAGGACACATAGCCAAGAGTCTAAAAGTCAAACGTGTGCTGATGCTTCCAGAAAGGAGGTGTTGGTAGCACAAGTAGTAATGGAATGTGTCACCAAACAGCAAAAAAAACAGGAACAGGTTTTCTTCCCCAGAAAACACGTTTCTGAGAGCTTTCTGAAAAGGAGGTGGAAGTGTCAAACTCCCAGAACTGGGAAGAAAGGAGCAGAAACTGTGAAAGTTGTTTGGCTTTTTGCTTTCTAACTCTCCTTGTTTAATTTTAATGATTTAATGGGCTGTGGAAGGTACGTGGGTGAGTTCCTGGAATCTAATCCACCTATAAAATCTCAACTGGTCCTGTCAGTGCTCATTAGCTGACATCGAGCTTCCTTCACTTCAGCCTTTCATCTCCTGATAGCAGAGGTTTGCAGGTGGGGCCTCTGGGTAGATTTCCTGTCCTGCCTTCTGGGGCACATGCTGAGCATGACTCTTCCAAAAGCACACTCAGTGTGAATCAAGTTCATGTGATGCTTCAACCTGAAATACATGAGCCGTGGATCACGAACTTGTAGGGTTTTGAACTCCTGTGATTTTATTTTATATATAAAGTATATGTGACTAGGCTTTCCTGTTGTCATGTGGCTTCAACTCAAATATTATGCCAGATTAGGCACAGAATTTTAGCTGTGTGCAAGGAATGGTAACATTGCACATGAGTCTAAAGCAATGTGGCTGTAGACAAGTAACTGGTGACAGACCATCTAATGATACAACCCACTGTGCTTTTCAGTGAGTTATTCTGTGTCCATATGGTTTTTGATGCTGTAAGTAAATGCAGGTTTTCATGTATTAAAAATCACAGCAGAATTTCTAGGCTTAGGTTTTCAACACTGTAAAAGCTTCCTTATGTGAACAACTCACGGAGGGACTATTCATAGCAATAACTGCTTCTCCCAGCTCTAAGGATTTCTATTTTATTTTGCATAAACCTTGCCATACAGACAGGACAGGGAGCATCTGTCCCACTAACATTATGGAATTCATAGCAGATAATATTAAAACATAGGCATGGGGGTGGATGAGTCGGAGGTGGCAATCAGCAGAGGGGCTTCAGAGCAGAAATGTATGGCTATTTCTTACTCCAGGATCATATTTGTCTGGCATTACTGTTACCATTTTTTTCTTCTCAGAACATGTAATAGGAGCTGAATTTAACTTCCTGTTTAAAAAGCATCAAACTGTACTGTTCCTTCTACATAACCAGCAGAGTTACTCTAGATGGCTTTTCAACCCTTGGTAAAAACACAGGGTTTGGCAGTCAGGCAGGCTGGGTTTCAGGATTTTCTGTGACTAAATTCCTGGTACTGTTTGGAGTATTGGAGCCTGGAAGTTATCTGTAGCTGTCTGACAAACACTTGCTTGTCTTCAACTGTTCTCACAGGCAGCTTTGCTGGATTTCCATGAGGGTTTTTTGGCAGCCACTTAGATCTAAGAATACACTATCAGTCTCCATCCAGATCCCCATAACTTGTAAACCAGGCTGCAGCCAGGCAATCTGGAGGGAGCAAAGGGGAGAACCTCCTCTGTGGGCTGTGGTGCAGCAGAGATGATCCAGGGCCGTGGCACGTGTTTTGATGGCTGTGGTTGTCTGTGCCCCTTGGTGAGAGCATCCTTAGCCCTTCAGCAGCTTGGACCCAGTGCAGCCATTAAGTTGGTGGAAGGCAAAAAATTACTTGCCAAGGCAAAGCTGCTCTCTCTGTTGAAAATACGAACACAAAGACATTGCTGGGGAGGGGGAAGGTTTGAACCCAGCCCTCTTCCCTCAGCCATGCTGTGGCTGGTTTAGCCCATCTCTGCCCCATCCTTGCCGCTGTGGATGCCATTGATGTCTCTCACAGAGCCTCTCTAGGTCCTGCCCATCCCAAACTGCATTTGCCTGGTTTTATGGAGACCTTTCACCTTTGTGTCCGACAGTTTTGGCCACAGCAAGAAAGTATGTGCTAAGTTCTCAGCACAGAGCAAGAAATGTAAAAATGGGAGGTTTCACCTTGGGGTGTTTCACCCAGGCGTGCCCCAAGCCCAGGTGTCTCTCTGTACTGAGTGCTGTCATATTTATCCCACTGCAGCAAGGCTGCCAAGCCACGTGGCTTGGCAATCGGGCATGCAGGCGGATTATTCTTTGACATGTTTAGAGAGGCACACCTACCAGGCAGCATGTTTGCCCACATTCGAAAGAATCTTGATTTAAACAAGAGGGATTACAACATTCAGTGCTCAGTCTCAGGCTGCAGGAGTGATTTTAATTAATTAAATGGCATGGGGACAAGTTTGAGAGTTGGGTAAGAACGTAAAATCGAATATGAAGGAGTCGTGGAAAGGCATCTCAGCGCAGCTGTGAAATGAGTGAGGCTCCTTCACTGCCCTGTTCTGTTGTGCATTTGGTGCTCAGGATTTAGAGAGGTGCCATTTTATGTAGTGGCAATCAATTAGACAAATATTGCCTTGATTTAAAAGTATTTCCACTGTTTGTGGGACTCCTCTTGCTGGCTTCTGATGGAGCTGAATTCGTAGTCCTTCCACTGACACAGAAAATACCCTTTGTACTGGCTGGTGGGATTGTAATTATGTCTTCTCATTCTCCACATTACTGGTGTATAAATGCTTCTATTTCCACTAGTGAGGGAGTATTTTTTTTTAATATCATAGGTCCTTGTTTTTCAGTTTCTTTAACATACCTTGTGGGACATCAGAAAGAATGGCTTGTTTTTCTTCTTTTTTCTTGGACATGCTTTATACTAAAGACCCAAAAATGTGCTTCTCTAGTATAGTTTTATGCATAGAAAATCTGAAATATGTCCAGCCTGGCTTTTTACATGGAATGGTTGCTTGGTTGCTCTAAAATCCCGAGTTATGATTTTTTTTTTTTTTTCTTTTTTTTCTTTTTTTTTTTTTTTTTTTTTTTTTTTTTTTTTTTTTTTTTTTTTTTTTTTTTGTGTGTGTGGGTGGGTGTGTGTGGGTACATAGGTACAGATACAAGTACAGGCAGCTGGAAGTTGGTAGCCTGTAAATCTGGTAACAAATCAAATGTCACGGCCAAATCAAATCAAAATACAGTCAGTCCCTTGCCATGACTGAAGTTACAACACATATTTCTATAGGAACTAATGCATGCATGGAAAATACCAGCTATATTTAAAGTGGGGGAAAAAAACCCAACCCTGAATACAGTAGTTTAAGTTCTTTTGAATTGTACAATATTGGGGACTCAAAGTGGCAGTGTGTGCAAGTCAGATACGAACAACACGTGCTAGAAGTTACTCTGAGGCAGGAGCTGCATGGGCAGTTTTGTAGAGTGAGTTGTTAACTCACTTGGAGCCCAGGTAATGTTCACTGGAAGTCTGTCCATTGATTTTTTTGGGGATTTAGATCAAGACTTTTGCTTAGAAGTGAAATGAGAGAAGGAATCAATTGAAAACCATTTCCCCTCTTCCAAAATACAGCTTCACTAAATAACAACAATAATTAAACAAATCGGCTTATTGTGGTTTGTTCCATCAGTTTTGAAGATGTGGAGCACACATTTCAGTGTTGCTAAGATGGTATCATGTTCTATTTTACATTTTCCCAATATTTTTTGTATAAAATGCAAGAAGCTTCTTAAATATTCATAGCATGATATAGCAAGTCATAAATCATTGTTGTGTGGTAGGGAAGAAATGTCCCCAGGATTCACAGAAAGGGAAGCAGAATCAGAGGAAAATGAGATTGTGGAGCTGAAATGCTCTTTAATTTCCCTTGGTTTTATATCCTATACCATTATTTCAGTTGAACATTTACAATTTTTTGTGATCATAACTCATGAATAATTGCTGGGTTTATGATCATATTATGTACAATGGAAGTCTGATTCTTGTTTCATAAATAGGTACAAATCAGGAGTAAGTTGAGATATTTCCTTTTCATATGTGTATATAAATGAGAAAAGAAATCAAAAGTAATTTATGAAGTAGTATTACCAGTCTAAATTTATTGCATCTTATTGAATCCTTAGTCTCTAATGTCCCTGGCTTCTGGAATCACATTACTTTATAAAAGCTTTAATTTTCTTTCTTAAAAAAAAGGAAACAAAAATAATTTTTTTTTTGTCCCCTTGGAATTTATAGCCCCTCAGAGTGGAGAGAAATATTGGAAAGACTTAATGTCTCAAAAGAAGAAAATGCGCATAGGAATCCTGACATTTATAGGTTTAAATACCATGACACTTTGAGGGTTTAGCTGGTGATTTTTTGGTGGCATTAGAAACAGGACAGTGATGAATACCATGTGTGCACACAAATGTTGTGTTCGTCACAGTAGGACCATACGCATGAAATTGGCTGTACAATCCCAGTGGACTTTTGTTTGTTTAATCCTGGGACATGTCACTGGAAAACCAGGCATCTAAACCAGAAGTTGGCTCCATCATCAGAGCTGCACTACACAGGCTCCACGTGCTTTAGGCACAATTCTTTCTTCTGAAAACATTGGCTCTTGGTCTGGGTTGTGCAGTGCTCAAGCAAAGGTGGCTGAGCTGCCTGTGATGCCAATCAATGAATGAGTTAAAATTGGATCGGCTTGTGAAACATCTACATCTCATCCAGTGTTTTGGTAGCTCTGCTGTGGCCATATCAAGTCCACTTATAACAACACAGCTATTGAAATGCTGGGTTATATTTACATTCGAGAGGGGAATGGTTTGTTGGTGTTGCTGTACCGAGATCAGAGTGTGAGATCCAACATTTGTGCCAGGGGAGCTGAAACACCCTGAGCAAAACAAGGTGTTTGGGAGCACGTTCAGCTTGGCCACGCTCTGGTGTTAAGGCCAGCAGGAGCCACAGTTCTCAGAAGTGACAGTCTTCCCTTTTGCATGGAGTGAATAGATAAACACAGCCTAAGAATCCAAGCCTAGATTAGTTGTATTGGTTATTAATGTATAAATGACCCCGTGTGAATCCCAGAGGGAATTTTTTTTAAGAACTGTTCCACAAGGGCAGCAACTCAGTTTGGAAATCACAGAAAAACCCACCCTCAACTTCAGCAGAATGGCTGGGGAGGTTTTTAGGTTTGTTCACAGGAGTGGGGGTGGACCCAGCATCCTCAACCAGAAAGGATAAGGTCCATATTAGAAACAAGGCATAAAGATCCCATGGGAGCAGGATTGGAGCAGGGGGAAATTAAAATAGCATATGTACTTTATTATTGAAATGTGTATGTATTAGAGGTGCTCATGTAAGAAAGAAGGTTTAATGGCATTTCCATGAAATTCACTTGTTTCTGTGCACAGCACAGACCTGTGCATTGCAGGCTTGCACTCGTGGAGAGAACTGGGAAGCCCAGGTGCCACTTGAAGTAAGGAGTGGTCAAATGAGAATCAGGTTCATTATCAAGGTGGGATGAAATGTATAGAAGAATGGAAGCAGGTCAGATCTGAAAGCTCCCTAGATCAAGACATCTTGTCTTTAGGAAAAACAAATAAACAAATTCATGATTAGCTATGATTAGCCACATTTTAGACTAGAGTCATCCCATGTGTTACCATCATGATAAGCATGTACTTTTCCCATGAATTTCTGTGGCACGTTCCATTTTACACATTATCTGCAAGTTGGCCTCTCACGAAGCCAAATACTTGAGCAGGAGTCATCTCCGTGGTGTTGGAGGGATCTGATCAGAGACCCAAGTGCAGCCGGGGGCAGCTGAGTCAATGGCAGAGGCTGACCCCAGCAGCGTGCCAGGAACGGGCAGCTCCGCATTCCAGCTCGGCGCAGCGGGATCACAGCCAGCCCTGGCTGCCCAGGAAAAGTCATGAATTAATGCATGTCTCTGCCGAGGAACAGAGATATGCTGGGGCCTCATGGGAAGGAGGAGAATGCACTGGTTTGAGCTTCTGCCCCCCATTCAGAGAGTAACTTTTAACCATGGGGAGCATATAAATACTGCGTTTGTAAAGCGAGATGTGTAGGTTGCTGTTTTGGTCTATGTCTCGTTGTGGATAATGCTCTACATATTTGATGTAAACGGTACAATGGGTCTGACTCCAAAAGAAGTGCGTAGCTCAAGGGATAAATTGCATCTCTGTTCTCAGGGGAGTAAGAGATGCTGTTCTGGTTAAGTCTAATGCAAACTAATTTCTGCAGAGCCCAATGTATTCCACTGCTGCTGTCTTGCCTTTGTTGGGTTTTGTTTCACATGATTAATTAACCATACTGCTGCTTCCAAGCACCTGAGACCCCTTTGAAGCTGCAGTTTGATCAATTGATACGTGTTGTGCTACAGGTATAAACAACCTTAGTGCATTAAACTGACACTTTAAGTAGTTCTGCAGCCGGAAAACTTACCTAGGAAGGAGTTCTCCTGCTGAATCATGACTCCATGTTCTAGCAAAGTCTCCACCACCAAATGTTGGCTTTGGTCTTTAAAACACCTGTTGTTTTAAGCAAATGTATTATCACTTTTAAGAGACAACACATGCATTGCCACATGTTTAAGGCAGTTGTATTGGCAAATACAGCTCTCCAGAGAGAAGAGAACTGCAGCCTGGAAGGGATCTATACAGTGGTTAATAATCTGGTGCAGGAGAGCTTATTGTGAGGGCTGTTTTGTAATTTTTCCTCTGCAAAGTGCTCAGTTTTTGGGATAGCATAGCACTCCATGACAGTGTTGCAGAGCCGAGTGGACATATTTGTATTTTATGCCAATTCTCCTGGTATTTGCAGAAATCTGGCTCTGTGCTTTGAGCCATCTGACCTTGCCCTCCTTTGGCAAGCCCAGCTCACATGTGGGTGATGCCACCAGGGAGTGATGGTGTGAGCACGTTGTGCTCCTGCTTCCTCTTCCTCAACAAACCACGGGAGCAGGAGCACCAAGAGTGCCAGGACGCAAGAGGGAAGGAAGAGATTTGTTAACTGAGTCTGGTGATCCCCACAGAAATATAGAAGGACATAACAATGTCCGCATTTTCAGCGGGAATCACCCCTGTAATCATGAGGGAATGAAATCCTGCAAGGACAGCACCTGGCTCCCAGCAAGGTCCCCATCTCTGCTAATGATGTCATCAAAGACACACATCTTCTGCCTGTGCAATTGCATGATTATTTCCAGCCTCGGTCCTGAATCAGCATCCTGTTCACCAGGTGCTTTAGCCCTTGGCTAAAGGTTTTAGACCTGCCTGAAAGGCTGCTGGGAGAGCCCAGAGCTGAGTGAAGGAAGGATGAAGTGGCTGTGGATGACTGTGAATATTGAGGTATTTCCTGCACCCTTCGTATATATTGGTGGCAGACAGTTGCCCTGCGTTCAGCACACATTTCTCCTTTCTTGCTTAATTTAATTGAGATAAATGCCCTGCATCAGCCAAACCAAAGGGCTCCAAGTGTGAGAGAGGAAACCCAGCTCCACAGGGAGGAGGAGGAGGAGAGGAAGGCAGTCAAGGAAAGGACTGGACCAGTTTTCCTTGATCACATTGTGGCACGTGGCCGGGAATCACAGGGTCCCTTGCTGTGTGTCCTCCCACCTCCAGCAGCCGTCCACATGTCTGTCACACTCTGACACTGGATCTGCAGCAACTGTTGCTTCAGCAGCTGCTGGCATGTACTTATCATCAGGGGTGTTGAAAACAGAGCCAGAGCAAAATGTCATTAAAACTCCAGCTCTGGACACCAACAAGAGGAAAATGGAAAAGTATCGATATGAATGAAAACAATGTGAGATACGTATATTTTTAAGTGCAGGTTTGGGATATCTTCTTTTGGATTTTGATTGATTTCAGGTAATAGTTGAAGGAATGAAACAAAATATAGTTAGTAATGTGTTCTGTTGTTCCTGCAAGGATTTATTTCTACCTATTTCTTGCACTCTGCCCCAGTACAAAGGTGTGCAGTGGCTGGGAGCCCTGTCACCGCTGGTGGGACACAGGGCATGGGGAGCAAAGTCACTGGTTGGTGCTGTTGTGTCTCAGCAATGACTGAGTTGCATAATTATGTCCGTGGGGGATCCTTTTTCTTTTTGCATATTGCTGAGGGACTCTTACATATTGGGCCTTGTTTACCTTGGCCATTTCAGTGGCGGGGCCCACTCTGGTTGATACCCTTTGTTTCTGCAGCTCTCTCCTCCTCCCATAGCCAGCTGTGCCCCCTGCCCAGCTCTGATTATTTTCCTTCACACTAAATAGTTTCAATTCACTGTCAGAGCCCTTTATTTTCACTGTGCCTTTGTTTACCGAGATGAAGCAACACATTCAGAGCCCAGAGTAACACAAATAATTGCAATTTTGGGGAAACTGGTCCCCCAGCTCCTGAGGTACCAGTGGTACCAGCACACCCCTCTTATCTTGGTTTAAACCTACAGCCACTCCTGTTGCTACTGCACTTGAATGGAATTCAGGGCCTTCTCCAAAATCTTTACTGGCTGCAAAGTTTCAGGTCTGTGCTAGGAAGTTGCTCGCACACAAACTCCAGGACTTTGTGGGGTGGCTGAATCTGGCACAATCCGTGCTTGGAATAGGGCTGAGCGCTCTTTTGGCATCGCTGAGGTGGACAGGGCCGAGGCAAACGCTATCACAAATCCCACACTTGGCTCCACATAGTGTGAATACCTTGGACATAAGCTCTGCAAAGCCAGTGCCCAGCCACGTGATGGTCCAGAGATCTCAGCTGGCCCGGGCTGGTGTTCAGCTTGTACCAACCACTGATACAGCTGAGTCGTTCCAAGCTGGATCCTGTTCAAGTTCTACAGAACTTCAGGGAGATGCTTCATTTTCAATCCTGCATCAAGAAAAAGCCTCAGTATCAGCTGCCTTCCCCAAAACAGTGACTGAATTGCTTTTACAGTGGTGAAACTTCAGCAGACTACATCTGTTTAATCAATGCAGTAGTTGGTTTTTGGGTTTTTTTTAATAGAAAAAAAGATATTCTTTTGGCCACAGCTTTACAGTGTAATGGAACAAGTGGTGCAAATGAACTGCTGTAGCCCCTTGATGTTCCAAGAGGCCATAAGGATAAATCTTAGGGAAACTTACGGAGAGCCATGAGCATTATTCTGTACTATCCTGTCCTCTCTTGAAAAGAGAACATTGCAAAACTTCCTGATGTTCTTTGCAGTCAGTCTGAAGTTCATGATTGATTGGAGTTAAGGATCTCATGCTGTCTCTGCAGTATCATCTATTTTGCTGGAGGTATCGGGAACATAATCAACTGTCAGAAAAAAAAAAAAAAAAAAAAAAAACAGGCCCAGGAAAGCAAAGGATGTGGTTTTTTTGGCAAGTGCAGTCTCCTAATCTTATGTCCTCTAAATCTGGACTGGAAGGACCAGACACCAGTCCCCTTTTCTGACCAGTTTTTGCAGGAGCTGGCTCAGTTCACGTGCTGCCAGCCGTGAACCCTTGTCTGGGTGGCTCTTTAAAGCCAGCTGGTCTTTTACCACCTGACTGATTCATTTGTGTTGAGCAGCAGCAGAAAACTCCCAGCATCAAATACATTTTCGCCAGTGTTCAGTAAACTGGGGTAATATATAGAGGTTTACTACTCACAGAAGTGCCTGAAAACTTGTCACAGTGTTTGTGGAGGCAGAATCAATCTAAATGGCTTCCTGAGCAGGAGCCCTGGGTATCTGGGGGATATGCAGCACTGAGATAGCAATGTGCTTGTCCCAGAGCTGCCTGTGCTTCCAGGAACAGGCTGCAGCACTTCCTTACTTTACCAACTGAAAACAACCAGCTTTCCACTGCAACTTGTTAACAAAGAGAAAACAGCTCATAATTTATTTTCAGGAATGAGGTCAAAACAGTGCAGCTTGGGAGGGAAGTGACTGGTGCAGCAGGTTGGTGATGAGATAAAAAGCTAAAAAGCCTTTCCCTGCTAGGTGAAATCCAGCTTCAGTCAGCAGTGACTGAAATATTTTCTCATTTGACAGTTGTTCCCCGTGGCCTTTGCGGTGTTGGCTTTGCTCCCTGACATCTGAGTCAGTACTTGCATAACCAGCCCCCTGCACAGGGGCTGGGGCAGGTTGGCAGGGAAGCATCCGCTGCCCTTGCCGGGATCACACGTGTCCTGTGAAGAGACCTTCTGCTCTTCAGAAGGGTTCAGGTTGCATGCACTTTCTTCCAGGTTTGAAGCCCTGACCCCTGCCTGTTTCCAGCTGTCTCAGTGGGCAAGGTGGTGGGGTGGAGCCTGGAGTAATCATCTGCTCCAAGCTGGCTCTGCCAGGGCTGTCGCAGCAGCCTCTCCAATTGCTCCATCTGGTCCTGGCTGGTGGAGTCATCCCTTCCCCAGGAGACCTACCTGCTGCCCTCAGGTCCCTTCCTCACAGCCTCCTCTGAAGCCCCTCTCCTGTGTGCACAGATTCGCACAGGATTAAAGCCTTAACGAGAAGAGTTTACAAGTCTTATGTGCATTTCCTTTCCTTGACCATTGCAGAGTTACAGAAGACAACAGGGCAGGCAGTTAGACCTCTGCCCACAGGCTGCCCTCTAATGCAGAGCTTCTTGAATCAATTTTCTTACTCATCCTTCTCAGGAGGGAGATGCTGGGATCAGATAGTTAAGAGCTGCCCATGCTTCTTTTCTCTGGTACCCTAGCAGGTCAGAATTGCTCCTGCAATTTCTCCCCTTTCAGTATATTAATATTCATATTATAGACTTTGTCTGCATCTCTCATGTCCAAGATTTTGGATACTGCGTTGTTCTAGTCAGAGAGGCAGCAAACTTCAAGGAAGAGCCTCTGCCAATGTACCTGCTTGGAGATGCACCAAGTTTTATCCTGATGCAAAGGAAACACCAAACAGACAAAAAAGTCTGTTCACCTTTTGTGATTTTTATGGCTGCTGGCTTTGCCTGGCTTCTGCAGCTTCCAGTGTGCCAGTCCTCTGGGTTTGCACCTGTCTGTCTGTGAACAGTCCAAGGACTGCAGTGATGCTGTAAAATCCCTACTCCACTCTGGAGTATTAACTTGGGTGGGAAATGAGGCTGGGTTGGTGTGTCAGTGTGAACTGCCTGTCCACAGCTGATGCTGGTGTGCAGGAATGGGACCAAAGTCTCCAGGGACTTAGGGTGACACCTGCAAAAGATGAGAACTGGGGTGACGGACAGGAGCAGAATGAAAGGGCAGGAGTAGATCTGCTTAAATAGATCCCATTTCCCACTGAGCCAGGGGAATCTCTGGCATGGAGATGTCCTGTGCTCCAGTGAGCCTGCTGTTGAGGTACTCACTCTCAACATGCCGAGTCCTTTTGGCTCCTAAGTTTTCATTTGTTTTATAGCAGGATGACAGCTCTGGGGAGTAGAGCAGGCCAGGAATGTGACTGTGTCATGTGCTGGATGCATGCCGTAACAGTGACCTGGGATGGGCTGTGGGGTGAAGCTGGGGTTGGATGATGGGGAGGGGAAGGATTTCCTGGAGGTGCAAACTGCCTGGCCAGCCCTTGGAAAAATGTCCTTTGTCAAAGGGCTCTCATGCTCTTTCCTGCCAGAGGCTTGCAGCACCACAGAGCTGGTATCAGCTGTAACCTGTTGGGCAGCCAAGCAAAGAAAGCCACCCTGTGCATGCTTTTGGGGGCGGATCTTGCAGGCACTCTGGTGATTCGGCAAGTGGCAGAGATAGGTATAAATCAGCCTGCAAGTGGAAGATGAAATTGCAAGAAAAAAGAAAATGTGTGAGGAGTTCCTCTAATTTATTCTCGTAGCATCGTTCTCTACTGGACCTGAAGTGGGGAGTTAGATATAACATTTTAGCAGGAAGCATGGAGAGGAGAGGTGGTGATTGGTCTGAAGAAGAGGGAGGCAGATCAGGCGTGAAGAAAGCCTTTGTAGCTGGGAAGGCACAGGCCAACCTTGTGCCATGTAGTTGGTGCAGAAATATCAGAAATGTTGTGGTCAATAGAATGTGGCAACAGAGATATGAAATGGCACCAGGTGTTGCTTGATCCAATGCAATGGACATCACTGAAATGTTGTTCCCTCCCATGAGTTTGAACTTTATCCAGGGGCAGGTAAGAATAAGATGGTGGAGTTTAAAGGGACCTCCAACTTGATAGGATCATCCAACATCCCAAGGTGAGTGTTTGTTCATTCCGTGTGACTGATATTTATCCAGGTATGAGCTTGAAGTTCCCTTTAGATTTATGTTAACAAAGCAGGGATTCATCTCTGGCTGAACTCCTTAAGGAGGATGGGCCCAAGTGTTCATGGCTCTCTTGGGCAGGTGGCACACTTGCTAAGAGTGTTTGACTTCACAGTTGTGGCAACACCAGCATCTAAAACTCTGTAGATGAAGCTTTTGGTAACCCTTGGATAGCCCCTTGGGCTGCTTCCCGGCTCCATCCTGAAGTTTTAATGTACAGATGTGATATTGCTGCTCGTCAGCCTCATTTCATTGCTGGCTATTGCAGCAGTACTTTATTGGTAAGATTGTGAAGAGCCACAGCAAGAGGACAGGACTTAATTTTATTTTACTCTTACCCAGTTTCTGTGCGGGGAGAAGAAAATAAGATGGTAACTGATTCCATGTATGGGAAGCATGGACTTGCCAGTGGTAGATGAGCACATCTCAGTTCAGGGCACTGATACAGCTGTGGGTTTGGTGCGTGCCTGTGCTGCTGTCTTCACTCCTTTTTCCTCCCTTGTGCCCTCAGCCAGATCCTAGATGGACAACTCTGTCCATAGCAATTGTTAGGAGAACTCGGGCAGTAGTTTTCTGTCCACTTTCAGGGGTGTAAACCAGCAATGCCACACTACAAAGTAATTCTGCTTTGCTCCTGGTTCCTTTCCTGCTGCTGCCTTCCTGTGCCAAGAGGAGTGCTTGTACTGTACTGGAAAACCAGTCTGGGTTAGAACTAACCAGAGGGACTGAAGTTCTTTGTCATCCACATCACCTTGAGATCTAATTGTGAAAGGCAGAAGAAAGCTGGTGCTGCATGGATCATTTCAAGGGAAGGGGAGGGGAAGTTCTGTGCCAGCTGGTGTCTAGAGAAAGCAGCCATTTACTGCACTAATGTTCTGCTAAAAGCACAATCGAGTACCAACCACGACAATGGAAATTATTCTACCAAGTGGCATAAGGAGCAGGAGCAGTCCCACAGCAATTTATTTTCAATCAAACTAGTGCCATGAAGGCATTAGTTATTTCTTCAGAAGGCTTTGGTAGGTGTGCTAGAGAGCACTGCATTGTCTCTGCCACGCCATATGTGCACAAAAAGATTAATTCCCAGGTTAGCAAGAGAGGAGTTATGATGAGACACAGATCTGACTCAGACACAGTGGGAAGAGGCAAATGCCACAGGCTGAAGCAGTGCTTGGACTCTTGCTGAATTTTGAAAAGAGCTAGAAGGAGAGATTTTTTTTTTCTTTTCATAAAAGAAGAAAAGAAGGTTTTAAAAAATTAATATTAGAGGCAAAGAAATGTCAAATTATGGCTTCCTTCTGTAGCTGCAGCTTTCCTGAGGATTTGGAGTACTTTGCAAATATTTAATTACTCGCACCTCAGTGCCCTTGTAAACATTGCAGAAAATAAACAAAATTAAACTGTGCTGCGAGACTTGCAATCCAGCTGTAACTCTGATGCTATTACTGGCACCTCTGGAGCTATCCTATTCATTGCAAAAGTAGGAACCCGAGGCTTATATAAACTGATAAATTAAACAGAGAACAGGTCCCAGGGCCTGAGTCCTGAAGTCTCTGCTCTGACAGCCTTATATCCTGCTATTCCCAACCTCGGGAAGCGTCACAGTGTAAACACAGCCTTCAGCTGTATGCACAGTACAGTGCACATTCCCCTGGCACCAGCCCTGGAGCTGTCATGCCTACACTGCAAATAGATACCCTGCTGGTCTTTATGTGCATTAATATTCTGTCTCTCGGTTACGCAGTGAGTGGATGTACTGTGCAGATGAAATCACCCACAGGGATTTCAGTGGGGTTCTGCAGACTCTCATTTAGACTGTTCTTTTCGTTAACTTGCACCTCTAATGACATATTTGTAAAATGTTTGGAGCTTTTTTTTTCTAGTTTCCACGGGGTGTTCCTCTGCTTTAGTGTGTTATAGAAATAAAGTACATGGTTAAGGCGCTCTTTTATTGCAAGCAAATCTTTGCCTCAATTACCTCATTTCTTAAAATTTACACTGCATGAACATATCATAAATCATAGGTGAAGCAACAACCTATCCTGTTCTGCAACCCCTCAAGCAGCTTTCGAAAAGCTGACATTTAGTGCAGTGATTAAATATGAAATCCCTAAATGTGAAATCTAGCATCAGTGCAAGTAATTACTTCCAAACTTGTCTTTATATATTGTGCGTGCAGCATTCCTCCTCCCACCTTTCCTCCCTAATTTTCCTGCTCTTTTCCTGTGCCTGTCAAAATGCAAACCCTTCAGGCCGGAGCCTCTGTTACCCTTTCTGTCTGTGAAGCACTTTGCACGCAGCGGGTGCCACCAGAAGCAGAACATGAGCAGTGATGATGGGAGCTGTGCTTTGGGAGTTTTGCTGTGCAAAGCCAGGCAGAGAGGCAGAAAGCAGTTCTAGCAGCCTCTGGCAGAGGGCAGGGTGATGGAGGGACAGAGTGCTGGCCACCAAAGCGTCTCCAAAGACGGGCAACTTGCAGCTTTCTGTAATGGCAGGGGAGCATTTAGCTCAGCTTGGCTCAAAACAGAAGAAAGCCCGGAGAGGACAATAGAGGTTAATGTGGAAAGCGCTGTGAAATGCCCGCCTGAGCAGCCAGCCTCTCTGCTAAAATAGAAAACAAAAGTTATTTCATTAAGGGCGCGGGACACAAAGTACTCTGCGAAAGTTTAAATGCCAGGTGGTGCATTAAGTAAATAAAGGCGTCCTGCTGTGGGCATTGTTTCTCCCAGCAGCCGGCTATCACCAGCCGCGGTCCCAGCGGCCACGGGAATCCCTGGCATGTGCTGCGGGGCCGTGCCCGGCTCCGTGCGAAGGCAGCGGGGACTTTTCCTTTCTGCAGCCACCCGCAATCGATAAGGGCCAACTGCGGCACGTGGCTCGTTCGCCTGGGCTGGCTTTCGCCCATTGCTCGTCTGCTTCGGACCAGAAAAAAAGCGGAGTTTGAGCAGATGTCGTGCGTCTCCCCAGCGCGGTTTGAATGAAGAGGAGTGATTGATTTTCATGTGAGTGACTTTTCAGATGGGTGTCACAGCACTGCACAGTTAGCTTTTGTTCTAGCCCAGCAGTCGTCCCCGGGCAGCGGCTGCAGGATGTCACATCCCATTACGGGCAGTTCCGGAGCCCTTCGGGAGGCGGCCCTCCTGAATTCCTCCTGCTCTGCTGTCAGTGGCAGGATTGGGGAGTTGCCTGGTGAACGTAAAAAGCTGGGATTTGCAAACTTCTTGACCCGGTCCTCTGTGGGTGATGGATGCACAGGACGGCGAAGCATTCTTTGCTCATGTGTTTCTCGTAGAGATTCATGCCCAAACCTCCTTTTCCTGCTTCTCCTGGCTCTACAGGATGTTCCCCCATCAGGCTGTTACCTGCTGAGGATCTCTGTTAATGCTTTACTCCTCTCACTGGCACTTGTGCTGGCAAGCTACACGTTGTCTGTGTTTCTGACACAGCCATCTGGTGTCTGATGAAGTCTTGGTGCTGAGTCTCTCAGTATAATTACAGTGCCGAGTTAATTGTTCGTGCCAGCCCAGGCACTTATTCAGTGACTACCTCAACCATTACCAGGACCTCTTCATTCATCACCTGTCAGGCTGTCGAACAGCAATGGAATGTGCATTTGGCTGTCTCAAAAAAAGCCATTCTTTGCCATCAAGCTTGAGAGTGATTCCCCTTTCTTTGCTTCTGAATTATTTGGCTGTGGTATTTTCTCCAGTATTTGCAAGACAAAGGAGAAGCATTGGCAGAAAATTAGTAGTTAGAAGCCAGGCTGGAACCTTGCTGCCAATGAGAACTAGAAAAAGCCCTTTGGGAGGGAATTTCTCCACCAGAATTTCTAGTTTCTGTTTGCCGTGTTTGGATCCCATGTGTTTGTTGCTTTATGAGCTGAAATAACGTGTCAAGTCTCTCCAGCTTTGACAAGTACATTTAACAAATGTAAGATAACCAATGTGCGGTTCTGGGCAAGGTGGAAGATCCTCTGTCTAATCATCATTGCAGGAGAGATCTGCAGTAAACCCTTTAAAGGATACAGGCAAGAGTTTCTCCTGATCAGCCTCTCCTCATGAAAGGGCCTTGAGATCTTCAGAAAGAAGAACAATTCTCAAAACTTGGCTAATTAAACTCTCCAGCTCCTGATTATACAAGGAAAAGGTGTTACTTTGCAGATTCCACAGATACAAGTGTGGTTTCAACACATAAATAGACCACAAGCAGAGTAGAATTCTGGAATTCTGGAAACCAGTGGGGCTTTGGTTTGACAAAGTAAAATAGCATCTGAAGCAAAAGCTGGAGCTTTCAGCGTCAGGTATTCAGGTATTTCTGTGGCTCAGACCACTTAAGAAGTGGTTTCCTTTACTATGTTTAAACTGCTATAAATAAATTAGATTTTAAAGATTTTTTTAAGTGGCAGAAATATACATTTTCCTGTGAAGTTTTCAGACAGCATATGACATTTTAATTACTTAAAAGGTGTATTTTTCTCTTTCTCTGATTAATGAAAAAATCAGAAATATGTTTTTGGAAACAAGTAAGCTTCTCACTGAATGGTGTACCTGCTACATGAAAAGCCATGGAGTTCTTTCAGTAAGATTGAAACAAATGAATGCGCTAATGCAGCTGGGATGGATGCTGCTCAGCTGGAACCAGGGAGCTTGGAAGGACTGGAAGGCCTGGCCATTATATGTGTGATGCACTGTCAATCACAGATAAAGTTCAAGGGTAGGAGCTGGAATTCTTATATGGTGGGGGCACCTGAACTGGTGTGTAAGTGACAATGATAGATTCAGCAGAAGGTTTCCTGGGCTAAATCCGCAGTATTTTTTGGCACAGTAACTTTTCAGATTTACTCTTCAGGCCTAATTTATTATTTTTTTAAACTAACGGATATTTTAGAACATTTAGTGCCAATGTCACCAGTACTGTTTGGATGGAAACCGGCAGTAGCCATTTACCTGCTGATGGGTTCAGAGCTTTACTGCCATTAAGTGGCATTAACCCTCATTTCACATCATTTGCATTGATCTGCTTATGTGTCAGAATTAACATAGTATTGTGTCTGAGGAGTGAATCAGCCTAATGAACCAGCGGCTCAACTCAGATTCACTTGTGCTGCAGGGTACTTAAAATTCAGCAGCCACAGCCTGCCGCCTTCTCTGTTTCACTGCCAGCTGAGCATGCAAATGAAAGGACAGTGTTGTCCTGGGAAGGAGTCAAGACAAAAAGTGTCACAGGGGGACACTGCAAATGGAAATTCTTTTTAGGTTTTTCTGTGGGATTTTTTTTTTTTTTTTCTGAGAGGTTTCAGTCTAAATGGTAAATTAACATATCCGTATATATAAACTCGGAAAACTGTTTCAGCCACAGCTTTGTGTATTAGCAGTGTTATTATTTGCTTGATCAGGTACAGGATGAGAGAATACTGAAGTGTGATTCCTAGGGAAAATTTTCATGGCCAGTAACTCTGACCAGTTTCAGCACCTTCATCTTATGCACACAAATGCAAAAGTGAAGTTCAAGAGCAGGCTGCTGGCTCTATCCCTTGGGTCCTCAACCGGGAACTCTGACTCTCTTGCTGTCCCCTTGAAGCCAACATCTCTGCAGGAGTGTTAGCACATCCCTGAAATCCCTACCACCATCGTTTGTGGGCAGGTGGCTCCAGAGGTTCATGGGGGCAGCAGCTGTTTCCCTTTCTGGAAAAGGGTTGATAAAAAGGGAGGCTTTGGCAGGAATCGCTGGGCTGTGAGCATCCTTCCTCCCAGAAACCACCAGATGCATCCTGCCAGGTCAGGCGTGAAATGTAGGTGACAGAACTCATTGTGGGTGTCACCCTGGGAATGTAGGAAATGTAGGAGGGCATCCACCCTTCTTCCCTTGGGAGTACAGGGATGGCAACGCAGCACTTCATCCTTTCCTGTTATGTATCAGTGGAGGGCTGGTTTGGATCAGAATGCCCAAGTAGGCAGATGGAGGACTTAATGCTGTGCAAAATAAGGGCTTTATTTAAAATAAATTGTTGTAAATACCTACAGGAACAAGTGAAAGGAGCAACATTATTTTTGTATGTCTGTGCCAAACTTGATACCAGCTGGTGCTGGGTGCTGACTTGAGCCGAAGGTGCGGCGCTGCCATTCCAGCAGCACTTCCTTGGGCTCTGGCATCCAACCCATGGTGTGCAGCTTGACCCCAGCTGAAGTCACTCCAATAGAGGCACAGAACTGAGTGCTGGGCCGTCCCTGTGTGCTGTCCCTGTCACAGGGGCAAGGCAGCTGGAGACAGCCCCATTCTGCTCAAAACTGAGTCTGGTGCTATCCCGTTCTGTTAGGATCTCACATACACATTCCATGTAAAGTGATACTGTCATATGAAAGTTGTTTTGCACCACGTATTCATGTGAATCTTATGAATATTATTCAGATGCATATTCAGTTATGCAAATGTTAATGCCTATGATTCATCAATATGGAGACCACAAAGTTATCCTCTTTATTTGCTCTTGTTTTGTCCCTATAAAGGAGATGTAAGAATGATCAGAACAAAGCAAAACTCTCAGGTTGTTCCAAAACTGGATAGGGTTAATCAATAGGAAATATAGAATCATTGAATCATTGAATGGTTTGGGTTGGAAGAGACCTTCGAGATCATCCAGTTCCACCCCCAAAGGACAAAGTCTTTTGTTATCCAGTGCCACAGCAACTGATCTGCTAGACCTCTTTCTCTATTTATAATTTTGTTCTTAAACTCTTTTGTGCTATGAAAAAAGGAACAGCTATTTAGTTTTGTAACCTGAAAACCCCACATTTTGTTCATATTGTTACCAGAGCTAGTAGGGTTTGTATCTAATGTCAAAGTTTGTTTCTTCCCCAAAATCTTACATATGTACTGAATCATTTCAGCTTCATTATAGAAGACTCTAGAATTGTCTGGTTTTCACTGCTTATTTGTTTTAAGTCCATTCTCCCAAATAAACTGGTTTTAGCCATGGGATGGAGTTGTATCTTGTCTCTTCACTGAATTCCTTCTGCTATAGTAGAACAGGGCACCTACTGCATGTACAGATAACAATATATTTACACCAATGCTGCTGTTCAGTTGTCAGTCCAATAGGACTAAAGTTAATACAAAGTTCTGTTACTCCTGAACTGATTTTGGTCTCGAGATCTATTACAGATTTCCATTCTTTGATGTGGAAGGCTTTTATAAAAAATTTCATAGGATTTAGGGTATTAAGCTGTGTGACAGCAGCCAAACGTATTTTGTTTTAATGATCATAGAATATTTAACATTTCCTATGTGATTATGACTTCAATCTCAGTATTGTACAAATGTAAATAACACAGATACCACAATAATGCCATGAGGTAGTCTTTTAAAAGATTGAAAAGCTTAATTACATTAATTTAATCAAGTACCCTGCAATATAATTATATTTTTCCCTCCAACTCTGCGCAGAAACTGAGTCACAGACAAATTGAATCTCAGCTATATTAGGGTGTGCCTCACAGTGAGTACTTTATGTTTGAAGTGCCTGGTTAAAACAAACAGTTCTAAGGCTCAGTGTTCTGGAGTCACAGATGCTCTTCATCCATAAAAACTCACGCCAAGTATCCAAGGCTGGCATCCAAAAGGAGATTCACCACCAGTGAATGTTCTTATAAGAAGGAAACCACGCTGTCTGTCCTGCCTGGGCTGTTCCATGTCTGTGATGAGGTGACAATAATTTTCACAGGATGTAAGAGATGTTACTTCCATGGTCCCCTTTGATCCACATGTCCCTGTGTCCTACAGATGTCCTCTGCACTTGGCAGGCCACTCTTGCTCGGCTGCTGAGTGTGTGGTTTCTGTACGTCTGGTAAAAGCTCTTTTGGCAGAGCCTCTCAGCACTGGAAATGGTTCTTGTGGACTTGCTGAATACATTAGCACACAACAAACACATCCCAGCAGCAAGACTTTAAGATCTAATGCTGTTTTTCTCCCTTTTAGTGGTTTCCCATTTGCATCAATTACAGCTACCTCAGCCCCTAATCTGAGCACTCAGGGTACTTGTACATCCATAAAAACGCGCAGGAGCATCTTCACCAGAACTGCTAATCTAAATTTGTCTGTGAGCAAAAACCGAACAGGCAAGTTAGGTGTCCTTTCAGTCCTTAGGGAAGTGGAACACACTCTCCAGTCCCCCTGAAATCAGCACAGGTTGAGGACATTTCAAAGTGCCAGGGTGGTTCCTCTTGTCTCCCTGCTCGGGGTGCCACATCAGCCAACATCTGTATCTGCCCACAGCCCCCATCTCCTCTGGGCCTGTGCTATTGCTGCTTGACTGGCAGAGCTGCAGGGCTCCTTAGGAAATTAAATTGAAGTCCAGCTGCAATTTTGGAAAAGGACCAAAGATACGGACTGAGTAGGGGGTCCTTTTTGATTCCAGCAAAGCTAAGATTTATCAGTGAGAATTAGGATTTTCTTTGAAAGAAATAAATACAGTACTCTGTACCACTAAACCCACTATTAATAAAACATATTAGAGCCTAATTATTTTGCAGGTTTCATGTTGAGTGACTCTATTATTATAAAGTTAAGTGTCTTATTATGTGAAAGCCATCAAGAAAGGTTGTTTTCAAAGAAGAATAATAGCTAAAGAGCAGTTACCCATATTACATGTTAATTCCTTTAAACAGAGAATATGCTAAGTCTTCCCCAGATATGTCAGGAGTAACAGTTTCTTCAAGTAATAGATCCCTCCCTGAGCTGTTGGATGTCCAGTCTTCCAAGTCTGGCATTTTAGGAAAAATCCTCTGGTGCAGTAATCTCTGGTGGAGCCCTGAAAGCTCACACTGAGGAGCCAGACTTACCATGAAGATGCATCACCGTGTTCTCAAACACTCCTTTGAGTGGCTTGGGATTTTATGCTCATTAAATGCTGTCTTATCTGCTCCCTTTTGATGGGTTTGGGTGCCCTTTGGACTAACTGATCATCAACACAAATCTGTGGAAGCACAAGCAATGAACCAAATTCAGAGATCTTACAGCCCATTTAAAAATACATATCTCCGTTCAGCCTCATAGTTTTCATGCATCTGAGTCTGTCCTGATTTATGCTGGCACCAGAGAACCACCCTTGGTTTGCTGATATACATATCGATACAACCAGAAACACAGATGTTGGAACCTGAATTTTCTGGTTGTGGATGTTTGCTGGTTCTTGAATGAACAATAAACACAGTTTAAATCTGTTTGATCACAATTCAGAGCTGCCCTAGGAACGAAACCAAAAATACAGCTGGGGTAGATACACATGTCAAATAAAAACAGTGTGCTCACAAGAGAAATTATCTGCTGCTGATGCTGAATTTTGGCAAAAGATAAGATCAATCTTTCTCCTCAAAGGCTGCTGAAAACAATTCTAGTTTGTGCAAAGGCATTGCCAAGGGCTTTACAGAAGACAAACTGAGGCTCAGGAGAAATACGTCCTGTTCCTTTTTGTCTCTGCTCCTAATTGTATTCTAACTGCTGGCTGAGATACTGTTAAAATAATGAAAAAGAAGAAAAAGCAACCATTAAAGCTTTTGAGCCATGTGCCATGAGATAAAGCTAATCCTGAGACTCACAGAGGTATTAAAATGGCAACAATAAAGTAATACCCGTGCTGAGTTTCATTTTAGAAATAAGCAGTCAGATGGGAGGTTAATACAACACAAACCTCCAGCACTCCCATCCTGCCACTGTGCCTCCCTGTAGTGGATCAGACAGTTCAACCAACTTAAAAGACTTTTAATGGCAAGGCAGAGATTCCCTTTCGTAAACAAAGAGGTGAGATCCATGCTTGTAGTTTGGGGAAATGTGGTGAAAAAATACAGGTTTACTGTAAAGCTGTCTGCTTTTCACCTGAACTGATCTTTGGTCATTCTTGGTGTCCACAGCCTCTGGCCTCTCCTCTTCTCCATCTACCCCAACACAAGTGACCAAGCAGCCCACGTTTCCTCTTGAATCCTATAAGCATGAGCCTGAGAGACTGGAAACACGGATTCACTGTTCCTCGCCTCCGGACACAGGGCAGAGATTTTCTCTGCCTCCAGCTCAAAGCGCAGCCAAGCCTCCCATCATGACACCAGCTCCCTGTGCTACCTCAAAACCAGTAAGTAAAGCTTGTGTCCCATTTGCCACTGGGAAATGTACAGGGTTGTGTGTGAACTGTCTTGTGGTACAGCTGATGAGCTGCAGTGTGTGTCCATAGTGTGATATGGAGTGAGAACAAAGCCTTTTACTTCAGTTTTCCCAGAATTTGGCTGAGAGGGCACTAGGAATGCAAAAGTGGTGTTTCCCTTCTGATTTACCCAAATAGTAACTAATCTTTGCACTACCTTCAAAGTGAGTTTTGCAATGGCTGCAGATCCCAGGATACCCTGCTGAGATGCCACCCCAGAGATGGCTAAAATTTTATTTAGGATTGTCTTTTATCTCCCTTGAGAAGAGTTGATGAGAGAGTTAGCAGCCAAAGAGAGCATATAAAAAAGAAATTCACAGTATGAGCTGCAGGGGTTCTGAGTTCCTGCTGCCTCTGGAGCCTGAGATGACTGGGACAGCTGGTGGCTAATAGCACAAGTTGCTATCGCACCTCCTGCCCCAGCTCAGAGAGTAGAAAAAGAAGGGCAGCACTACCAGGGCATTTATCCAGCCTCCCACATAGTAAAGGTGGGAGTCTACTTCATAAGAGTGGTTTCTACAGTTCCTGGTAATGCATGAACTCAGCAGTTCCTGGGAACACATGAATTCCAGCCTCTGATATTCTCCAGCACTGCATGCTTCTGTGCCTCCTCCCGTCTCCCTTGGCCAGCCTGAGCCTCAGAGGCATCACTCTCCTATTCTTTCTCCTCTGCCTTTTTGCCCCCTTTCTCTTCTGCATTAATTCCTTTGAATTAATTGTATCTTTCCATTCCTCTGATTCATAGAACCAGCAGACTGTGATCTGTCACCAAACTACCCTGCATCTGTCTTGCCCGGCTTTTCTTCTTTTTTTTTTTGCCTCCAAAATAGAAAATTTTCGACATTTTCTCTATCTAGGAATCTAGAACCGTAAAGGGCATATCGGTTCATGAGGTCAGTTGATCTGTTGAACAGCTGGGAGTTCTCTTTCATTCCTGTTCTCAGTAATTTATTTAAAAGCAGGAAGTTTCCTCCCACTCACCCATGGGAAAGCTGTTCCAGGATCCGAACACAGCAATTCCTTTTTGCTTTAGTGTGAGGTACCTGCAGTAGCAGCAGCTGCTGTGATGCTGAAAGCATTTGGGTCCTGGATCAGAGTTCATGTGCTACTTTCCAGCTGTTCAAACACCTCCCATAAAACACCCCCTGTTTTGGGGGCCCCTTCTGTAAAGGTTAGGAAGTCTCTGGTTTTCAATCTAATTTTTTCATGGACAGGTTATAACTATTTGCTCTTATAATTAATGGCCATTTTCATTCATTGTTTGCTGCATGCTGTTGTACCAGTAGCCAGCCTTTGTTTTTCTAGCTCAAGCAAGCCAAATTCTTCCTACAAATTACAGACTTTCTCTTCTTCTGCTATGCAAAAGTAAGTCATTAAAGTATTTAATAAAATAAATCCTATATTTGTAGTTAGGGAACTCCAGCAGTAACTTTTCTCCAGCCAGCTCACTGCCTTTCCCTGTCAGTATATTCTTGGGATACATAAATTATTAAACCCAAAGGTTTGTAGGATACAAAAATGTTTTGGGTAGGTTTATTTGCATATAAATGTGTTTATCTGTGTTATGCAGCCACAGAAGAGTCTTTTGTACCTGTTAGAATAGAAGTGAGGAAACAGCATAATCTTAGCACATTCCACTGACTGAAAGACTGAAAAGTTTGTTTTGATTTTGATTATTTGCTGATTCAGACAGCATGAAGCTGAGTAGAAGATGCCAGAATAAAGAAACAGAGTTCTCAGCAGGTTTTTATGAACAGTTGTAGTTGTGTATATGTACAAGAGAGAGTGTGGGGAGTAACTCAGAATGTTGGGCTCAGTTCTCTCCTGTTCAGGAGATACAGAAATACATGACGTGTGTAGCACCTGATTGTCTGGTACCCTCTGTACTCATTTATATCTGAGAGCAGCGAGTGTGCAGGGCTGCCAGTGAATCATTAGGTTTTTGGTTTACTTGGCAATAGATGTCAGCAGCCACAGATCAGTGAGGAACAGAGCTCTGGGTGTTTAATTTTCAACGGAGACTGGAGAGAGAAATTAGATTTGCCATTCTAGTAGGAGAAAGTGTTAGAGAGAAAGGCTGAGTTCCTGCAGGAGGACATGAATCTGAAGCTGATGAGCGTTCCCTCAGGACTGTTGTGTCTTTCAATCCCTGCAAATTATTGACCCAGCATTCCTTTGCAAATACAATAGCAGCAGACAAACATTCTTGACTTGAGTACTGAATTTCAAACATTTATTCTGAGCTGTGTGTAATAAATACATCATTTCACAGTCACGTGCCATAAAAAAATCTGTAAGAAAGAGGCAAACTCAACTTCTTCTTTACTTACATCACCATTTGCTCACATAACAATTTCAGTTATCTTAAAAACACACTATAAATTATATGATAAATGGTTTCATAGTGGCCATGCTGTTAGGTGATCAGTTCAATAATATGGAAGCTTTTATGTTGACATCTGAAATGAGAAGTTGACTCTTATCTACAGGGCTCTGTCAACTTAAATCTCATTTACTTATTTCATTGTTTAACTGGGGATGAAAATGTGTGAGACCCCAGAACTATTAGAAATGATTCATGACTGCTATATATATTGCAGTAGGAAAGAGGAACCCTTGGACCCAGACCTGGAAATATTATTTAAAATAACTATAGGAAGATGCAGTATCAGGATTTGGAATTAATCTTAGCCCATTTTTATAATGAGTGGCATTTGAAGCTGGTTCTGTACTTGTTCTTTATATATCTGAGACTCAGGTGCAGAATGGTTAAATCTGTTGAGTAAGAGAGAAGACATGGAGGGAAGAAAAAAAACTTATTTCCCAGCAGATGTAACCAAAACATTTCATGTCTTAGTAGCACTTACAACAGTGGGTATTTTGATTGGATTTTTAAGCCTTTGATTCTGGGGAGGGGAATAAATAGTGGGAGACAGTTCCTGAGAGAGGGAGATCCTCCTCCAGCGAGTATCATCTCGGCACAGTACACAAAGCTAATCAATTAACCCCATGCTAAATGGGTGTCTGTGGTAATCACCAAGGTCTGGATTTATCCCACCTAACTTTAGAAACCTATCTGAGCTGCTTAAGCTGGGAGTACAGTAGCTCCAGTTGTCTCTGTATCCCCCAGAGAGGCATTTTCAGGGGATGAATCAGATCCCCAGGGGGCTGAGGAGCCTCTGGTGCTGCCTGTGAAGGGATTGACTCCGGGCACTGCATTTCTCACCGAGGCTCTTGTCAGATGCCCAAAGCTGGAGGGGCTGGGGCTGTCACCCACCACTGCAGCAGCCCTGACAGGCTCTCCCCTGTGTGTGTAGGTGTTCCCAGTGGCTGCGTTAGGAGGTTATAATGAGAAACTCAGCTGATAAGAGATCAAAGCTGTACCTAGAGATTACCGTGCGCTGAATTAAATGGCAAAGGAACAATTTGATTTTTCACAATGCGGTTCATGACTCTGTACTTTGGCCTCGTGTTGTTTGGATGGTGTAACCTTCAGGCAGTAAGTGGTAAATGGTGACTCTTCTCTAGTGTGACATTACGAACCACGAAAGGAATGTAGAGAGGTTGCAAATTCAGTAATGAACGTGTTTGCCCTGTTCCCGCCTTGTCCGTATTTTGAAGTGGAATGTGGTATGTTGGGCATAATGTGGTTGTATCTTTTTCTTTCATCCTTTCTTCTTCCACTGACGCAGAAGACGCTGTGAAAATAGCGCTATTCCCTGCAAACACAGGCATTTCTGTGGTACCTCATTTCCTGGTTTCCCCTTTCCCCACAGACAGAAACCCAGGCCAGAAGGTGCTGGCTCCAGACTGGAGAGCTGCCTTTGAGGTCTCTTTTGGTGGAAAACAAGGCTGGGGCTTCCTCTGCTCACAAGAAGTGACAAAGGCAGAGCATGCCTACAAATGGTCCTTTCCATATTATTGTGTAGTGAGCCACTGTCCTCCAAATAGCTCCCTAGCCAAGTAATTTCCCAGAACGTTCTTAAAATGAGGAAATCTCGGCCAGAGGGGAGTTGGGAACTTACTCTTAGCTTTTGTGAGCGAGTCCTGTTAAAACTGCAGACAGAGCACACAGAAGGGACCGAGTCTGGTCTGTATCCATCTCGCACAGTCCTTGCTGCTCCAGCATATGGGAGAAGAGATGTAATGTACAGCTGGGACCCTCTCCCAGTCCTGGATAAAAGGGAGAAACCAGATTGTTCCGGCAGCTCCTCGCTTGTTAAACAGTAGCGCTTCCCTGCAAAGCTATTCATGCTGTTTCTTAGCCAAAATGTAGTAAACTCCAAAACAGGGCTGTTAACTTGTTCAGCGTGAGAGGCTGTTACATCACACCCTGTGCTGGCAAGGAGCCTGGGAACCAGGATATGTGCAGCAGGTCCTTCGGTTTGGCTCTCTGCAAAAAGCCATGCCACCTATCAGAGCTCCGTAATCTGCTGGGTGAATAAAGAGATTGAAATCGGATGAAGAGAACAGAAAAGTGTTCTTTGATTCTGAGGTTGTCTTAAAAAAATAAAAAAATTTTAAAAAAGTACAGGCGGGGAATAAAGGAATCCAGTTTTCAAATGACCCAGAACTCCTTATTTCAGCATTCGTGTGGTTTAAGGCAGTGTGTGAGAGTGCCAAGACATGACTGTGGTTCAGCTGTGATTTACACCACAGTAAATTGATCACTGAAATTAGAGCCCCAAAGGCTGTCATTTACCAGTGACAAAGCTCTGGCAGTGCTGGTGCGTCCAGGCTCCTTTTAAGTGCCTTAATAGCAGCACTCCTGGGAGGTGATTGTGTTCTCTAAGAGATCCCAGGGCTCTAACAAGCTATCCTTGTTAAAGCCTTTCTCCCTATGGGAACTGTTGCTATCCATGTGAAAATGTGTTTAATTTTAAAATATTTCTCCAATAGTGGGCACATGACTAATTAGTTGCAAACCTAGTAAAGGAATCACTCTGTGATGAACTCTACAACAGTTACAAAAATACTGCTGGGAAAATGTTTGGAGCCCACATGATTTGATTTCAGTCTCCTTTGCCAGAGCATCATGGTGGCTCCACTGAATTGAATATCAGTTCATAGGAGAGTTATTTAATGTTTGGAAGGTCCATAGTGAGATTTTGTGTGAAATAAGAATAAATGAACCAGCTCATTTGAATGTGAACTTTACAAAAATAGAAAGCTTCGGCTATATCACACCACTTTTTAATTCCAGCTCCCATTTTCTTAATAGTCTGTTTCCCCACTTCACTTTCTCCCTATTAGTTGTATCTTCTGTATCCCATTTGATATTTTTCTCCCATTTTAGTATTTAGAATATGCAAAAAGCATCTTGCTGTCCCTTTTATACTCGTTAATTTGTTGGAGTTTTTTTTAAAGCTATTTACTTGTTTTAAAAGCAAAAATATTCAATCACAACCTCCTGAAACACTGGTTTCCTCGTATATTTGTATTCCGGTTGCAGTGTTCAGATTTGTGCAATCAATCTTACAATGCAGAGAAATTTTATTGCATAAAGATGATTTTTTCTGCCTTAAGGAAATGTGTGTCTGTGTCAACTTGTGGCTTTTTCTGCAGCTACAGAAATAATTTAATCAGCTATCTATGGGTTCACTCAGTGGAGAATTTATTTTAATGACATGAAGTCTTACAATTCCTGTTCCTCCTAGTCCTACATCAAAAGGAGGAAGGCGAGGTGGAAAGGATGAATAGCCAGAATGCTGAGTCCAATCAATTCCCAGCTGCTTTGACAGCTCTCATAAGGCTATAAGTAGCTAAGGCAATTAAAACTAGAGCATCTCTGGGGCTTTTTTAAGATACTCGTTGGTACCAAAATCATGACCCCAGCACCCTGAAGAGTTAGTAGCTTAAACCTAAATTACTTTTATCACCCTAAATCCTGCACTCTGCGTGGTATAAAAAGGCTAAAGCTAAGGATCTGGCCTCGTGTGTCTGTATAAATAGACATCTTTTGGTTAAGTACCATGATGTAAGAGGGTGCTGGAGGGACAGCCTCGTTTTACCCATTGAACTGAGTTCTCCCGGCATGGTTTATTTCTGAATTTTAGACTTGTTAATTTAATAAGCATCCTGTTATTCCGCTTAGAAGGTCAGAACTTCTGGTAAGAGTAACCTCCATCTGTGATTAGAAGCCGGATGCCTACTCTGTGATTTAATATAAAGCTGCAGTTTCATGCAGGGTCACTGACAGTTTCCTACCAGCTGTATCTGGGCAGTTTTGGAACACAGAAATTATTCACTATCAGGGTTGTTAATTCACAAAGAAGTAGGGATTATAGACCAAAGTTTTTCCATGAGAATGGAGGGAGAGAATGGAGAGGACACAGCTTTGAACCTGTTTGGTTGCACCTTTCCTGCTTCTGGATCAGACTGGACAGAAAGTAACCTAAGAATAAAGAATAAATGCTTATGGAAGGGAACTCTTAGAATTCCTAGCTATCTTCATCTCTTTTAATCCATTTTTGTCTGCATTTTGTTTTTAGATACACTGTCTTTAATGGCCAACAGAGCTTTAAAGAATGTGAAAAGCTGGTTGATATCAAAAGGATATTTTCTGTGTAAAGTAGTCATATTTCTTTCTCACTTCCTCACAACATTCCCCAATCCTTTCTTCTGACTGGCTGAAATAAACTGGTGAAGCTGGGAGAAATAAAGGGGACATCACAAAAAGGGCTCACTCCTGTTTGGCTTCTTTCTCCCAGCTTTCTTCACATTTTATAGTGTCACTCACTACCTGCTTGTGCAAGAGGAGAGCAATACAGCTCTTTAAAAATGCGGCTTTTTTTTTTTTTTTTTTTTTTTTAAGATTACAATCAAGCAAGTTTGGCCATTTGAAAGTCAGCTGCATGGGCTGCTGACTCAGAGGAGGACTAGATACCATCTTGGCAGCAGCTTGGAAAAATGTTTCCATTGTGCTGGTGAAATGAATGCAAAATATTTATTCTTTGAGCTTGTTCACAACAGCAGCTCAGTTCTCAGCTGAGGGTGAGGGTGGGGCCATGTGGAAGACATTTGTGGGAAGACAATAATGATTTGTACAGAGCCCAAGGTGCGCATAATCTTATTTTATGATTAACAAAGGACAAGGCTCCTACCATATGGGGCTTATAAGCTGAAGTGTAAACCAGTGAAGTAATCAACAGAGGAAAAAAGAGAAAAAGTAATGGAGGCAGAAGGTCAGCAAAAGAAGGGGAGGGGGCAGAATTCAAGAGGGGAGGGATTACTTCAGTCTTTTTGCATGTTTAGGGCTACAGTAAACTGCCAGTGCTAGGGTTAATACCTTAGACTTCTGAAATTTTGATCTATCATACTTTTTCACTCACAACTGCCCAAGCCAGGGCATCTGTGGTATGTAGAGAATCTTCTTCCTTGTACCTCTGAACAGAAAGTTACTAATTACTATTTTGTGGTATATGAGCACATATGATTCAAGCAGAAAAGTAAACATGCTTTTTTGCCCTGGGGACCTTATTGTCCAAGAGCCTGATCTAGCAAAACAGGCCAGGCAAATTCTAAAACCATAAGAAAGCATTGGCTTAATCAGGGTTGCTCCTAAACACAACATCCAGTGCATGCTTGCTGAGGAGATTTTAAGTGTAGCCATAACAGAGTTAGCACTGAGGAAAGGTAACCTGAAGGTTACAGCACTGGGTTTGGTTGGGGTTGCTATGTATTTATATTGCTGAATCTCAGGTGCTGTTTTGTTCAGGCTGATGTCAATGTGGTGATGGCCTTGGTCCAGGAAAACACTTAAATGTGGGGTTGGATTTAAGCACAGTGGTAGCTCTGTTGGGGACAACAGTACTGGAGCACTTAAAGCTACGTGTGTGTCAAGTCACTTTGCTGCATCAGGGTCCTTGTGCAATTTTTATGGTCTGTTAAAACACTTCAAAATGGCAAGAGCAGGTTCTGAAAATGAGAAAGGAAGCTGAAGGACAAAGGATGAAAAAAAGAGTTGGAGAAAATATTAAATGTTCAGAAAAGACTAAATGTGGAGAGGAGAGGAGAGGAGAGGAGGGCTCTTGGTGACAATGGAAAAGAGCTGCTGTCTGAGTTGCAGGGGGGGCAGCAGCTGCAAGATTGCTGTCTGCCTGCTGTTGTGTGTCTGGCAGTTCCTTGGGTGCCGGGATTGTATTCACTTGGAAACATTCATGGTGCATCCTACCTCAGGATCGAGCTCCTTGTGTAACTGNGGAGAGGAGAGGAGAGGAGGGCTCTTGGTGACAATGGAAAAGAGCTGCTGTCTGAGTTGCAGGGGGGGCAGCAGCTGCAAGATTGCTGTCTGCCTGCTGTTGTGTGTCTGGCAGTTCCTTGGGTGCCGGGATTGTATTCACTTGGAAACATTCATGGTGCATCCTACCTCAGGATCGAGCTCCTTGTGTAACTGGGAACAGCTACTGATGGGGACATGGCTTATGAGAAAAGACACCTGACCCCTTTCCTACCCCTTTCCCTTGTGCCTGGCAGAAACAACTGTACATCCCAACAGACACGCCGCACACAAGGACAGGATGCTGCCAAAGCTGATTTCTTAGGAGGCACTGTGAGGGATACAGAATCACAGAATCATTCAGGTTGGAAAAGACCTCTAAGATCATTGAGTCCAACCTTTGATCACTGAGTGCCACGTCCAGTTGTTTCTTGAACACCCCCAGGGATGGTGACTCTGCCACCTCCTTGGGCCCCTATTCCAATGTTTAACAACCCTTTCCATGAAGAAATTCCTCCTGATGTCCAAAGTGACCTCCACTCACACACCTTGAGGCTATGTCCTCTTGTCCTGTCACTGCCTGCCTGGGAGCAAAGACTGACCCCCACCTGGCTGAGAGATAAGGTCTCCCCTGAGCCTCCTTGTCTCCAGGCTAAACATCTCCAGCTCCCTCAGCTGCTCCTCACAGAACTCTCCTTACTCTCTAGACCTTTCTCCAGGTCCATTGCCCTTTTCTGGACACGCTCCAGCCCCTCAAGTGTCTTTCTTGTAGTGAGGGGCCCAGAACTGGACACAGAGTTGAGGTGTGACCTCACCAGTGCTGACTACAGAGGGACAATCATCTCCCTGGTCCTGCTGGCCACACTATTCTTGATACAAAATAGTTGCCACAGAAAGTGCACAACTTTTTTCCGTGAAGCACACCATGAGGGCATGGCTGTGGTACAATATAAACTGGTCACTAAGTAGTTTATTCCATCGTCAAAGATTTTATAGGTACAGAGGTTACGCTATGAGGATATGGACACGTTCTTCAACCTTCTTTTTCTCATGGCCTCAAGCATTTGACTGTTGCTGTTTTAGAAAAAACAATCTTGGGATTCAGTGAGCATTTCAGTGGCAGAGTCATTAAGAAAAGCAAGAGTTTAAAGAGGAGAAAAGTAGTGCCAATAGCTGGGCATGGTTTGGAGATCAGAGAGATGGCTGCAGCCATCTGCCCCATCAGAGATCATCTGTGCAACTCTAAGTCACTTGGTCTCTACCGTTTCCCATTTATAAAAAAATGGGGCTACACTAAATTAGAAATGTTATGATGATAAAAAAAAAATTCTACATAACTGAGATATTTTTTGAACAGGAACTGCAAGTGGCTTAAGATAAGCTAACCATAGATAGAATCTGTTATGTTTAAAGTTTGTAGCAACAGGCTCTTACACTGTAGACTGTAACTGTGGCCGGGAAGCACTCGTGTTTTCAGAGCACATCAAGAATTACACAAAAGATCACTGTGAAGTCGACTGCTTTTCTGAGCCCCAGGGAGGCATGTCAAGTAATAATTTCAGCTCTTTGCAGACATTTAACTACAGACTCAATCTGCATCTAAGGTTATGTGCTGTGACCCCAGCATTTGCCATATCCACCCTGAAAGCATCCACTGCCCATGAATAAACTTTTGTATCTGCATCTCCACAAGCCTTGCAGGAACATGAGCACGGTAGCTGGCTTGCTGGACGTGTATCCCTGGTCCTTAGTGTGGAACTAATTTGAATTTTTTTCAACTCTACTTCCTGGAATACAGGGAAAAGCCTTACCACTATTTGCATGTCCCTTTATGATACTGTTTGTAGTCATGAAACATTGAGCTCAGGTGCTCGATACGCTTCTTGCTCAGCACAGCCCTTGTTCCAATCCTTCCAGAGGGTGTCAAACCACAGAACCAGCACTGAAACAATCTGGTTTTGCTGGCAGCATACCTGCAGTGATGGATGGATGTAGTTAAGAGGCTGTGAAAAGGGAAAGCATGCGTGGCAGAAGGAAGATATCCATTGCGTGTTGCTGTCATTGCAGATTTCTTTCGTGCAAAGCAATAAAAAAAGAAGCAGCACACAAATGAGGCCTGGAGTGATCAGCAGTAGATCTGGAATGAATTCAGGAAGAGGGTTCAGTTCGTCCAGCTGTGCACATTCAGTGCCATCTGAAAACCAGCTTTTAGTCAAAAATTAATTTACTTGGAGATTACAGGTCAACCGTAGTCTCTGTGCTGAAGGAAGTTTATTAATATATTGGTTTGTGCATAATAGCAGCTACTGTGAGATAACAGGCCTCACAAGCTGTAGTGGGGCCCCTGACAGCACTCATGCCTAGAATTTGTCAGCTGTGGGGTGGGCTTGGAATCTAATGCAAACACACCAGCCCCGAGTGCTACAAGGAAGTCCTCCTTGGTGTTCAAAGTCCTCCTAGAACTGCACTGAAAAAAGCACATCAATATCTTTGCTGCCTCTTTGAGAGAGCTTCCAAAAGCTCCCTCTGGAGCTCTCCTGGGATTCTCAGTTGTGCTGAGCCCTGCAGAAAGTGGCCACCTGTAGCAGCTGCTTATTTTCTGTTTAGCTGCAGTTACCTGCACCTTGTGGCACAAAGGGATTTATTTGTTCAGGTCTGTGCAAATTTCTTGAAGTTTTATTGATGCTGTGGGTGACTCAGCCGTGAGCGGAAGGTTGTCTGTATTTCTCAGAAAGCCACCTTTGTAACCCTGCCCTACATCTGATGATGTCCAGGTTCAACAGATCCGATTCCAGCCTTTCAGAACTGCGGATGGTCATGAAAGCGATGGGCTGGGAGAGCTGGGGCTGCTCAGCACGGAGAGGAGCGAGCTTCAGGGAGACCTTCGAGCACCTTCCAGGGCTTAAAGGGGCTACGAGAGAGCGGGAGAGACTGTTCACAAGGGCATGGAGTGACTGGACAGGGCAAAATGGTCTTAAGCTGAAGGAGGGAATGTTTAGAATAGATTTTGGGAAGAAATTTTTTACTGTAAGGGTGGTGAGGAACTGGGCTTGAAGCTGTGGACTCCCCATCTGGAAGTGTCCAAGGCCAGGTTGGATGGGGCTCTGAGACAACCTGGTCTAGTGGAAGGTGTCCCTGACCAGGGCAGGGGGTTGGAACAAGATGATCTTTAGGGTCCCTTCCAACCCAAACCATTTTGTGATTCTAAAATTACATTTCGATGATAGACTACTAGTAGGTTACTAGAATTTCATGTAGTTTACTCAAGCCTCAAGTGTGTTATCAATTAACTTCAGGCTTGTTTAGGGGGAAAGTGTTTCATTTAAAGTTAAAAAAAACTACTGAAAGCTGTTGTAATAAGTGTTTGCACAGTGAAGTCACTACTCATGACCCAGCTTTGAAATATAACACTAAGATGAAGAGAGAAAAATGGTAGATAGTAAATGTGTTTATTTAAATCAGATTTGGCTCTGAGTATTTTTTCTTTCATTTGTTATTCTCAGTGGCCTCGGTTCTGCAGATTACTCATCAGTACTCTGGCCTCAATCCAGCTAAAGTACTTAAGTAAGTGCATAACTTTAACTAACACGAATAATCCTGTACTCAATGCCAGCAAATGAAGACACACGTGAATGTGGACTCACTTTGGTCTTTTCCATTCACGTTAAATTAGTAGATGCTTACATGTTTTTTACCATTAGTAGTATCTTAATCTGTTCTTTTTTTGGTTTATTTTTTAATGTAAATTTTTCACAAGAAAGTGTCTACTATAATCATGCTTAGTATCTGATTGCTACAGCTCTCTCCAGCAATAATTCCCCCTTGCTCTTAAATGAGCCCCTGATTGTGATGAGAGGTTGGTCCTATTTCAGAGAGCTTAAGGAGCACTCAAACATATGTGTAAAAACAGCTGAAGTGTGTCTTTTTGAGCATATACAATAACAAATATTTAAGACAAGAACACTTAAAAACTCTGGAATAGATTAAAGCCAAGTGGCATCCCTGTGTTTGCAGTTGGGTAGGACACTTGTAACATCTGTATTTATAACAAACTCAGGTTAGTTCCTCTCAAGTACTTCCTCGAAAGTTGTGTTCAAAAGGACAGAATTTAAATTGTTGGGCTGTTTGATTAATAACGTGTCACACTGATAATTTTGATTTGAACTCCACCTATACTCAACATGAGTAATCTGAGGAAGGAATGTTGGCCACAAGGGCTTGTCTAGAGAACGCCTCTGATATTCTTAACTCAAAACTCCTCCTTATCTGAGTAGCAGAGTGATACAGGATCAGACGCACAGCTACAGATTAGAGGTTATATAAACAAATCCTGCCTCTTCTCCACTCCTGCCTTGACTTCTAAGAATTTAGCTTGGGATCTAGTCTAGTCCTTCGTATTTTTTCTCTCAAGTTTATTTTTCAGAAGTGCTTAACTCTTCTCTCACTGGAACCAATTTTTTTTGCCCCAAAGTGAGCTGCTGGAGGACACTGTTCCTGTGTAAAACAGGTTCTTTGTTTCTGGTGTTAGATCAAAGGAAGTTTTGTGAATCTATTCTATTTCTCAATTAAGTCAGGAACAAAACTCACTGGGATTAAACTGCAAGTTCATTTCCATACAGAAATATTTAGGAAGGGCTCACCACTAAAACTGTGAAATCTCTCTGCGTGTTCATTTCATGTTTCTCCAGGGTAAGCAGATTTTAATACTCAGTATTGCAGTGAGGATTTAGTAGAAATGAAAATTGTCCATTTCATCATTTTTCCTACGGCAGAATGCATTCCATTTTCCTTTTGTTTTAATTTATTGTTCTTACATTTATGTTATCCATTTGGCCTACTAAAGATCCCCAACTGTGACTGCTTATCACTAATAATTAACTCTGTAAAGTAATTAATATCATGGCTACTGTTGTGTGGGAGGATACCTATAGCAGGAGGCTAGTTACTAGTTATGAAATGTAAAAACAATGTATAATTGTTCTGTATTCCATGCTGAAAAACTCCTGCTTAGGACCACTGGGCAAGTTATATTCCGACAATATTGGGATGAAGTAAAAAAATCCTTTCAGGGCAGAGTTCTTATCCAATGGTAAACACTGTTGGAGCCGTTTTGAAATGAAATCATTATAGCTTCTTCAGCCTCATTCTACATACTCGAAATACGTTTAGGACAGATGAGTTTGCTCCCTCACTTTGATACCTGCTGCAGAACAGGTGTGTCCCTAAATCACGGAGAGCCTGTCAGATTAGGGACAGAGCACCCAGCAAGGATCCAGCACGGAACATTGTCAGTGCCTGGCTTTTTTAGGGGGCTTGGTTACTCTCTTGTAAACAAATTGTAAAATCCGAGCTGTCACCACCTTCATTTACACACGTTCTGCACTGATGTGAGTATAGCATTTAATATTTCAAAAGACTTTTAAGACTAAAACCATTTTTATTGCATTCCTTCTGGACATGGGAAATAAAAACTCTAATCCAGTATTTTGTAGGAGGCATCCCCTTCCTCACTGGTTTGTTTGGTGCTGGAGCAGAATTTCCTTAGAATAAATGGTAGAAACTACAGTTCCTGCTCAGGTGCTCATTCACCCCGAGCTTTTTGAGGTGAGGACTCTGTCAGACCAGACCAAGAGCTCTGCACTGGGACCGTGTCCTCAAACACAGACTTGGGGACTGCCACCCCAGCCAGCATTTGCAGCACACAGGTGACATTTTCAAATACAGAAGGGATCCAAGACGGGATCCTGACCTCAGCCTCACTGATTCAAGTGTTCTCAGCTGTCATAAACCCACCGGTATCAGTTGTCACACTCCAGCAAAAAATAAGTAGGAGTTTAATTTACAGTTTAACCAGCAGATGAAACCGTTTTTTCCTTGATAACTTGTCCTTTTCCACTTCACAAACCAGGCTAAATGAAACCAAAACTAAGCAGGAAGCGTTCTAAATTAATTTTGCACAGATTGCAAGAGAATAAACATATTTATGACATACATTTGGAAAAATTGTAAGTTGTTCTTTGACAGCTCATCAGGAGAAGAGTTGTTAACTACTTCAGTTGTGTAGGACTGTAATTGCAGTACGGAACAGTAGCAAATGGTGGGAAAATTACCATTCGTAGTTTACTCTTGCATTCAAAATGGCTTTGCCTTGATTTGCATTTAGATGGGAATTCCTTCTGTTGCTCTTCAATCCATTAGATTTTATAAGGTAACTAGCTTTTCTTTTTTTTTTTCTTCTGAAGTGCTGGGAAGGGCATTCAGTTCTACTGCTGAGCTGTGCAGGTGGCACCCCAGCATATCCATATTAACCCACCAGGAAAGAGAAAGGCAGCCTTGAATTTACCTGGAAATGCCTATCTCTAAATAAAGCACAGGTAATATTTTTGTTGCAGTGCCTGAGTAAGTCTGTTCCACACCAACTTGTGATGTGCAGCAGCATTTCTTTTTTTAGGTTGTTCTTTCTATTCCTACCCAGTCACCAAAGACCAACATGTAATCTTTATTCAGACAATATTTGCTTTAGAATTTTTCTATTTCAGAATTAGAGCTACTTGTTTGAGGGAAGGGAGAGAAGAAAATTTACATTTGTATTAGATGGTTAGCAAACTGGCTTTTGTACATAACATACATATAAAGAATTCTCATTGAATTGTCATACTAAGACTATACATATTTTTCTAAAGATTGGACAAAAATAGAAACTAAAAAACATAAGTCTGGAAGAGATGTTAAAAATTCCTTTTCCCCCACAGCACAACCAACTATATAGAAATAAAAATCAACAATTGGGGTTTTTTAACCTGTTGCTAAAAACCTCCTGTGATGGAGATTTTAGAGGTTTTTTCAGCAAAATGTGCTGGTACTTCACTTCTGTTACATTCAGAAAGTTCTCCCAAAGTCCAACCTAAGAGTTCTTCGCTGAAGGCTAAGTAGATAACTTCTCATCCCATAGCCAGTAGACCCAGAAGACAATTAATAATTTTTCTTCTCACAAAAACACATCATGTTTGGAGAGTGTTGTGGCATTTTCCTTCAGTCTTCTTTTTCTTTTCTTTTTTTTTTTTTTTTTTGCCTTTGTAGATGAAGAAACTGGGAAGTTTTCAAGTCCTTCTTTACAGGTCATGTTTTCTGCATGCCTAGATCATTGTCATGCCTTTTTTTTAGACTCTCTTGGTTCATTCTTGAGCTTAATCCCTAAAACTGAATGCAGTATCCCAGCTGGCATCTAACCAGGGAATGTGTAGAACAGATGCTCCATGTCTTACCTATAACACATTTGTAAATAGTGTGATTTTTTTTTTATTTCCAAGAAACTGAAATTGTAGTCTGACATTTAGTTTCACTTCTAGGTCTTTTCCTTGTATGACTGCTGAAAGTCAATCCTTTCCCATTTTATTTTTGCATTTGATTATTGTATAACACATTCTACTTACCCATATCAAAGTGCATCCTGTTTTTCAAAGCATTGCAGCAAGCAATTCCCAAGATTATTTGAAATTCTAGGGCTGTCCCTAAAAGAGCAGCTTCTTTTACCATTGAGTCACTTTGACTCATTTGAAAATGTGGTCAGGTTATTCATTATTTCTTCCTCGAGTCATCTGTGGAAACACTGAATGATGTTAGCCAGAACACAGACCTCTCTGGAATGCTCTGTTAAACCCTTCCAGTTAGATAAAGAAATCTTAGTACCTTCCTTGTGAAAATTGTGACCTTTAGCAGTTGTTTCACCCGGACAATCTGGTTTGCTCATGTGCATCAGGCAGGAGAGTGTCAAAAGCACAGTGGGCTCACACTGCATCTGCCCACCACAGCACTTCAGCCTCTCATTAGAGACACTGAGAGTGCCTTGATTTTGGTTGCACACCTTAGCTCTCACTGGTTGTCCTTCTTTCCTCTTAAAATGCTTCTGCTTGTGATGGGGGTAGTTGTTCCCTCACACATCTTGGAATCAAACTCACACCATGGAGCGTAAGGCAGGACGGCAGGAAACTATATAAAAAATGATCTTCTGCCAATGTTAATTGTTGTTCACATCCCTGAACCAACCCTGTGACTTAGCGTGTTCTTATGAACAGAACGGGATTCCTTCAATAGGACACAGGACTGAAAGGACTCCTTGATTATCAGAATAAGGAAACACAGATTATCAGGGAAAATTTAACATATTCATTTTAAGTGCATATATAATTTACAGGACTGATTTTACTTCTACAGAGCATTAGTCACTCCTCACTCCCTTTACCCTAGGAAGATAAAGAAAACAGCCAAAGTAAGCAGTTACGATTCAAATTGACATTCTAACCTTTCCAGAAATCCTAAGATCTCTTCTGTTGACAACCACCTTTTATGACTTTTGCTGTTATATCAACCATGAATTGTTTTACTTTGTCTCTACAGAGATTGGTGCCATTGCTGTATTAAGGTTGTGTTGTAAGTCCACGATTTCTTAGCATAAATAATGTTCCTGTAAAAATGTGGCAAAGAAGTGTATTCAGGCAGTTTTGGCTTTGCACATATTTTTCTTCTAAACTTTCCTCTCTAGCATTTATGTTGCCTGGCAGTATTTAGGATACAAGTGTGTACTGTCCTGTCAAAGTGGGTATCTCAAACAGTCAAAATGGGTTACCTGACACACTCTGATAGCAAACTTTTGAAGCATAATGTGGATAAATCCCTTGGTTATATTTAAGGAAAACCTTCTGTGGCAGTAGAACAAATAGTAAAAAAAACCAAACATCTAGGAAATGTTACAATATATATCACCCTATTGGAAATTACAGGTCCTTTTAAAGAAGCATTTTTTCTATATCTTTACCCAGTAGTCTTTCTGTAAAATGACAGAAGGAGTTTGTAGAGACAGAATACTGTTAAAAATGTCTTCTAATTTGTCTAATCCTGTCCATAATGAACAGGATGGTGTTTTGACCATGATTTAGGCTGACTTAAGAGTGGGTTGTTCCCAGCAGGTGTGGTCCCATTGTCACTCCTGCCCTGGACAATTCATGTGCCAGTGCTGATACAACTGCACAGTGAGTTGGGTCAGGAACTGATCTGGTTAAAACCCAGTCTTTTCTTGTAATCCCTTTGGTTTTCAGCTGCATCAGTTTCCTGTTCTGACTCACTGTGTTGCCTACAAGCCAAAAGGAGCCAGAATGCAAAGCGAGGAGCAAAAGGAACGCCATGATCAGCAGCCTGTTCCAAAATTGGTTTAAACAAATTGTGAGACTGCAGGCACATTGAAGGATGGGGTTTCAGCCTTTAGTTCTCCATTTCCTTTGAGTTTCTTTTCTGAGCAGTGTGGATGGTACAACATGTTTCCATTACAAACCTTTATTGTATATTAAATTACTGCCTTTTTATTATCTTGAGTTTCTCATAGTACTCTTGGTCTGGATGTAGATTCTGCCACTGTAAAACCCTGATCTTGCAGTGAGCTCTGAGGTTCACAGCACAATGTAGCATGAAATAGGCTTAACTGACTTCTTATAAACATATCATGTTCTGTAGCAGGTGAAATTTAATGCACACCTTTCAAGTCTCAGTGTCACTTCCAGCTACAAACAACCTCGGAGTTGTACTTCCTCATGGCTGGTGCTTACTGGATAATTATGGGGACTAAATTTTTTTTAAAAGAAACAAAATCATGGCAGTTATTTCCAATCGGATATATCATCTTCTTCTTCTCTTCCTTTGGTTAGGAAAAGATGTTAAAAACTCTTATCACTATCAAGGTACACGATAAGGAAGATAAATAATTTAGAGCTTTTAAAGCGAGCTCCCAGAGCTAATTAAAAGCTTCCAAAGCACTTTGATTAGTAGGCTGAAAATATTATAAATGAATATGAACTGCTTTGGTATCTTGTGTGACTGGTCAGCTAGAGCATTTATTGAAATCTTGGAAGTGTCTTAAAAATACAGCTATGAATGAAATACTTTAGAATTTTCAAAGGATCTTTACAGTAGAGAAGAACTGGATATTCCTCATATCTCCTTAGAAAGAGGCAGCTTGGGAAAAGAAAAAAGCTGTCACCAGCAGTTTGTTTCTTTGCTTGAAACTTTGCTGGACTTGAGAAGTTACAAGACAGCTTTCTGTTTTCACATAATTGTTGGCTCTCTCCCCGCATCATAGCTTTAATTCTCATTCTCTTTCATATTTCCCGACGTTATCTGCACATTACCGTGCTATCCTAGGTCTAATCAACCTTCCCTCCTTGAAAGGCTTCCTGAACTTTTGAAGCTTGAGCTTCCCCTTGGGATCAGTAGATTTAAAACGTTCCCTAATGACTCCTGTGACTCCTTTGGAGCACCATTCATGTGTGTCTGCCCACATCTGCTGCCATTGCCAAAGAAATAATCTGTTTATCCCCTTCTACAGCATCCATGTCTGAACTGGTCCTGCTGAGCTTCCTAAGCAGCCAGTGGGGACCTGCTCAATACAGTTAAGGAAGCCCGGCTTACCACACCTCACTGTCAAAATAAATGTAAATGACGAATCTGTTTCGAATATTTCCTCATTTCTCTCGCTTCTGCTGTAGCCCGGCTTAGGGGCTCTGATGCAGATCAGGGCGCAGTGAATCCCGTCCGTGGTGTGAGCCCTGTCCTTCACACGCTGCGACCAGGGCGGCTTGGGCAGGGCAGAGCCGCGCCGCCTACCCGGGAGACGCCGGCACTGGGGCTAACCTCGAATTGTAACTTAACCTGGAATTGTTTTAAATGGAAACGTGCCCAGAGCGGGTACCCCGGGATAGAGGGCACCCCTGAATAGAGCGGGTATACCTGGATAGGGAAAACCCCGGGATAGAGGGAACCCCGGGATGGCGGATATCCCGTAATAGAGGACACCCCGGGATAGAGCGGGTATCCCGACGTAGAGGACACCCCGGGATAGAGAGTGCCCCGGCACAGAAGGGGTATCCCGGGCTGGTGGGTACCCCGGGATAGAGGGGGTATCCCGGGATAGAGGGCACGCCGGGACCGGGAGAGCGGCTCGGCGCACTGCGGGAGCTCCCGTCACACACAGGGGAAACCCCCTGCACACCCCTACACCCCCCCGGGGGGTAGTGGAACCGTCCGCTTCCCCGCCGCTGCCTCGCAGGTGAACGCGCGGGAGCGTACCAAGCCCCGCTGGTGGGGGGAGACAAGGATTTCCCCAGGTCCACCGTCTGTCGCACCGCTCTAGTCCAGGGCAGCCCGGAGAACAATCGAGCCTACGAAACGGGCTGCGAGAGGCGGCTGCCGCGGCAGCGCTCTCAGGGCACTAAACCTCCCCCTCCTCCTCCTCCCTTTTCCGCGCGGAAGTGGTAGCTCCCTCCCCCTCCCGCCGCTGACCAACGGGCTCGACTGCAGCAAAACGGAACGTACCAATCGCTCCGCCGGGGGGAGGGGGGAGCGGGGAGCGGCGAGGCGTGGCGGGAAGCGCCGTCCTGAGAACGGGCGCCCGGGGAGCCGCTCCCGCCGAGCGGGGAAGAGGCGGCGCCCGCAGGAGGCACGGCCGGGGAGCCCGGGGGGAGCCCGGGGCTTCACCCTGGGGTTCATGGGCTGGGGGAGGGCGAGCCTCGGTTCCTCCCCCCGGTTCCTCCCCCCGCGGTGTGTGCGAGCGGCAGCGTGTGCGGAGGCCGAGGGGCAGCAGCCGCCGTCCCGCCTTCCCTCCCCTCCGCCCGCTCCGCGCCGCCACTCCCCGCCCGATGCCGCCGCGGGGCCGGTGAGTCCGCGCCTGGATGCTCATCCCCTTCTCCTCTCTTCCCTCCCGCAGGCGGCGGCAGCGGCTCCGGCTCCCTCGCAGCTCCCGGCCGCCTCCGAAGGGATGCTGGAGAAACTAGAGCTCGAAGATGAAGGTAAAAATCTACGGCCGCAGCGGGGGGTC
>VZTX01004783.1:35046-61138 GCA_013400915.1 Pardalotus punctatus | reverse complement strand
GGCTGAGCAACCCCAATTCTCTCATCCCGTCTTTATTTGAGAGATGCTTCAGCCCTCTGTCATCTTCATGGCACTCCTCTGGACTCACTCCAACAGCCCCACATCCTTCTCATGCTGAGGACCCCAGAGCTGGACGCAGTACCCCCGATGGGGTCTTATGAGAGCAGGCAGGGGCAGAATCCCCTAGCTCACCCTGCTGGCCATGCTGCTTTGGATGCAGCCCAGGACACATTTGATTTACTTGTCTATGAGGATGCCTTGCTGGCTCATGCAGTTTCCCAAGTCCTCATCCTCAGGTCTGCTCTCAATCCTTTCTCTGCCCAGCCTGTGGTCTGGCATTGCTCTGACCCAGGTGCAGGACCTTGCGCTTGGCCTTGTTTGACTTCTAAGTTTTGCGTGGGCCCATCTCTTAAACTTTAGGTCAAGGTCCCTCTGGATGATATCCCTTCCCTCTGGTGTGTTAACTGCACCACACAGCTCAGTGCTGTAGCAAACTCGATGGTGCCCTTAATCCACTGTCCATGTCATTGGCAGGAATATGGAATGGCTGTGGTAACAAAATTGATCTCTGTGGGGCACCCCTCACACTTACCTTCACTCAGACGTTGAGTTCATTGACTGCAACCCTTTGAGTGTGACCATCCAGATAATTCCTTATCCCTGAGTGGACTCCCATCAAATCCACATCTCTCCAGACTACAGACCAGAATGTTGTGTGGAACAGTATCAAGTGCTTTGCACAACTGCACGTAGTTTCCCTCATCCACCAACACTGTAACCCTGTCATAGAAGGCCCTAGATTTGTCAGGCAAGGTTTGCCCTTAGTGAAGCCATGTTGGCTGTAATCAGTCACCTCTCTGTTTTTCATGTGCCTTAGCATGAAAAAATTGTGGACATTCTGCTCCCTGATCTTGCCAGGAACAGAGGTGAGACTGACCAGTCTGCAGTTCCCCAGGCTTTCCATTTTACTCTTTCTAAAAATGGGAGCTTTTTTCTCTTTTCCAGTCAGTGGGAAATGCGCCAAGCTGCCTTCTTTCAGCACTCAATTACATGTAAACTAGGGATTAGAAATATTGTACTTTCAGTGGAAGACACTTGTTACGGAACCCTAAGCTCCATTTTTTTATTGTGTGTTCCAAACTCCCAGACAATAATTCACAATGTATATTTTCACATTTAACATATAGCTAAATAAAAAAATAAAATAAAATTAATTTATTGCATATATGGTTTATTAAATTTTTCTTATGCATTATATTGCTCGATAGTACCATATCAATCAGCTTCTTCACCACTTCACACAGTCTACAAGAGTTTACCTAGGAATACATGTACAAGTAACATGAATAATCCATTCCAAATGTTCAGTCACTAACAACTGGAGATGTGGTGTTGGCAGTGGCAGCTTCTCAGTTGGAGTCAATGTTTGTAAGGGTCTTTTTGAACCTAAATGATTCTATGTTTCTATGATATCTTCAAATTTTGGGAAAGAGTGAAAAAGGATTTCATACTCCAAAAAGAATTCAGGTTAGATTTTAAGACCAACATACTTAAAACAGGGAAATGTTGCAGCAATAAACAATTTCCTGGCAGGCATTTCTGTCAGACTGGAAAAGAAGCTATACTGCACAAAGCAGGCTGGTCACTGCAGCAGAATAACCAGCTCCTATGGTGGATCCTTCTTGGAAGTGGTCCTCAGCCATGAGCAGCTCTTATAATTAAAGTCTATCAACATGTAGCTCTTAGTGCAGAAAGACCATCCTGACTGTGAGCTTTGACACAGATATTTAAAAGTATAGAAATCTTTTACTCAGAAGAGATGCAATTTGATTAGCAATCTAAAATATGTTTGAGAAAGACTTTTTATTAATCAAATTCTATATACTGGATATTCAGACTAGAATTGAAATTTAATCTATTCCTCCTTTGAAGAAAACCAGCTTGAATTCAAAGCTGATCCAGCTGTAGCAAATTGTGTCAGTATTAAAAACCAGTTTTCCCACGTACAGAGATGACTTCTCAGGGTTCTGAAGCTAAATAATGAATTTGTCAGTGTTCACAAATCCTGTGTTCATGTGGCTTAAAATTTTTAATGTAAATTAGAATTTACTAGTGGCTAAGAACTGGTTGACTCATATTTCCTGGAGGAAACTCTTTCATGCTGCATTAGCAGAAAAGTGATCCATTTCAACAAGTTGGTAAAACCCGCAATGAAAAAAAATGTTTAAACATTTGAAAATATATTTAAAACACCATCGTTACTGAAATTCATAGGTCTAGGCAAAGTTGTCTGGAGGAAATCCCTAATTTAAGGAAGATTACTTCATTTATCCCCAAGCACCTAGAATATCTATTTTGTTGATCTCCATTTCAATGGAACTCTAGACCTAGGGATACGTCCTGGACCTCTGGAGGGAATGATTTTTACATGAGAAATTTCTGAAAAGTGCCTTAGTGCTAAAGGACAGGGAGGTGTCTAACACTACAATTTTTTAATTTTTTTTTTTTTTATTATTTGTTTGATGGACGAAATGGAAGCTGCAGGTCAAGATATCATTACCCATTGGAGAAAAGAGATAGAATCTATTTTAAAGAAGAGCTGGTGAGGAGGTGGGTAAGAATGTTGTATTGATGCTGAGATGTGTGTCTATATAGATATATGTTTATGATTTAATGATATTAAAAATAGAGTTTCCTGAAGAATTTACCTACAGTGTGGATAAGGAAATCTGGCACATGTGTTCTGTATAGGTTTAGGTAAAAAACTGTTGGACTTCCATAAGGGGCCCTTTCATAGTCACAGAAGGAACAGGAAAGAAGGGGGAAATGGAAATAAAGGAAATGGAAATGGGAAATGCAAATGCAAACATAAATGCAAATTAAGTGAATAGAAATCTTCGTGCCACTGTACAGATCCATAATGTTTCTGACTCTTGGACAATGGGTAAGAAAGACAGGAAATATATAGTAGAAAATCTATAAAAAAGGTGATTAAAATGATCAAAAACTTAGTTTCTTACAGGGTCTAGAAAAAAAGTAAAACACAATGAGGAAGTTAATTATCAACTGGAAGATAAGCATGGAAGACTTCCTGAGAATTAAATCTTGTCTTAGATCACTTACTTAATTTTCCAATCAGGAGAGTGCATTTTCATTATATTTTAGAAAGTCATCAGCATCTAACACAGGTATTTTCATTCCCCACAATAAGACCTCAACCAACCAATAAAAACATTTTCTGCCTCTACTATTGTTTTGGGAACTTTTTCAGTGTATTTCAGTTAGAACTCATTACCTCATTGTCTGAATAATTTTAATCTAATAACCATAACTGAAAAGAAAATACTTAAAATAAAAGAAGTTTATTTTTGATTTTGTATTTACTTTACTCACAGAAGTCTGCGGTATGTTTGCAGTTTCACTGGGTTTTTTAAGTTGTTTTATTATCTTTTCTGCAGTTGTTTAAAAAGAGAAAAAAAAAATTCAAAATCTCTGTTGCTTTTGATAGTAGACTCAAATCACATTTCCCTCTGCATAAATGTAATTCTTCTTAAGAGGTTTCCACAGCCACCTCCCTTAGATAAGTTTCCAAAACTATCATACACATGCATGGATTCACATAATCTCACAAATGTATTTACACAAATGCTTGAAGAAATCAAACCTAAACGAAAGTGCAAATAAAGTGATATTTGTAATATATGGCTTGGGAAAAGGAGAGTACAGCATGGGATTTTCTGCAGAGGATCAACACTTAGTTATCTTTGTGAGATGTTTTTCAAAGTCTGCTCGAAATTGGAGCTTTGTCAGGTTGCATAAATCAGACCCAGAAAACCTGAGTGGTATGACAATCATTAGGTTTAAGATATAGACCAAACCATATCAGCTTTGTTCTGACACTTCCTAATGACTATAAAGAGACTTTTGTCTTTCTTTCAAGCGCGTGGAGCCTCTTTCCCTATTCCCCATTCTTTCTATCCACCCTTAGCACTTCATGTGATAAATTTCTCTCTGTCACTGACGTCCTTAAAGCACCTCAGAGGGAAGAATTCCTCTCAAAATTGTAATGCTAGGGGAGGTTTAGTTCTACCCAACATCCCTCCTCCAAAACTTAGCCTCATCAAGTGGTTTTGCATCTCACCAGCAGAAAGTTCCTGAGGTAGGCTCTAAAGTTGTTATTTTGCAAATAACAGGTGACAAGCAGCAGATAACCTTCATAAATGGATTCAGGCTGTCTTCCTTCACCAGTTCTTCTTTCTGAGTTGTCAAATAGTGAGAGTTTTTAACACCATGAAAAAGAGGTCAGATTTTAGAAATATTGGAACATAAAGTTTCAGCTCTTTAATCAAATAAAAGACTGTAAGATGAAAGAGACGGAGAGAGCTGAACAGTTAAATGGGGATACACATAAGAACAATGGTTTCATAATGCCAGATCCCTGCCATGGGTCGAGACTGTAGCACCTAGAAGACACAATATGATGCATCATACACTGGTGCTATTGATCACTAAAAAAGCCCCCAGAAATAAAACAGATTAATAAGCACCCTTACCAGTTGGTAACAACTCTCCCTGACACAGGATATTTTTCTGACTGATATGAGGCACACGTTTTTCCAGGTAATTTCTTCAGTGACAGCTTGATCTTGTGCTATAGCAGATTGTCTGCAGCCTGCATGCACTAAAGCATTTCAGCATTGGAGACTTATGTAAAGGTTTCCAGCTCAGATACACCATCATTTACAAGCTCAAGAGGCTAAAGAAAGTGTGTCTTCTGCTCTCTAAGAAAGTGTGTCTTCTGCTCCTGAAGGTTTAAATAGGTTTCAACAACTGCTCCCTGGTGAAACTGTGTTGGGTAATTTAAGGTGAAGGACACAGGTGTTTTTGGAAGCATAAGCTTACCTGACCTGAAGCAGTCAAAAATAATTAATTTGAATGTTTTCACATGGCCAATATTGTAACTATTGAGAATACTGACTGAGCTAAAATTTTCTTTTTTAAATTCTACTTCTTTTTTACTCTTATACTAATATATAGCAGGACAACACCAAAGAGATTCCCAGCTGGAACTTTCTTCTAATCAGCATAGGACCTATTTTAAGTGTGCATCTTTTGCCATGCAATAGACTTCATAAATCATAGCTCACAGAACCATAAAATGGTTTGGCCTGGAAGGAACCTTAGAGATAATCTAGTTCCAACCCTCCTTCCATAGGCCTGGATAGCTTTCACTAGACCAGGTAGCTCAGAGCTCCCGCCAGCCAGGCCTTAAGTGAAGTTTTCCAGCATTCAGCATAGGAATAAAGTCATTAATCACAGTCCAAATTTTCAGTGTTGTATGCACAGGTGCATTCCACTTCATGTATTTTCTAGGTCAATTAACACATTTTTTCTCTTGCTTTTAATTTGGATCCATTCCTTTCTGAGAGTTCTTGCAGGGTACTATGTTCTTTGAATCTGCTACCTGAAATACTTGTGCTATACCTTCACACATGTCTATAGTCTCTAAAATAGGTGCTGCCATGAGAGCCAGATATATTTTTTGGCATCTCATTTGTATTTCAAAGAAATGAGTTTTCAGTGTAACCAGGCATGTTCTTGAAGATAAAATAAATACTTGTAGGAAAGAGTAAAAGAGCAAAAAGAGAGGAAAAAAGAGAATGAAAAACAATTAAATAATAAAAAATAAAGTAAAACAGTTAACAAAGAGAAAGAGCATGGTAGGAGGGGAAAGGAAAAAAAGGGGAAAAGNGAAGGGAAGGGAAGGGAAGGGAAGGGAAGGGAAGGGAAGGGAGAGGAGAGGAGGAAAAGAAAAAAATGCATTGTTTTGGAATGTTCTGAAGTACACTTTCTGTGTTTTAGAAAGTAAATATTCTCCCACTTTAAAATGTTTGACTTTGAGTTAAATAAATGTCTTGGTGGGTCACAAAAAATACTCTTTTATTTCATTTAGCCAAAAAAAATGTAACTTCAGGAGGAATAAAAAAAATAATTCTTCAGGCAGAGCAGAGAAGAGGAAGCAGTTATTTTCACTTATTTATCTGCTAGCCTTTTAGAAACACTCTTCTTCTGTATTCAGTCATATATGTGTGCTGTAGACAGCATGTTTACAAAACAGTCTGAATTTTTTCTTCCTTTCAATTAACCCCTGTGCCATGGAAGTTTCCAGCAATATTTTTTCACATTCTCATTTAATCTTCAGCTCACTTCCCACTGATTTGATCTTTTCCCTTTGTCATTACAAGTGCCTTCTTTTGGTGAGCATGAGTCTGCAAAAGCAGCTTTGCTCATGTTTCTGGCCAATTATTTTTGTAATAGACTCCTTGCCTTCCCTTTCAACTTCTCTTGGGATGAAAGGTCTCTTTCTTCCAAAGTCCTGGGGGATGAGATGGTCAGACAGCTTCTTCTCTCCAGCAACATGGATCTTTTCTAAAACCCTTTTAATTTCCTGTGGGACAACTCTGCAGAGATATCTGGTGGTTTATACCTGTCACTGAATGGGTGCCTTCCTCCTGCCTGCAAGTGAGCAGGGGGATTCTGCTCCTGTCACAAGGAGAGCCTGTCAGACGTGGGGGCAGCTGCATGATGGGAGGCTTCACAAGGGGCTTATTACAGATACAGGACTTTTATTCATAAAGTTTTAGACCAATAGAGTGTCATAATTTAACCAATCTGAATGTACACAGTACTGTGTGAAACATACACTACTGAGTTTTTTTTTTTGTTTTTTTTTTTTTTTACAACAATCTGCTGCTATTACTTCATCAAGACATCACGTATAAGATTTCCAGATCATGCCATATAGTAAATCTTGGGCAAAATAAAATAAGTTTAACTAGTGTAACAATTCTTTCTTATTAACAAGGTGGAGGTGGAACACATAAGGAAAACGCCATGAAGAAGGAATGATGCAGGAAGATCTGGGTGTCACCGTGGTGATCAGTGCTTGTACAGGGCGGCCACAGATGTGTCACAGCTGTCAGGATGAAACCGCATTGTGGCAATAACTACATAAACGTGAAACCACTCAGGATGGGCTAATATGTTCCACTTACAAAAGCAAAGCAGAGTAACCTTATGGAAAAAAAACACACATCCCCCCCGCCCTTCCCCAGCCAACATTATCTTTTAAACAGAATGAAATACTGAGGAAAAATATTGAGGTAAAATACTGATGTGTTTTAAAATTCCTACAGTTCCTACAGTGAAAAACAGCACTGCTGATCTTAGTTACTGATTAAGAAAACTTCATAACAAATGTTGTTCTGATCAAAAGTCTGGCAAATTCTATCTGACAACACTGGCTTTTTTCCTTCTATTTTTATTCTTAAGCTCTCCCTGTTCTTTCAGTTATGCAAGGAGCTCCACAGAACACTGGGCTTCTAAAAGTGCACCCCATGCACCATTTTAATATCTGATACTGGATTTGGCATTGCAATTTTGTTTTAGAGAAGCTCAAAAAAACCAAGTTCAGTGGTAAGAAAAAAACACATTATATAGCGAAAATTGCCAAATTTTCTGCATTAAAATACCCTAACAGCATTCTTTGCTTCCTATTTATTCTAATTTGAGAATACAAGTTTTAAAAGGGAACACTTCTATTTTAGCAGTTCCAGTATCCCATCTCACTGTGTACATTTAAATCACCAGTAAGATGAAAGCATGTTGGGTGAAAAAAGGGAAGGGAATGGAGGAGCTGGGAATAGGAATATCAAGGCTTAAATGCAGTCTGAGTTATTTGTGAATTATTTTCACAGGGATTTCAGCGTAAAACTCTTACTGACTTAAGGAAAAGTATCAGCACTTCCTTAGCTGGTGCAGTACTTTAATTTTATATCTCTTTGATTACCTCATAGCACTATGATACCTGTGTAATAAAAGTAAAATCTTTAATATCCTTATCCATCTGCAAGAGCAATATTATTTCCAACTGCCTTTGCAGTGCTCAAAAATAAAACAGTATCTTTTTCATGCTCGTTAGACCAGTGTTAATAAAGAATGGGCATTGTTTATCAACGTCTCCTGCTGGTTCCTACACACAAGTGATATTATTTCTCTGCAAGATGTCTGCCATGCTCACAGGAATGCTACTTATGTGCAAAATGGCCGAAAATGGATGTGGGTTCAGGAGCAGCATTTGCTGCCTTGGAGCACATTTTGCAGAATATGCATGCTGAGAAATGCTTCCTACATTTCCAGCTTCCATAATTCTGGGCTGAGCAGGAGGTTTATCTCTCCTTAAAATGACAAATGTGTCACTGACCGAGACATTTGCCTTTATTCCTTTAAACATTGAATTAAGGTCATGATCTTAAAAAAGGTATTAATAAAGTAACTACATAATAGAGATGAAGCCTTGAATAATGCAGTGACTTAATAGCTGGAGATCAGTTTTGCACTTCAGCACTAGAAGCCACAGATTCAATGGGGGGGGGGGGGAATGTATGAAATTTAAAGGAAATCTTCAGACCATGTAACTTCAATTGTAATATTAAAAGGAAACAGAGCAGGCAACACTACAGAGAGTGAGAGCTTCGCTCTTACTCCTTTGTCTCTGTGCTCTGCTTGCTTCTAGTGTTAAATAATCCTCAGTACGGCAGATATAATATATTGGACTAAAAGAGGTCAGTTTAACTTTAAACCCTACATAAACATTATATGAAATTATCTGGTGGGAGTGTGCCACTGTGCACATAGATATGGAAAGGGATTCGGACCACTATTTAGCTCATGGTACGAAGTGTAGCCACTTACATAAGGAGCACCTCTTTAGGAACACTGAAAAATATCCTGAAATGATTGTGCTGGTGTTCCAACATCTGAGGAAATGGTATAAAAAATGAAACATGAACAGGAATTTTTTAAAAAGGCATTAATTAATTGGGCAAGAGACAATTTTCTAGTCTCAGACCATCAAACGGACTTCATTTTTTGCCTGTGCTTCAAATTACCTGAGAGACTTATCTTCTGAAGACAGACCTAGTCGGAACAAATGGGAAAAGCTCTTGAGGTTTCAAAAGCCGATATGCAAAGATGACTGGTATTCAAATGTTAGCTGCTACCAAGGGTACTGCACAAGGCTTTCAAAATACAAATTAACCCATTTACTACATTTTAGATAATCAAACTAGCATGATTTCTTTTATAAAATTTCCCATAGTTACTTAAGCTCTGCCTTAAAATCTACCAATGGATTGAAAATTAGTTGCTCAGGATGTTACTAATGTTTCTGAGAGCTACACTTTACTCTTGACTTTTCTCCCTAATGCAATATGTAACTTAGTTATCATCTAAATATTTTTGAACTTGGACAGAACTCTGAAATAATATACAATTCCTATAAATAGGATTAAATTTGTGGTAGTATCTGTTCTGGACAGATTTCTCAATGAGACATGTCCAGTCTGCTGTGTGTCACTGCAACACTCTGAAGTTTGCTATTCTACTTTCCAAGGAGGAGCAGACTCAAGATAAGTGTAAATGTAAATGTTTAGTAAAGCATTTAAAAAAATTTTTAAAAGTGCTTGTAGCTTTAAGTCCCAGATTCTGAACAATGGCCCCTATCCAAAGCAGGTGATGTAGCAGTGCATCCTGACTTAATGAGAGAGTAGAGGAGATGAACAATGCTCCACCCAGGGAAGAATCTTAATCCATCCTGATGTGATGGGCTGGGGCTGGACACAAGATGAGCATGGGTAACCTTGCAATGGGACCACGCTACTGCTACAGGTGACCTGGTTAGGAAAAACTAGATTATGTCTTCTTTAAACAGCTGGAAGAAGCCTCATTTTGACACATAGCTCTCTTCTTGAGTGACCTAATCACCCCAGTATCTTAGGAAGGGAAATAGAGCTTGGGACAAGCAATCTAGGAGGTGGTGGAATCCAAGGTCCTGAGAGGAAGAGAGAGAAAAAAAAATTAGGACTTACCCTCAACTGCAATTTAATTAGGTTGGGAAATTATTAAGTAAACTGTACAGACACAAATTCATCCTGTGTCACAGGATGCATCTAGTAGAGCATTTTGAGGCAATTCTTGATCATCTTTGTTCACCTCATGGTGAACAGAGAGGCTCCAAAGGAATGGGAGAAAACAAACAGCACCCCTGTCTCCAGGAACAAAAAACAGGTAGAGAAGGAGGAAATTAAATGACTGGGCTCAGGGGGTTGTGACCAGTGGTACAAAATCTTCTGCTGGAGGAGTGTCACCAATCGTGTATCCCAGTGGTCAATAGGACCACTAGGTTCAATACAGTTTACCCCCTTTCCTGGTGGCCAGGGTGCCAGGATGGACCAGACTCTTAACAAGTCTGCAGATGACACAAAACAGGGAGATGGGGCTGATGGGCTGGCCAGCAGGGCTGCCTTCGAGAGGGATGTGGATAGGCTGGAGAAATGGGACAACGGGAACTTCTTGAAGTTCATTTTCTTGGAAATGTCAAATTCTGCACCTGGGAAAGAATGACTCTGGGTATCAGTACACACTGGGAGCCATCTAGCTGGGAAATAGCAAGACAGAAAAGGACTTGGCGTTCTTTTTTAATTTTCTGTGGCATGAATGTACTCTTGTATCATACAGTGGGTATCCCGGGCTGCATCAGGAGACTCACTGTCAGCAGTTCAAGGAAGGTGATCCTCCTGTTGAAGCTCTGGTGAGACAAAGCTAGAGTTCTGAGTCTAGTTCTGATCCCTCCAGTACCAGGGAGACATGGACATACTGGAGTGAGTTCAGCAAATACCCACAGAGGAGACACGGGACTGACGTAAATCTCACACAAATTGAGGATAGAGAGTTGAGGCTGTTCAGGTTGGAGAAGAGATATTTTATCCACATGTGTAAACATCTGATGGCAGGGTGTAGCAGTTGGACTGGATGGTCTCTGGAGGTGTTTGCCAACCTCAGAAAATTGGTGATGGTGTAGCTCTGAATACAGACTGACAGTTGCCATATTTATAAGAAAAAATAGTTCAGAACTTTTAAAAATGTGTAAATAATCCCTTTGTTCTTGTAAATATGGTCTTAGCTGAAGAATGACTCAGCACTTATTTAGATCAAAAGAATTTCTACCTATTTAAAAGGGATTAGAAACAAATCCTTCAAGGATTTATAATAAAAATTTCTAAAAATTATAAGGTTACTTTATTAAGTTATTCAAATTGCCAGTTTATTATTACCTGCAGTTATTTCAAACATTTGGAGCAGTTTAAAAAGTTACTGTTTACATAAAATTATACATGGATTCTCTGGTGATTTTTAGAGGCAGTTTACACTGATATTAATGGTCACAAGTAAACTGTTTATACAAGAGGAGCCTGATCACAGAATCATTGAATCATTTAGGCTGGAAAACAATTCTAATATCACCAAGTTCAGCCTTTGACCAATCACCATCTCGTGAGCTAGGCCATGGAACTAAGTGCCACGTCCAGTCATTTCTTGAGCGCTTCCAGGGATGGTGACTCCACCGCTTCCCTGGGCAGCCCATTCCAATGCCAAATAACTCTCTCTCTGGAGAAATTTTTCCTGATGTCCAACCTGAACCTCCCTTGGTGCAGTTTCAGGCCATTTCCTCTTGTCCTGATGCCAGCTGCCTGGGAGAGAAGCTGACCCCCACCTGGCTACGCCCTCCTTTCAGGGAGTTGTAGAGAACAATAACATCTCCTCTGAGCCTCCTTTTCTCCAGGCTGAACAACCCCAGCTCCCTCAGCTGCTTCTCACAGGATTTAACTCTCTAGACCCTTCACCAGCTCCATTGCCCTTCTCTGGACATGCTCCAGCACCTCAGTGTCTTCCTTGTGAGGGGCCCAAAACTGAACACAGGATTTGAGGTGTGGTCTCTCCAGTGCTGAGTACAGGGATCACTGCCCTGGATTCACCATTGCTGATACAAAGCAGGATTCCACTGACCTTCTTGGCCGCCTGGGCACACTTCTGGCTCATGTTCAGCTGCTGTTGACCAGCACCCTCAAGTCTTTTATCGCTGGGCAACTTGCCAGACACTGCCCCTCCCTGTAGCTCTGCATGGCGTTGTTGTGACGGAAGACCAGGGCCTGGCACTTTATGTTGCTGAACCTCGCAAAATTGGCCTCAGCCCATCAACCCAGCCTGTCCATATCCCTCTGCAGAGCCTTCCTGCCCTCCAGATCAACACTCCCACCCAACTCCACAGATTTACTGATGGTGCACTCGAGTGCCTTATCCAGCTAAAACGATGTCAGAGAACCCCAATAGTGACTGGCCACCAACTGGAGGCAACTCCATTCACCACCTCTCTCAGCCTGGCTGTCCAGCCAGTACTTCACCCAGTGAAGAGCACACCCGTCCAAGCCATGGACTGAGGCTTCTCCAAGGAGCATGCTGTGGGAGTCAGTATCAAAGGCTCTATTGGAAATTATAAAACCATGAAGGACATGGCTGCTCTGAGGTTTTTTTTGCACAGAAATGTGGCTGAGAATAGGTTTAATATTGGATCCCAACCTGAGTTAGAGCCAAACAGTGGTGTGGATGAAAATATCATGCACTACCTGCACTACTGTCCTCATAGCTCCTGTCCATGTATCCATTTTCTCTATCAAATGCACAGAAAAACCCAACCACCCTGCAGAAAGAGGCATTCTTACAGTCCTGTCATTGGAACTGCTACCTCAGTGCCACAACTGCAAAGAAATACTGTGGCCAATGTGTTGGTCTGTGCTGTTCATGGCCCAGGTCAAGCAGCCATTTCAGTGTGCAGTAACTCCTTCCTGCTCAGGAGACCAACTTCACAGCAAGTGAGAAGGTCCACCTGGTGTGTGGAAAATCAAAACCTTGTATACATTATAAGACTGTGGATACAATTAAATCATGCTCTGAGTGCCCACAGAGTTTTAAATTAATGGTTTTTTGACTTTTCTGATCCCATAAAAATGTAAGATTGCATTGAAAACATCTAGCATTAACTGACGTTTCCTATTTGTATCTTAAGAGCTTCAAATTATGTTCATTTTATCTGCACTAAATGCAAGACATTTCTGAGTTCATTACTCACTACTTGGTTTTAAAATTCTTGGGAGCTAATTTTTCAATATTGTATCACAATTATGTGAAAAAAAATTCCCTTCTTTTTGGGCTCTAATTTCTGCCTTTTGGGCAGAAACATTGTTACTGCATGCATTGTTTATAGGCCATATCCATCATATTCATATCCTGAAATAAACAGGTACATTGCTCAGTTGCTCTCACTTATGTACATATGGGTACTCCTGTTCATCCATGTATATTGTTTTCTCCTTTTCCTGTAGGTAAAATACACTATTTTCTTCAAGACCCATTTTCATCTGGTTGTTTACAGAAAATTAGCACATCATAACACATGGGTTGAAAATAAGTACATTATATGAAGTCAGTTCATGACAAAGAATTAGAGTCAATGTTTCCCTCCCTTTTCTTCCTTCAGTCCTCACAGATTTGTGTGTCTTCCCCATGGAAGACTGCTTGGAGTAAGTCATGCCTTTTATTACCTGTGAATGCAGAATGGATCACACAAATCTCCAACTATGGTGTCCTGCCCTATCTTATATTTAAGAAAAAACAGGTAAAGAAACAGTGTGTTTCAGGATTCATCACAAGAAGAGAGAAGGCTACAGCAGTTTCACATTGCACAAGCTCTGTTACGCTGAATCTGCAAGAGGAAAAGCAGCACTGAGGCATTTCATTGCCTAATTCATGATATCAATTACTCTGCACCACAAGACTGGCCTTTCTACTCCTTACACTTATTGACATTGTGTGTTACAGGCTGTGATAGCAGGACCAAAAAAAAATGGAGTTTTATTACTAACTACAGCACAATGCAGGATAATTAGAAGACTTGTGTAGGATTGCTTTTACCTCTTCTGCTGGGGAAGAATCTGTTGCGATTTCATTGAAACAACTGGCTGGCTACTCAGAATGTCTGAAGAGCAAAATTACAAATATGAATTGTCAGACAAGCCAAGGAACTGCTCCAAATTCCAGGCAAAAATCCTGTCAAGCTGCCCTCACTTGGTATTGCAGGACACAGACACATATCTCTCAGAGCTGCACAGCACTGTACACACCAATGTATCAGCCAGAAACCTCACATTTAAGTTTTGGTCCTCGATTTAAGTTGCACAACAACCACCTTACAGCTTAGAGGGCTGGTATGGAGAGCCACAGACTACTGAGGCTTAAAGACACTGGTTTGATTGTGTTCATTTCTTTTCAGACCAGGATTGCAAGACACAAGCAGCAGAAATGGTCATATTTGAATGATCAGAAAAACATAGCTAATGGATTGTGACAAACTCCAAAATGAGAAAGAATGAAGCTAAAATATTACATGAGAAATTTAAGTAAAATGGTTGTAATGTTGGCAGATCTCTGCATTGGGTTCTAGAAGCACACAGAAGTAATCCTAAAGCAGATTGTGATCTGCAGCTTACCAAAAATGCTAATTTATTATCAGTCATTAGTGCATCTTCAAGGATGTGGGCTACCATGTTGAGCTACGTGATATACTTGCCTATCACTCTTCTGGGACCTTCACTGTGTTAATGACTTTCCCAGACAGGATTCTCCTACCTTGGACAGGTCTTTCTTGATGCACCTCTGCAGCATTTGAGGACCTGATGGATGCAGATCCCACAGTGTGTGCTAGCCCTTGACCTCAGGAGAAGAGAGCCAGGCAGGGTGGCTGTTGAACTTGTTGTCTGCTTCTCCCAAATTAAAAATTTCTCTTGCCCAGGGCCTTTTCTTGCCCTGCACCTGAACCACTTTGCATCCCCAGCTTCTTCCCCATCACTGTGGCCAGACCCAAAAAATGACATGGTGGTACCAGCAGCGTATGGCACAAACACAACGGCAATATAAAGAGCAGCTTTGATCTCTGCCAGATGGTGCATGGCAGCTGTACCATGGGAGAGTGAATCCTCCTCCAATGCAGCAAGGGAGGGATGGATGCTCTGGGTAACTCCCACCAGATGAGCACCACACAAAGGCTTCCAGTTGCTGCAGAGCCTCGGGACAAAGACAATTTTGACAATTTCATGGAGGTTACACCCAGTCTGAACAGGTATCTAAATATATTTTTTAAAAAATCCCACAGTCTTTGAGACCATGAAGAAATCACTACAGAAATATCGGTGAGGGCATTCTTAACTTTTAATTCACCAAAGGTTTCCCATTGTATGCATTAAGTGAGGTCTGGGGCCTTTCCAGTGAGGATAAAAGGGAATACCAAATGATTACCCTTCCCTGACTGAGTCAGGCACCCCATGGAACAGCTTGTGTGCTGTTATGTAAGAAAGGATCGCAAGGTAATGCATATGCATATGGCAGATGAATGCAAATATCAGGGACATCTTTATTCTGGTAGTACCTCATTTTTTGAAAACTAGACTTCACAACCTTAGTGGCCTTGCAGTGTCAGTTTGAGAGAAGTAAGTGCATTTATGGGTTCAAGATTATTGTTTGGAACCCCAAACACTGTGGTAAGTTAAAAACTACTAAGATTTTACTTTCTTTAATTAGAAAACTGATTCAGTAAACCAATAAGGGAGTCACATCTCAGTGCAGTTTACTAATTCAGATGGGTGCTTTTTGCTGCCTTTGAGATGGGGAAACTCAAACTTATGAGAGTTTCATACATCTTTCTGCTTCTGAAAGGCTAAATACAGTTAGGAATAAATGATTTGTTTCAAAACCAGAGCTCAGGGAACCATTCCTTCTGCAGATGTTGGCTGTAACCCCAGTCTTATTTCTGCTCTATAGAATGGAATTTTAATTTGTGTGAAACACTACTTTCCTTACCCAGTATGTATCTTTCTTTCTGACATAGAATAATTTTCCTGGTAAAATTGAGTTAGATTAATTAATTTAACTTGAAATCAATTCTGAAATGCATCAGTTCGGAAGTAGTGATGATCTTATTATATTACCTTTTCTCACATTTTTTCTAGGGCAACTTTCACCTCAGGTTGAAACTCAGCTAAGGTCTTGTTTGTAGCACATACCTGTAGATATCAAATTTAAATTTAGATAATTATGGCTTCCAATTGTTTTTGCAGAATAATATACAAGGTTAAGATAATAGATCTCATCCGTTGTGAGTGAGGCTTGTACTAATAACATAATGTAATCAAATAAATAGGGTTGAAGGTCATATATTCTTTATGGTGTCCAGGATAGGTACATTGATGTTCAAAGAAATAATTCTTTCTCTCATTTATTTTTTTTCGGACATAGTAACAGAATATACTAGACTTGATATCCAGGATGCCTAAATGTGCTTTTAGCTTATATAGGCTTAATTTAAACACAACTTTCAGTCCACTTCCAGAATAATTTAGAAATGTATTTGCCCAAAGTTTACTGAATTATTGATGAGTTTGAGTGCTCACAAAAGTGCTTCAGTAAAATGCAGCTCAGTGGGAGGTCTCACTGCTGAATACTGATTCATTCATGGACAATTTATATGAGTAAACATTGAAGTGAACAAATGTGAAGACAGAGCAAAAAATGGGTTAGAAATTCAAAAGTAGCCTGGTGGCTGCTTAGGAGAGGTGCACTCTGTACTACAGAGTCTTCAGCTTGCAGCGCTTTTCTTTGACTGTTGTATAGAAAGGCAGTCAAAAGCATGCCAGGTTTTGTGGTTTTGTATTTTTGAACATGATCCAGCAGTGTGTCCAGGTGGCCAAGATGGCCAAGAGCATCCTGGCCTGTGTCAGCAATAGTGCGACCAGCAGGACCAGGACAGTGTTTGTCCCTCTGTACTCAGCACTGCTGAGGTCACACCTCGAGTGCTGTGTCCAGTTCTGGGTCCCTCACTACAAGGAAGACGTTGAGCGAGTCCAGAGAAGGGCAACAGAGCTGGAGAAGGTCTGGAACATGAGTCTTGTGAGAAGCACCAGAGGGAGAGGGGGCTGTTCATCCTGGAGAAAAGGAGGCTCAGGGAGACCTTATCACTCTCTACAACTGCCTGAAAGGAGGCTGCAGCCAGGTGGGGATCAGCTTCTCTCCCAGCAACAAATGATAGGATAGTTTGGAAAGCCAAACTACTGAGTATAAAAGCCATATCAAGATAACTGGTGGAGGGAGCAAAAAGGAATATGCACGATAATGGATTCAGACTGATGAGAAACTGAGACGCAATTTCACCAGGTAAAAAAGCAATAAAGTTTTGGTTCACACTGAGACAACATTCCATTTTTGTTTGCTTCTGGGGATTTCAGATGAGGTCTTCTCTTGCAGAAAACTTGTGACTAGATTAAAGTGATTCCCCTGTTTAATATTTGTACTGTGTCCTCAAGCCAACACAGTGTTTTTTGCATATACAAAACTGAAAAGACAAAAAGAGGATACCAGTGATGAAATACGTGCAATTACTTGGCACATTGCAATATGTTCTTGTGCCTTTTCTCATTAGCAGAAATGCTAAATTCCTCAATCAAGATTTTGGCATTATGAGGTTCTTTCCCTCTGACTCTGTTTTCTTTTCTCTTGCCATGAAATTGCTTCTCCCTCTTCTTTTCTCCTTTTCTCCTTTTCTCCTTTTGCTTCTTCTCTTCTAGTAATCACTCAAAAATTTTCTTGTTTGAATTTATTACTGTGTCTATATCCAACACTAAACCAGAAATACATAGAAAGTAATTTGTCTTGGCCCTGTCCCTGGCCTGAAGAGTGTTTATTATTTGCCTGATTTGTTATTATAGTTAATAGTATTACTACTTATGCCTGCTAATACAGCACAAAAGCAAACTTAATTGATAGTAATGAGAAGCTTTTAGAGGCAATATTTAAGCAATAATGGCCCCTGAGTCAAACATTTCCTGGCACCTAATGACTGGCTGGAAGAGTAAAAGGTCCAAGATAAACTCAGGGGCTCTTAACCCAACCCACCATTAGCTGCCAGGAAATACCTGACTTAGAGAGCACTAATGCTATTATACATCATAAAAGCTTAAAGAAAATCTAATTGCTTTTTTGCATGTTCGAGAGCTAAAAACTAAGTATCAAGTTGCCATGGATTGCTCCCTGCACTTGTGTTTTGCTAGGTGTTAATCACCAGAGCAGTTATGAAAATATAAACTAAAAATCATTCATTGGAGTCAGTAATGTTATTTGGAGCTGATTATCCACCCCTAGTTGTAAGCCCAGGTAAGTCTTTTTTGCATCATACTAAATCATTATAGAAATTTAAGTCATCAGAAACATGAATATCCATTAGATCTCAAAAGAGAGGTGCCACACTGGCTGTAGACTACTTTTTATATCTTTATACATCTTAATGTTGATAGAGGAAAAGCAAACATTTTGAAAAGAATAAAACTAATCTAAGATTACTTTTTTCTACTAAGAATGCCATCCTCCAACCAATACAAGCAGGGAGTAAACGTTTTTACATCTTCTACTGCTAAATAGATAAATTTTCCCCAAGACAGATCAGTTCCTATTCTAGAATAAAAACAATATTTCTCACAATTTCATGACCTCATGATTAATATGATTGATTTGATGTAGTTTTTCATATTTCAGATGCCTCTGACTTTTCCCCTGAAACGTGACCTATGAGTTTTGCTACATTGTACATTAACATTTAGACATGACACTTCCTTTTCCCACTGTTCCTACCTCATCTATTTACATCCCCTTACTCTATTTGTAAATAAATCTCACCTCTTTTGACAAGCTGTCCTGGTATTCTTTGAGACAAACTTTTGTTTATTATTTATAAAGGCGATTTGTTGCAAAAAATTATCTCCCAGACCATTGTGTTTGGATTTGAACCACAACTGGACAAGCAGAGAGAAGGAACTATCACCTGCAAAACAGAAGGCAGTTTGAATAAGGAAGGAGCCCATTTGGAAAATGTTACTCTTTTCCCTGCTGAATGACTGGCCATTGCAGTATTTATGCTGTTTCATCTGGAGGACAGTAACAGTGCAGCTATTGCCATATTTTTGCTATTAAAACAAGCACTTCCACCCACCACAGATCAGCTTCACAGGGAACTTTCATGTGTCCTTCTTTTCTGAGTATTATCCAAAGGCTTTATTTTTGTATACATACATTTTTATTCCAGTGAGCTCAAAATCTGATCTTGAGTAAATAGTTTTTTTTGTGATTTCTGTATCCCCTGCCAATTTAAAGTCCTAGAGAAAATAGAAAGTTAATAAATCAGAGCAAATCCAGGAGGAGTTACACAACTCAGAGAGCACATGCTTAGTTAGGGAAACATGGCAAGGCTCCATTGAAATGAAGAAGCGGCATTACAATGTACATGTTCACACCTACAAAAGACAAAGAAAAGTCTAGCTATAGCCTTTTCCTACTTGGCCCTGTATCCTTACAACCATATTTAGTGGTAGTATGCAAATATAGCATTACTGAAATGTCCTTTGGTGAAAAGTTGGTTGAGTCCAAAAATACTGAAATTCTTTGATATCTGTCAAGTTACAAAATCTAACATATATAAACCCCATGGTCAGTTCTAATCTTGAACATCTGGAAAGGTAGCTTGATACCTTAGCAATTAGCAACAATGCAGATGCTGCTACTCAGTGACTTCTTAGTACAGATGTTTAATCTGGAATTCATTTAAGGATGTTCCAACTGTCACAGAGAGTTACATTTAATATATCCTTTTCAACATGCCATATTTTCTCTGAAATGCAGTCAGAATTTTGGTCCTTCGGCACCACAGGGTACAGGGTACAAACTCTTCTGTCACCTCCTTAGTCTCCATATGGATTTATAAACGTATCCTGAAAATTGCCATTAACAAAGAAAGCACAAATGACCTTTAAGTGCATCTATCATGTGAACCAAAAAAGCAACAGCCCAAGCTGTTGTCAGTCACAGGAGTTCAAAGCCAAGGGCAGAATGCTGCCCAGAATCCATCACCTCTCTCCCCCTGCTTCCCTTTGCCACAATAATCTACTAAATCAAACACTTTAGGAGAACTATTAAAAATTTCTCAACACGGTTCTTTCTTGAGCTGGTAAAACTATAAAGAAACAGATGTCTAGTGCTGTTTTTATTTTATATTTGAGTTTCATTTACTACCTGTGTTGCTAACTCTTTTTAGATAAGTGAAGAAAATCACTGAATTCAGATTTTTTAAAAAATTTGCACACTTGACTTAAAAGTCAAGTCTTACACAAAAATTATTTATTTGAACATGACGCTCTTTACTTATTTTGGATTAGTATAAAGGCCTGGAACTGAGTCCTACTGATTTAATTTAGTTACTTTTGATCACTGTTGCTTAAATCACAATGATGTTTTCTCTAGTTTCCACTCCAAGGACACAAACCTGCTTCTTGCTTGGAATGGCAGATACTGAATGAGAAATGACTAGCACAAGGTATTGGTGCAAAGTCTGCCTAGTGCAGTGTGTTAATGAACCAGCTTTGTGCCCTGGGGGACAATGAACTTGTAACTAGATTTGATCACAAGTGGAAGACTAGTAATTCTGAACTGGTCCTCTTTTTTCATCTGTGAAGTGCGACATCCACACAGTATTTCAATAAGGACAGTTTGAAATTATTATAATGACTTAGTTATTATTCACCCCATACCAGATTTCAGTCAGCACCTCACAAGCAGGCACTGAGCCTACCAGGAGTTGGCAGGAGGTCGCAAGCTGGTGAGACGTTGATGGCCCAGGGACAGCAGTGGGTCCACAGAATCTCCCTTTTCATCTTTCTGGTGAAGTCACATCCCACACCAGGACATAGAACTGTCCTATATGCACCTGCTGGAAAAACTTTACTCCTCATAAAGCTTATCTAAGATGGAATTGAGCCCCAGTGATCCCTTTCCTTTGAAAAAATTGTTAGCTTAGCACTACACAGTTAAAAGAAACTAGGATGATGGGAGACCCTGGAAATATAAATACCTTTCTGACACCAGTGTACCAACACTTATTTGAAACACCAGCGATTGCTAATCAAGTACAGGAGAAATATTTTCACAGATCATTTCCCTACCCAGATAGCTGTTGCACAACNAAAAAAAAAAAAAAAAAAAGGATGTTCCATGACTAACTTAATAAAATTAGACAGTTTTAGAATGAAAAGGGCTTGTGGACAAGAATACGTGGTCCATGGTCTTGTTCCTGAGAGTAGCCAGAAGGGAGGCAAGCCTAAGAAATGGTGTGTGTACACGGAATGATCTTTATCCTGAAAGGCTTTTACAGATTCTAATAATACAGTGAGAAACTGGGAGACAATAACAGACAACAAGACAGGCAGTGATTTCAGATAGCAAATGATTATTTATCTGCTGTAGACATCAAAATAAAGGACATTCTTAAGGTGGTTGTGTAATTCTGGAGACCATCCCCCTTGTGCTAGGAGAAGGACAGCTGACTTTACAGAACACAAAAGGCCAAACAAAGTAAATCCTATTGCCCCCACTAGGGCTGGTGTAGGACTTCCACTCCCAGAGAAGCTGGTTACCTGCAGAATACACATGCCTCCTGGTCTTTTGTTCCCATAGCTTTCATTTTCTACTCATCCTAGAGGCCAAAAGACAGCTCACAACTATAATTTATTACATTGCAGAAATCAAGCCGTGCTCCTTGAACTTGTTGCAAAACACGACAAGATGTGCAGAGGTCCTTTGTTCCTGATAGACTTAGTTTTGCACATGCATATTAAGCCTTTCTTTCCGGTAAGTATATAGGTGTGATAAGTATAGGTGTCGCACATGAGGAATCAAAATGCATAACAAACTCTTTGCAAAAGAGTGGAGATTAGAAGTAAAAAGCCAGGCTAAAAACACTTTTAAGAGAATCATAGCACCAAATTATCTTTCTGTTCATTTGGAATAACTGGCATAGAGAGTCAGCTTTCAGACCACACAGGAGAAATGTTCTTGGTTTTGTTGAAAGTATAAATCTTGAGCTAAACAAGTTACTTCCATTTCATCTACTTTCCAGAGTGAAAGGAAATATAATGCCTGGGTTTTAGCATCAATCAATAAACATAAATACAGTTTAATACAAATGTTGTTTTTCATTACTTTATGCTATAACAACTTAATTTGATGTGAAAGCTGAAAAAAATCGAGAATCAAAGCTCCTGTAAGGCACCAGATATTTAACATGAGTTCTCTTCAGGCTCACTGCTGCAAAAATGCATGAAAAATAAAGACCCCACGTGTGGTATGTTGGAAAGCAAGAGATAACTGAATGAATAAAATTATCTCAATTTCATGGTATTGAAATTTACATTGGAATAGAACTACCTGCAGTTTAATAAAGACCCTGGGGGGTGTGTTGCCTTAGTTTTTCAATTATTTAAAGGAATAGGCAGTAGAAACCTTAGGCTTTTAATAATACTAATCACTACATAAAAATGAACAACTTACAACTTCCAATTCAGCACCATAAAATAAGATGTTCCCATTTTTTTCTGTCTTTTTCCCCCACCAGTATTTCAAGCAGTATTGTCACTGCAAATTACATTTCTCATTTGCTGTTACTATCCCCTTATTTAAATATGTATTTATATCAGTGACAAAAGCATGCTAATATATATTTCCTCATCTCTTTTTAAGGAGGGAAATTATGGAGAGGTTTTTTGCATGAAAATTAATTCTCCATGTCTTACCATTTTCTGATCATGTTTACCTGAGTGCAAGACCAATTCAAAGTTCTGGTTGATTTGGATTCTTCACCCCTAGCAGTAGAAGACTGATTTCCTGGGACAGGAGTGGAGATCTACCAGAGAACAGCTTAATTTACTGGAGTTGCAGGTATGAAACATTTCTGAAGGTGAGAGCGTTACAAGGCAACTGTAGCTAACATGCTGATAGTATGCAAGTAGTTCTTTCAGTGTCATTGAAGGACATCCTTGCCAGATTTTATACAAATGAAGCTGTGTTAATTGCAACCACTCCCTTCATTCCCTTATCAGTGTAGCAGTATGGACTTTGTTACTAATGTCTCCTAAAACAGCCCCTTCCGTTTTCTGGTCAAGAGTAGTTTGTTCTAGAATAATTGCCCATGCAGAGTAAACTAGTTTAACCTGGGCAGCCTCGGAGACTGCACCCAGCTGGTGTCCTTGGACAAGACCCGAGTCTGTGCCTCAGAAGTGATCTGTGCACCTCGAAGTTTGAATCAGTTTTTGAAACAGATTTTGTCTTTTAGCATGCACTTTCAGAAATACTAAGGCAACAATGAAACAAGATTTACTTACAAAGTTTCTTTGAAGATGTTACAGCACTGCAAATAATGCTGCATATTAATAGCTTAGGCTGCAGCGTAGATAAAAGTGGAGGATTCATGTTTTATTTCAACAGAGTGCTTAGAAAATTCATTACATTTAACTATTATTTTGGGGGCAGAGACAGTTTTGTACTTTATATTGCCCAAAAGTGCAGGAGGACATTTAATGTGATAAATGTGCAGTTGAAAACCTATGAGATCAGTAAGTAATAAGGAAATTGAGGCAAGAGGCCAAACATGAACTCTAGGACAGACCTAGAGCAAATTTCAGAGAGCCCAAATGGCGACACTGAAAATTAACTTCACTGCAGGGAGACAATGGCTAATGCCCATTTGAAATTTGTTAGTAAGCTGGCTGAGAAACTGGCTACTGCTATCTGACACAGGATAACGAAAGACATTTCTTTAGAGATAGTAAAATATCAGTGTATGAATATTACATACTGCAAACTAAAATATAATTACACATCAAAATTATTAACCTTAGCAAAGAGAACAATGTTTCACAAATAAAATGAAGTGCATTGTCCGCCTTGTTGCTTGACTGCCCTTTAGGTAGCAACCACCCATTTCAGGGAGATTTCCAGTTGTAGTCAATGAACTCCTCTTGAACTCCTTTGAGATACTTCCAAGGATCTGCAAAACATGAAGTTTCTAATATTCCCCTGAAATCTGCTTCAACTGTGTATCTCACAGACTCTTGAGTGCCAGTGGCATGCTCTGCAGCCTCAGTCAGTCAACTGCAAATAAATTCTTTAGGACTCAGAATAACCATTCCATATGTGCTGAGAAAAACAGGTGACTTGGGTCCACCTCTTACCCAGGGCATTTCGGTGGCAATGACAGCTACAGCACAACTTGAGTGTTTCAGTATTTACTCCTCTGTATGCTAGATGATTAAACAGTGTAGGTGGAATTCACTAAGTTCAATATTGACATTAAAAAAATCTCTGAGAATAAAGAGCTCCCCCTCCCTATCCACCCAATTATCCTGGGAGTGCCAGAGAATTCAACAGCCTCTGCTAAATAGGATGGAGAATATAAAATGAGAAACATAGCAAAACAAAACTAAAACTGAAACAACTTACCAAGCTGATACATTCAGGACTCAAGCAGAAAACAAAGCCACTGATCAAAAAAGCTCCAGCTCCTTCTTCTGCAGATCAGAGTCCTTGCAGAGGCCCCTCAACACTTCATGAAAGGAATCCTCTACTCACAAATCAACAGAATTTCAAAGACAGAGGAAAAAAAGTGAATTTTAATGCAATTAGTAGGAAACAGACTCTGTTTCACCATAAGAACTCTACCAGGACTGTTGTGCAGAGATGCTGGCAGTCAGGAAGAGAGAAGTCCAGGTTCAGCATTGAGGGTGAACTACTACATGCTACTGAAGGTAATGCAAAATAGGGAGTTCGTAGATCTTCTGTACATAGGGTGATGATTGATGTACTGTGATCAACAGCACATGAAAATGATGTTATAAACTGGATGTATGTGTTATACTCTAATGAATGGGAAATATTGAAAAGTATTTAAAACTGTACAATTTTTCTTTCTGTTTGATGATGGTATGAAACACCTGTCACCGAAACTATGCACTTGAAAAAGTACAGTGTAATTTAGGGCTGTGTTTGCACCCCAGTAAGAGGAAATTAGATGCTTAAAGGGTTGTTTGTTTGCTTGTTTGTATGTCAAATATTTTCTTTTCCAACTTTTTCCCTTCAGTTGTAAGATTTGTATAGAAATTCTGTGGAGACTGTCAGTAACTGTCAATATATATACAGACTTAGTTGCCAGATGTCATTTATATTATCAGGACAAATCTGTACATATTGAAAGGAATCACTTCTATTTAGATGCATATGTCATTACTAGTCTGAAGTTTGGTAGTTATCCTGGGGACAGTGCTTGATCTTTTGGGTCTGACAGGATTGGTATTGCCAGTGTGAAAACAATTGTGTATCAAGGACCATTAGGTCAATGCAATTTCTGCAGTCACAGAGAGTCTCATATCATGGTATGTCTTGTACCTGCAAAAATCTTTTTGCCTGCAAAGCTTTGCTGCTGATGTTGAACAGCCCTGTTAATTGTTCACCTCCTAATTCCTTCACCTGTTCCTACAAAGAGGCTGCTGGTTTTTTGCCTGGTCCATGTCAATGTTTTAACACATCACAAATATCACATAATGCTTGAAGAACACTTTGAAGATGAATAGTGTTTTCTGAAGTGCTTATGTGTCATAATTAGTAAGGAAAGAACTAAATTGCTCAGTCAAGAAGGCAAGGAAAGGACAGTTGTCAAAAAGTTATTCATATGAGGGTTTTTTGCATGAGCTGCGCATTCATAATATTGTGGTAAAATTCCTTGTCAAAAGTGAAAGAGAGCTCATACTATTACACTGGTACTGTGATTAAAACTTAGGAGGATTTCATAGTCAGGTGCTCAGTGAAATATTTAAAGCTTTTTGCTAAATGTTTTTATTCTCGAAAACTCTAAAGAGATAGAAAACAGCTGAAAAACCTGTCAGAACAAAACTTTAAGAAAGAATCTTGGTAGAGAATACACACATGTGAGCTTTTACTCCTCTTTTCTAAATTAATACTCAGAGAAGCAGTGTGGCACAGTAAGAAATTTGTAGTTTCACATAATTTTGGTGTGAAGCCCAGCAAAACTTGGCAGATATAAAAATGGGGTTTTAGTATTTATATGCAAGCAATTTGGCTTTTTTTCTTGGCTTTTTCAGAGTAGCCTAGTTTGATAGTGAATGTGTTTGATAAATGGAAATACTTTGCTCAAAATAACCAAGGAAAAAAGTGAAATTGTCCCTGAATTTTAAAAATACGTTTTATTTTATTAAAA
>VZTX01004783.1:16029-35017 GCA_013400915.1 Pardalotus punctatus | reverse complement strand
AAAAAAAAAAAAAAAAAAAAGCAATTCCATGCAATATTTCACAGAGAAGGCAATAATCTCTTCTGGAGGCAGCATTGTCTTTTTGCTCCATCCTTTTACAGATCCTCATGAAGTTTTTACATATCCTAGTGAATCTTTTCAACTTGTAAGCAATAATTAAAAATGTGGAGCCTCTCAATCAGAGGAAGATAGATCTTGGAAATACCTCAGATCTACTCAAAGTCAGATTGAAATTCTGAGAGTACCTGAAGGAGAGAGAAAACATTTTACTTCAGCTGTAAACTGAAAGTCAAACAGAACTGTTGAATCCACTGTAATATGAACTTCAATATTTTTTCCTCCTTTACTTTGCACTATTTATAAAGCTTCTAATTTAGAAAGTACTAACAAAGTACTGATAGCTCTGTTTGTGTTCAGAGAGCTGCTTGCAGCATTATGTGAACAAAATACTTTTATTCTTTTCACATCAGAATATGAAAAGAGCTGGGAGAATGGACAGGTTCTTTTCCTGACCTGTTATCAACAGAACAGTTGAAAAACCAATGATCTCAGAATCCTTGTTTCTGGTGAAATGTTAAAGGGAAAACTTTTGCTTTCCAGTTCCCAGGTCTCTTTGGAGCCAGCTAACATGAAATATTTTAATGTTACATGTAAATTACCCAAACTAAGAGATGCTGAGATAAATAAATGCCCACAATATCACGTATTTTATTTACTTTTCAAAATAGAAAGGTGTTTTAAGTTAATTTGTTCACTTTCTCTACAACATGGACCTCACTCACATCCTAGATTTAGCCTTCTTCTTTCCAAAACCAAGTGATATACAAACATGAGTTATTGACACTTCTGCATATTGCATTTTTTGGGTGTTTACAGAGTAATGCACACAAGGCAATATTATTCTCCAATGTGGAAAGAATGTAGAAAGCTAAACAATATCTCTTTTTGTTTGTGCATGTGAGAATTTAAAAAGCAACATAATTTGTTGTATCATCCATTTAATTATCATTCTCTTCAATTTCTCTTCAATATCACCAGGAATTTGAAAGAAAAACATGCCAATTCCATTTCTTCTATTGTGTATAACTACAAGCCACCACATGCTTGCAAGACAGTGCAAATAGCCTGAAGCTTCACATGTGAGATACACTTTCTTTTCACAATTTAAAAAATCAAAAGCACAAAAGTCCTTCCTATTTCTGCGTCCTCTGATTGTACTTTCTAAAAGTGGTAATGGTTTGTCAGGAAATACAGATTTTGTCAGGAATACAGATTTTCTAAAATGTTAAGTTTGTCATGAATACAGATTTTCTAAAAGATGTATTTTCAAATGAAACTCTACAGTGATTTTTGATATTTTCTTTCTGTGACAACACAGTCAAAAGAGTTTAAGTCAACTCACAACAGAAGTAAGACTTTTAAATTCCTCACTATTTGGTACAGTACATTTGCAAAAGGTAAGAAAATTGCTTATTTAGAGTTGAGCACTAGTGGTTTCCAGTTGGAAATCTGTATCTGGATAAGATAAATCCTGTATCAAAAAGATGGTATCACGGCAGATGCAAACTGAAAACACATTTGAGGCAAATTTGTTCATGCAGACACTTGATTTCAGGAGCCAAGTTGAACTGTATTTCTGAGAAACTGATGTGTACAAATTATGGTCTGCTTGGTTTGCTTTTAAGTCCATTGCACAGCTAAATTGCTTTATAATTTCTTGCTTTGTCTGCCTTTACCAACATCTGAAGGTCCAAAACTACTCTAAAAGGCTCAGTAAGGGAGAGAATACATATGCATACTAATGATTCATGTTCATATACTTTAAAAAAACACAACAACCTGAATGAAAAAGGATCAAAATAGTTTACTCTAATGCAATAAAACAGGGTGCTGTGGGAATCAACTCTTCCCACTCTTGAGAAATCCAAACAACAGTGTCAACTTGACACTGTAATGAGTCAAAAAACATCTGTGAAGTAAGCTTTCACTTGAGAAAACAAAATCATCTCATTCTATGCTGCAACAAAATGTTTTTGAAAACATAAAAATACCTGACACTCACTTTTGTTCAGTAGCAGGTTAAAAGTGAAGGATGCCAATGCAACACCAGGATACAGCCTGCACCTTATTTGCATTTGCTAGTGTAATACTTACATGATGCATCAATTAGCTTTTAGGCATTCATAACTTTATTTAACTTTCATTCATGAGGATGGTGCTGCCCTTGATTTCAGCAGAGGTGGATTCTTCTTCTTAGCAAATGGAGATAACAAGAATTTCCATAAAGCAGGAAAGCCATAAAATATCATGAAGAAAGAAAGAAGCTATTTTAGTCAAAATCAAGAAACAGATCTACAGGAAATAAAAATCTGCTTTCAAAGCTTTCAACAGACGTAGCAATTATAAAGCAAATGAGAACTTGGTGAGTAGTCAATGGTGAAAAATATCCAAACCAATTTCCAAATTACAATAAATGCCATTTCAGCAAAAGCAATGCTGGGAACTCCTTCAAGTGAAGTCAGAGGCACTGAGGTCAGGAATACTGCATCTGGTTCCAGACACCATACAAACAAAAAAACACCAACATACAAACAAAAAAAAATAATTTAGAAAGACAAGTAGGGTTGAATATTAAGGCAATTTTCCTCAAATAAGTGCATCTCTTTTATAAAGGGAATGATGGCCATTTGTTCTTCCTCTATGTCATTGGCAGCACAACAAAATTTGAACACAAACAGTAATTGTTAAGGAAAGCTGTGCTAAAGATTAGCAAAAGCTCTCAAACACTGAAGGCTGAAACTTTTTGGGTGACTTGAGGAACATCCTTCCCACTGGAATTTTTTTTCCAAGACCTTAGGGAAGCAACATCCATATTTGTTCAACAACAAGGAGATGACTTACAGAGTTTTTCTGATATCAAAAATGCATTTCTGTAAATCACAGTATTCTCAAAGACCCAACAGAGTATTGAGGGGCAGACAGGGAAACTTAAGTTGATATAAAGATTTAATGCAAGCTCTTCCTGCTCCCTGCACCCTATCATGCTTCTTCTTGTTCCCCCTACAGCAGCTGAGACAGTCAATCCATTCCTCCCAAGTTTGCTGCATTGCTGGTTTTGAGGCTGTGTGACAACTTCCCTTGCTCGTGAAAGGTGAGGTGATACCACCTTGCTGGAAATCCATCTGAAAGCTGCAAAGTAGGAACTTGGCCTTGCAATGTCAGAAGAAAGGACAAAGAGTCTGTCCCAGCCAGAATTCCTTGCTATGCTGTGGAGGAGACACGCTCAGCTGCCCCTCTCATGTTTTGGAAAGACACAGGTATCCAAGTGGGACCCTTTATCAGCAAGTGCATGTGCTGGAGGGGGCCAAGCCATGCTTTCTGAATGGCCATTCTTAACTCCAGCTGGGATCCATTTGGATGAACCTTTTCTTCATGCAAATCCCACAGGAAGGCTTTACATTACCTCAAGTAATCTACCACCCTTCAAAGAGAGCTGAGACTTCCAAAGGGCTGAACTCATGTGGAGGGTTCCTGAGCCACTGAAAACTGGCCTTGTCCCCTGTGTTGGCACCACTGATGGTTTCCACCAGATGCAGATTCACTCTGCACTGACAGCTTCAGATAATGGTCATTCTTTGCACTGCCATGGTAAAGTAGTATTCATAATTAGCAATACAGGGGTACATCCTTTTGGGAAATAGTGTTGGAAAAGCTGGAAATAGGTGGGGGAGATGCACACACACACATATACATGTACAGAGACAGACACACAGCCCAAGCTGTTCTTCCTGCCCCATAAAAAAACAGGGAAAAAACCCCCAAGCTTTTACTTAAGGCTTGGAATTTGCTGTTTTGGCTTTCCCACTCCACTTGTTTTCTTGAAAAGCTTAAATAAGATCTGAATAAAAAGAATTTCAGGACTTCTATGATGGTAGTGTGAAAAATGTGTTTGTATTTCTCAGGAACAGGGAAGATCATTGTATGCCCACTGATGATGGCTTCTCTCATGACTGAACAGGCTCTTTATTGTATATTTATAGCAACTCTCTGCTATGCAGTGTTTCATTACTTATGGGGGTTTTAATGTCAATTTGAATGAGATTTAGAACAAGATCTGGCACAATAAAATATTAATAATATTAATAAAATACAAATTTTCTGGTATGTATTTACCACTACACTTGTACTGAATCTCCTTTATTGTCTCTTGAAATATATCTTCCTATTAAATTTTGTTGAGTTTTGGTTTTTTTTCGGTAAAATAATTTGTAAGTTCTAACTACTCAGTTAACAGCAGACAATATATGAACACTTTTCAGCCATATGAATATGAAAATATGTACATGAAAGTGAAATCTGTTCCTGAAAACACTTAATTTCAAAGAAAAATAAAATCTTACATAATTGTAAATGGATCTTGTAGCCAATTTTGGCTTGCTATTGGAAAGTATCATGGTATATGATCTTACAACAAAATAGATGCTGCTCTGTCAGGTCACAAAAACGTGAAATAAAGCTGGAGTTTTCCCTGTGACTCTAATATTCTCATTCTTGTTGGTTTATCAAGCTTGGATCTTCTAATTTCAGTTTTTCACGTGTCTCCTCTTTGTTCATAAATTTCACAACTCACCTCTGCCATCTTGTGGGAAAATGTGAAGAAATGTGAAGAAATGTTATTTCTTCACAAAAAGGTGAAGAAAAGTAATTTAATACAATTTGTGTTCTGAAGACATTCTTAGCAGTTGGTGCAAAAATATTACTTCATATTGAAATCAAAAGTCATGAAAATAGTATATTCACCATGAAATAAAAATTTACCGCAAAATTAAAACCCAAAAGAACGAATGTCACTAATTTCTAAATATTTGCCAACACCACTAAAACATTTTGTTCTTCTTTTATTGTAAAACTCAAAGGGTGTAATATTAAACATCTAGTAATATAATTTGTATACACATATAGCACATTAATGTACTACACAAATTCAAGAAAAGCCATTTTAACATTTATAAAATACTTCGACATAAGAAAACTGGAAATGTGTTAAAAGACTTTAATTTATTTTGGGGGTTTTTAGGGGAAAATTTCTACAAAAAGATTCAGTTTTTCATAAACTGCATTTTACCATGGATTTTTTGTTTGTTTGTTTGTTTTTGTTTTTTGTTTGTTTTGTTAGGTGTTTTTTTTAAATCAGCAGTGTATACTAAAAACTGATAAAGGTATTGACACTAACAGAACAAACTATATCAAGTCATAATTACAAAATTCACAATGTTTCATATCAACATATGACATCTTAAAAAGCAGCAGAATTGCAAGAATATGTCATCATCTAACAAAAATTATCTTCTTTTTTGACACATCTTCCAAAATTTGCATGATCACAAATATTTTCTGGACCATGCAGCTAGGGGAAAGAGAACATCCTTATGTTTTTTACAAGGTCAGCAGTGGCAGTATAAAGGGCTGGCTCTCCCCTCACTTGATGCAGGAGTTTTTGTACCAGGCTGTGGCACAGCATCACTCTGGTTTGTGTGAACGAGTGAACAGATGTCAGCGCTGGACCTGGACCTCACTGAAGACTCACAGCAGTTTCAAAAGAGGAGGCAGGTCTCTGCAGCAGAGGATAGGCAGACAGAAAAGTAATTTGCGTCCTCCCACTGTTAACAACAAGGCTTGGTCAGTTCTGCCATCTTAGGTGATTTCACTCTTTCCATTCAGCTGCTGGTAAGGTCTAGAGTTGGGAGGGACATGGAGACACTTGAAAGGTTGCATGCTGCATCCTGAAGGGACCATATTTTTGTGGTTCCATCCAAATTTTAAATGCATTCTCCCATTTAGATAGACATAAAAATGGGTTTTCTGATAGGCTGAATACTCATGGAGCTGCTGCTCAGGCTGATCTGGTACTGCAGAAATGCTGACAGCAGTCTAAGGTGTTGCCATGTGAATTATTTCCCATTAAAGGTAAGCAGACTCAACAGTGCTCTCTGCCTGGTCGACACACTGCAAATGCCTCAAATCAGACCTGGTCTGAAAATCTAGGTTTGCTGTTGACTGGCTTTGTCAAAATACCAGAACCTATTGCTTTAATCTTGGGTACAGCAAATACAGACATGTTTACACTGGATGCACAGAGAGCAAAAGGAAATTGGCCAGTTATCTTGGTCACTGTCCCTCAGGCATAAAAGTGAGCTTTCAGCTGTCTGTGCAATTTTTTGCAAGCTCATCCACTTTGCAGAGAGATGCCCCTCTCCTCTTTCACTCAGAAGCATATTTAACTCAAAAGATACTCAAATCCATATGACTGTGGTGCATGGTGGCCTTTAGATGTGAACTGCATGGAGAGAAAGATGAGACAACGTAAGATTTCTGTAGTTTCTGCCATGAAACATGGGCAGAAGCACCCAGGAAAATGGTGGAAAGACTCTGAATTGAGGAAGGTCAGACATAAGACAGCAACTGGACAAAGCAACAGTACATTTGGGATCCCTCCCATGCCTTTGAGTTTTGACCTACATCCTATAGTATATATTTCCTTTGTTCATGGATGGAGGTGGAAAGGAATTAATAGTTCTCAATTGAACAACGTATTTCTAATTAGATAACCCACCTTTTCTTCTTTTGCATTGAGATCAAGTTAAAACTTTTCTCTGTACAGTTAACAGGAGGATGAGAAAAAGGAGGGAATTAATGCGTAATTAATGAGCAATTCCCTCATCTCTCTTTTTGCATGTTTCATAAATTCTTCTTAGAGAACTTCCTTTCTGGAAGTCACTTCCTTTCTGGACGACTGACTATGTATTTATACAATGCGGAAAGTCTCAAGAAAGTAGTTGTATAGACCTTCAGTTTTTGATAAATTGTCACTTCCTGGGGCGAAAAAAATTTAAAAATCACCCATCATTTATTTGGGAAATTGCCAAACACTTTTGACTTTGTCAGAAAAACAAACAATGAAAGACAGGAATAGATAGTATCTTTGCTTTGTTCCCAACAAACTTCTCTCCAAACTTGAACGAAAATTGTAAAAGAAAAGAGAACATTGTCTTCTGCTTATCCAAGAGGCAAATGGAGGAGTTTATCTCTGCAAGTGTCTGCAGCTTTATAGTTCACTCACCAGCACCTGTAATTTTTATGGCCCAGCATGTTGGAAGAGGCTGCCTAAAAGCCAAATGAGTCAAATAATTAGCAAAGGAGAGTCATCTTTCAAAGAGCCACCCAAGGTCAGAGAGAAGCTCAGGCAAATGATCTGCTCACAGGTATGTATGAAAGCACATTTCTCTCCTAGTGCTGAATGAGTGCTCACCAGTTACTGACAGCTGCTTGTTGGGTTGGCTGTACGGTGTCAGACACTGGGTGATTGCTATACCAGTAAACCACCGTCATCAGTGCAGCAACATGGATGCAACAGTTTGTTGTACGCCTGCATGTATGTTTTCTTGGATGTGTCCCACAACTAAGCCTGTACGTCAGGATTTAGACATTGGGAAAAAAGGTGGAAGGAGCAGTGTGGAAGATTAGACTTGCAAATCTCAAAGCACAAGGTGTCAGTCTAGTCATGTTTAAAACATCCGCATAGAACAACTCACACAGTAACTGTAACATATTATAGAGACAAATCATGAATATGCAATCACAACAAAACAGTTTCAGAGCCTGATCGCCACCTCTGTCAATTACAGCAGTCACTTTCTGGGATGTTGTCTTGTCATTTTGACAGCGATTATACTTTTGTGTGGTGTATTGCAGATAATACACTTCATCTGTTTACAAATAAAACTGTATCTTACACTTTCACTGTAAGAGCAGAACATTTTAAGTAAGGAAAATGCTCCTCATAATAATACTTTCACATAACTAGTCATGCATGAGATGCACTTGAGAAAATCATCCTGTCACAACTGCATGATGTGACCAACTCTAACAAAATCAAGTCATGCTGGAGGTTTGCAGACAGTACCTGAAACCAGTGTGAAGGATTTTTCAGCTAAATAATACCCTTAACAGAATATTTTTCTCCAAGTAAGCAAACTGTTTTTAAATAAATCATTAACATAAGCTTGTGAAAGCAATGTATTTTAAATACAGCAAGATATAAACATCTGTTTTCTGGCTAAACATTTTATAGAGCTCCTGTGCGCAATGTTCATATTTATAAACAGATCTGCTCATGATGCTGTACAGAGACTGCTCACTACTTCCCAATAATATAGAACAAGGCAAGACTTTTTAGAAAGAATTTAAGAAAATTGTAGAATCATCATAACAAATGAGGTTTGTAGAAATCTTTGTTCAATAGCTACTCACAGGACATTGTATTTTTAATAATAAATGTATCAGTGTATCCTCATCCAGTTTGTTTGGCATGGAGATTAGAGTATATGAGGGATACATATCTCAGTTGTCAATAATTATTACAGCATAAATATCCGCCCAAGTTCTAGCTATAAAGGACTTTCAGAGATCAAATTGTAGACTGTAACAGCTAATTTAAAGTAAATAACTAAAAGATTAAAAACTCCTTTTTTTTTTTTTTTTTTTTGCATTAGTTGTCTCTCTGATATCAAATCAGGAATCTTTTACTGGTGATGATTTTAGACAAATTTCCACATAGATATAGTATCAGATTTATTCCAGGTATATTAAATTTTTAATCAGGGGCTTTAGACATTGTTCTAGTAATGATGCATTGGAGATGGTATGAGTAACTGTGTGATAAACATTGCCATGAGAAATGCACATAGCTCTGGACCAGTTACTTTTTCAGAGATAACATTTAGTGACCAAATTTTACATTAGAACTCTGAGTAATTAGAGCTTTTATATAAGAATTCTGAATGGAACTATTTAATAATTAGGTGGTAAAAAACATTTCAGAGCATTTTGCCTTAGAATTTTTACACACTTTTCATTGCTACCCATCAGAACAGCTGAACAGCAACTGTGAAACTAGGCAGGGAGGAAAATAAACCCTGACTGAAACACAAATTTGTTGAATCTACTGAGAGTCCACACAGCCAGTAAAAGAAATCTGTCCATACAGACCCAACAATGAATGAATCAAATCACTTCTACATTTGTTATCTATACCAGTTCTTCCCATGTGGTGCTATTTTTATGACACCATTTAACTAGTGACAGTCAGAACAAAGCACAAAAAAAATACCTATTTCTAGACTCCAGACCACTATTAGTTCACTTAACTCCTCTATACTTATCATCATGAGTAAAATACTTGCACCCAAAGGAACCTTCCAGTTTGCCAGAAAGTTTAATGTTGATGGTCTTGTTCAGTTTTATTTGTCCTGGCACATTTCTGAACTTGGTGAAGGCAAAACCTACAATCAGCATTGTTACTATTGCTAGCAAAAGTAGTACCAAATATCTGTGACAAATAGAAGAGGTGAAAGGGCTTAGTAAAGTATTACTCCCCTCTTCTGAGTCAATTGAATAATTCAGAGATACTTTGCAAGCAAAATATAGCCAACTTAAAAGCAGTTATATAGTAGCTACAATACACCAAAGGCACACATGCTGTTCCTTCTAGATCCTCTAATTAAAAAGAAAAAAGCGTAGAATTACAGAATCACATTGAAGAGATTCAAAGTACAGTACCAATGGTATGGTTGTCATGGATGGCACAGGCTTGAATACTGGTTGTACAAGTATGGCATATTCTCTCAATGGGAAATGCCTCTTAACTTACTTCGGATTTTGAAGTGTTTGTTTAACAAATGTCATTTCAGGTACCTTTGTATTTTATTTCAACAGATACATTAGCAACAAATTGTTTCGGACAATTATTTTCTTCCAGTATTTTTTTCCTGTCTGCTGAGAGCTTACTACCACCACCTCTTGGGTCAGTTTGTATTGACACTTTGAGCTCCACATACAGACTCTGCATGTAACATACAAAGAACTTTCTGAAGTAAATCAATTCTATAATGACTCAACACACATAAAAGACAGCTAAGGTTTAACAGGCCAATAATGCCCATTTCCTCACTGCCCTCAGGAGACCCCCCCTAAAGGCTATTTGGTGGGCTGGGCAGGCATCAGGCAGAGAAAAGGAGTTGAACCACCAAAATCTCCACCAGTAATATCAAAAAAGAAAAGGAAGGGAAATAGCCCATACAACTGGCAGACAACACATTTCATACTAATGGAAGGAAACTCATTTTGTTAGTGCACAATTACCTTTTGAAGCTTATTGCCAAGAAATGTTCTTGGGGTCAGGACCTTTGTAGCACTCACAGGCATAATCTCCTTGTGCTGTAGGAGCATCCAGGGCCATTCTGAACATGACAAGGGAAACATACGGTCATCCTTTTGTCCATAATCAAATCAGGTTTGATGAAAATGAACATTTTTTATGGAGTCTAACATTTGCTTTTACACTCTTCTGCTGCAGCTGACAGTGCCCAGTGTTAAGGAAACTTCTCTACTCAACCATCCAGGAGCCACTCTGGCAGTCACCCTCGCACCACCTGAGCTGGGACTGAGGCCTTTCCCCAGCTACACCCCCCCACACTCACACAGTCACACCAGGTTTCCTTATTGGGGTGACCTCAGGTTTCCTACTGCAGAATCTCAGATGTCCAGATCCTTTTAGTGCAATAACTAAATAATAAATCAGCAGCTCAAGCTGGTGCCTCCAAGGAGGGACCTGGAACAAAGGAACTCCTGGGCTTCTGCTATATATTCTGCTAAAACCAATCTAAGTGTGGGAAGGTCTGGGATCATCAGTTCCTGCCCTGTCTCAGTGACTGGTCCCCTGGCTGGGTCACAGGTCCCCAGGCCCTTATGCTGAGGGTCAGCTCTACACGGCCTCTTTGCCTGGGCTACACCGGCCAGAGCTCAACCTGCAGCTCCCACTGCAGCTGCACCCCGAGCTACCTCAGTGAATGTGTTCCTCAACATCAGATATGGACACATGTTACTGAACTGGATGGATCACCACCACTACCTTCTGCAATCCCAGATTCTGCAGCAGATAAAATGTTTGGCTCAGAAAACCTTGATTTATTTTATGACAACAGATACATATCTAGATCAAATCTGAACTGATTCCTGAGGCATATCCTAACAGCTTTCCTTCTGCAGTTTTAAATTTTTAATCTCAAAAAGGATAGCCTATTAGGTATTAAAAGAGGGCAAAGTAGGAATTCAAGTGATAATGACTAGATACTTGTCTGTTAAATGCTTTTCTAATGGACAAAATATATCAGGATTTTTCTAAAACAATTAAATGCGGTGTATGAATTACTGAATATTAACTGAGTATACAACACCAATTACAGCATGGAAAAACAAGGTATTATTACTTTTGTCACTTTGAAAAATCAGTCCACCTTTTTTTCCTCAATTTGCCTCAGACTTGTCTTAGGGATAATCATTCCTTAAGAAGATGCTTTACTGTGTTGCCAAAAAATACCTACTCTAATACGCACTTCACCAACTGAAACATCTAAAACCCATAAATAGCTTGGATCGATTTTTTAGTTCCAGAAAAGTTAGTGGAAGCATGCCATCTTGTTTCTGAATTTCTCTCCCACCCTGTGCTTTCTTGACAGGTATTCAGGCAAGGAAAGACCATTATTTCACCAAGTTTAACCTCCATTGTAATAGAAAGTTACAGCAGGCTTGCAGCACCTGCTCCAGCTCCCACCTCTTCTATAAATGCTACAATCTCATAGGCCAAAGTAGTTAAAAAAATCCAACTGAACAAAGAAACAGGGAAAGCTGTAGATGGCAGGAGGTGTTATTATGAATGTGTATCACCTGTAAGAAAAGGACAGTTGCTGGTAAAGAATATATAGCAGAAGGTGAGAACTGGAGTAAGTTCAAAGCAAAAGAAAGCAAAAGAAGCAGAAGATGGAGTGCTCTACAGGCAGCAGCTAAGGGGTTTCACACTTACATAGCAGTATTAATAAAATGAGTAAAAGTGACAGATGACATTTGAATTGATTAAATTTTTCCAAACTCACATATGAATTTCAAAGGGAATTTAGAGAGGTAACCAATTCTAATAAGAGACTGTCAGTCAGAGTTGTTACAAAGTGATTAGGACCCTGGTTGTCTTACAGATCCCTGTGCAGCTGGAGTTATCCATTAGAGTCTGTTAAGCCACTGATTACTCTGATTAAGGAATCACCCTCACCATCTCTGAAGAGAGGACAGATTTCACTTAAAACGTCTGCTGACCCTTGCTAAAATTTTGAGACTTTCTTACAAACATTTTCCATGTTTCCAGTTTTCTTAATGTGCAGTCTGACACACTTCAAAAATGCCTGGCTTTCCATAAACATGATAATTCACTTTTAATAAGTTTATCACTGCCAGTTATAAAAGGAAGTAACTAGACCTGTTAATATCCTCTAGAAGTCTTGTTCTGCTCCACTGCTCATATAATGAGCATTTGGCACATGGCACATCTCCCTTTCACATAAACAGATCCTCTTAATCTGTCAATGTAATATGAGTTATGAAGTAATTTGGAGCACCAGGCAGGAGAAATTAAGGATTTAATCAACAATTAAGCTTCTTCTTTGGGTCATCAGCTATGATCTAAGCTTTCAAGAGCAATGCAGGGTTTAATTAAAAAACATGGGAGTGCTGGTAATGGCATTTTTTTGGTTTTGCCTTTATAAACTTGTATTGATCAAACTGCCAAATTTTCCTTTGTCTATTTTCTCTGTCTGCCTCACAACACCAGCAGGAGAACAGTTATGTTGCTGCTGAGCTTCCTTCTTTCTCCACTGGGCAGTTCAGAGAAGATTAAGGAACAGTTTTTCTTGACATCAGCTGTTCCCTCTTCTTACCAACAGAATGGAGAGTATTTAGGAGTTAAGAGTGTCTGCACTTTTAGATATTTAATTTGCATTTGCATAATAATCATTAGAGGTACAAGCTTGTAGCTATGGACAGGCAATCTTAATCTAACATGGATTACTTGTATTCTTATAGTCAAAAATGTAAGCTTTGGAATAGCCAGAATAAATAAAAAATTTGGAACAACTTTAGACAGCAGCTGCAGATTGGAGTGTGTGTATGTCCTTGAGTCTGTTTTCATAACAATGCATAGAGAAAATTAGAAAAATGCTTAGTTTTTGTCTTCTTCAAAGATTGGCTGTTAATTTTTGTCTTTGTAAAGTGAAACAAAAGTGAATCTCACTGATGGCATTTTCCTTTCAGTTATCACAGCTATGCAAGGGTCATGTGAGGAACAAAGAAATGAAGCCCCCATCTCTAGGTCTCTGAAAGTGTCACAATGAAGCTATGTTTAAAAGATTAAAATCATACAAATGTCAAACGCTGGGTTGTAGTAGGAAAAAAGAGATGAAAGGCAACAAAATACAGGAAACCATGTCCCAAGAAAACTGAGACCAATTCAAATTTCAGAAATGGCACCAGTTTTATTTAAACAGAGGACGGAGTCTTAATTTAAATAATATGAATTAGTATTCAGATAGGTAATCTCATCATTCTTTCACCTGACTTTGGCTTATTCTGGTCTTCCTGCACACTATTTATAAAAAGAAAAATTAAATTAATATGATTTGGGTTAATATAATTTCAGGATTATATTCTTGTGTAATAATTTAGCTAGCTTGTCTGTCAGGAGAAGCTCAGAGAGCTGCAATTGTTGAGTCTGGAGAAGGCAAGGGAAGGCGTGTGTGAGGATTACACATGTATATAAACCAGATGGGAATAAAGAAGAAAGGTTCCTCTCAAGGGTACCCAGTGAGCAGATAAAAAGCAAATAGCACAAATAGAATCACAATAAATTAAACATATCAATCACAATAATTTTAAAAAATCCCAGACTTTTCCTGTAAGGGTGGTCAAGCAGTTGAGAAGATTGCTCAGAGAGGTTTTGGAGACTTCATTCCTGAAGATATGCAGATCCAGACTGGTTATGGTCCTGGGCAACCTGTTCCAAGAGACCCTGCTTTGATGGATCAGTTAGATGATCTCAGAGGTGCCAGTCACAGAAATGCTGTAGTTCTGCAAATGAACAACCTCTGATAAAAACAACTGAGATTAGGAAAAAGCAGAGGGAAAAAATACACAGCAGGGAAACACAGAAGGGAAATACATATTCTAAGATTAAATCTCATTTAATGTAAAAAATGCTAATCTAAATGTTTAGATTGCTATTCTGTCTTGTCTTGCCTACATATGTGGTAGTGCTCATTGCAGGAAGAATATATGGGGTGGGGGAAAGGCTACTAAAAAGTGAAAAATCCAGTAGGGAAGAAGGAAACAGGAGATTTCGTGAGAGCTATTTAGCAAATGTGATGCAAGAGAAGGTCTCCTGAGCTCTAAACACTGCTTGACACAATGCAGAGTCACTGAGCTCTGTGAACATCTGTGTTTTTCTATAAATAATGTCTTGCCTTGGAAGGGAAACCTCTGGTCTTTCTCAGCTTGCAGATCATGCTGCTTGTCCCAGCTGAAACTGAGGCAATACCAAAATAGTTGTTATATAGCACCCTTTCTGCTGATTTCAAAAATCAAAGCATCAGGCTTGAAGAGCCATTCTCTTCCTTCCTACTGAATATTAAATTAATTGATTCAAATGTTTTTCAACCAAATACTTGAAAATTAATTTTTAGTAAACCCTTCACTACTGAAGATGTGATGCCATTGCCTGTAGTTCATAATTTCCTAGGAATTCAGATTTAACTTACATGACTATTTAAATTAATAGACTTCATTCTCCACCTAGTTCCTTGGATTCCTTTATCCATGAACTTTGTTTTTCTCTTGTTGTTCTATGAAATTGACCACGCTATTGCTATTGGAAATAATTTTACCATGTGTATTAAGTTTTACTAAACTGAATCTCAGTGCTTCTGCTGCCCCCTATTTCCAAGCAGTTTCTCTTTGAGACAAACCATAAGGAAACCTCTTCTGATTCAGATTGTGGCCAAGGAACCAGTGTGATGTGCCTCAATACTCTGTGACTTTGGCTAAGCATCATGGTTCAGTTCATCCTTCTGTTTCATCCTTCATTTCCACATCACTAAAAGGGTGGGGATAACATGTCTTTTCTGCTGGCCTTGACTCTTGCCTGTGAGGAATAAGCACCATCTCTCTTGGTACACACCACAATATGGCCTGTAAGGTCTTGAACAAAATGACTGAGAGGTCATGCTGTAGCTGTTTGACTCAGTACAGACAGATGGCCTGTGTTTAACCAAGACAAGGAAGGTCCCTGGAAGCTTTTGTCCAAAGTTTTGAAGCTTACAGCAGTGCTGAACAGGGTCATCTGTATACTAACCCATACAGGCTGAATTGGTTCAGTGAGGAGGTATTTTCCCAATGATCTAATTTTACCTAATGATCAGCCTCTGCAAGGCTCAACCACAGCAGTGTTGGCTCTGGAATGAGTAGGCATTTTAACAGTACTGTCTGTATACAGCTTGCCTGGCCCAGTCCTTGTGTTTCATATTTGCTAAAACACAAAATTCCACAAAAGGGAATTCTAAATCTTTGTTTGTGATATGATTATTTGGCTAGAAAATTTATCTCTGTGTATGTATATATGAATAATGATAATATTAATTCACTTATGATTTTTTTTAATTGCATTGATTTTAAAAGGTAACTACATAATATGGGGTACCCAGTTCCTGTTCTTTCCTTACACAAAAGAATTATTAATGATCCTTCTTCTTTAATTTTGAAAAACACCAGAATTGTTGCTTGCTTTGGCAATGTTCTGCAATGCAATCATGTACAAAAGTCTACTATAAACAACAGCATTTTTCACATGAAATACTGTTATTTCATCATTTCTGCTAACTTCTTTAATATACCAATTTCTAAAGGTAAAAGCTTTCCCCCCTCACACTGCATTGCAGTCTGGCTGGCCTGTGTGAAAGGCAAGCATTTCAGGAGAGGAGTTAGGTGATGCACTCCAGGAACACTTCTCCAGTTATACCACTTTTAGAATACTGGCAGGTCTTTTCTTTGGCAAGCCTGCAGAGGTGAGCATTTGGAGAACCTTTTGGCCCTATCAGAGTCCACTGATATTATGATAATCTGTCTTTTAGCCACTTTCTGAGCTGGGAATCTTGCCAACATCTTTGAAAATTCAAATTTTCTGTAAAATGCAATGAAAGCACTGTACTCCAGGGGCTGGTGTTCTAATATGGAAAACTGAGTAAAAACATAAGGAGAGAGAGAGAGAGGGGTGCCTGAAACTGGCACCATAAAGTGCTAGTAGAGTACCAGACAGGGCACAAGGTGATGAGAAGTACAGTGGGAAGGAGAAATGAAAGTCATGAAAAAGTCAAATGAAAATAATTAAGTGGCAGCTAATGAAATTAGCCAAAACACTAACAATGACACAGTCAAAAGGATGGGAATTCAGTGGCCATCCACCTCCTGTGTGAAAGAAAAATGTACACGTGCAGGAAGCCAAGAGTTCAGAGAAACACTAGGGCATGGATGGGAAGTCCTCTGTGTACAGTAAGGTAAAAGATAGTCCATCTGAAAACATTTGACTGGAACAAAAGGTAGCTATGATTCAAGATGAGGAGAGATCAAGGCTGAACAAGGTCATAGGACAGAATGACAAATGGCCCACACTGCTGACAGTGATGCCTTGGGAGATGAAGGTGGTTTTGAGCAGAATGGTTTCAAAAGGGTTTAGTTTTGACAAGGTTGAGTGAGTCAAAATGCATAAGGGATGGCAATAGAGCCACTTGACACTGAGGGCTGGATAGATGGTGGCAGACCTTTTAAAGGGTCATAGATGCATCAGTGTCTGTAAGAGGAGTGGGAACTGAAGTCAAAATTACATCTCTGCCCAGAGACTACTCCAGAATGTAAACAAGAAGGAAAAGAGAAATGTCAGATCTCTGTGGAAAATCAGACAGAACAGGAATATGTAATGAAAAACATACCAATGGCTGGCTATTTTCATTTCCTGGAACAGACACCGAATTTTCTTCCTCTTCTGGGGTGAATATTTGGCAGGCTTCACTATCTGAACTTGCTTAAGAGTACTAATTATCAATTAAGTAATTTGACTAAGTAAATGAAATATTCACATTCTTAGTTTGCTTTCAGGCAGTAAGTCCCTTATCAATAGTTATTTCCTCAGTATTCACAACCATTTGCAGCAATTTAGACCCTCCAAGCAAAAAAAAAAAAAATAGAAAATACTGTTCTAACCATTTTAAACTTCTGTGTAACTTATTCCCCTCTTTCAGAATTCATTTGCTATACTTTACACTCCTCCACTAAAACATGTTTCAAAGTACTTCATACGAAGGCTAAACAAAACAACATCCTAAACTTGTGCCATTTATTGTGACAGTCTGACAACTTGTTGTGACAAGCGCAACAGATTGGGTAGCAAAAGCTGAGCAGCAAAGGCTGGCTGACTGACTTTTGTTTCAACAGACGATTATCTTGCTTGTTTACATTTTTAAGAGTGATCAGAACTAGAAAGATCATTTACAAAGTAATTCAAATTTCCTTAAAGCTACAATGTAAGCAGTACTGCAGTCTTGGGGAAGAGGCAAAGCCATAGCTTTATCATCCACAGAAGGCCTTAGAGGAGACATGAACTTAATTGCTGCATGCAGGAAATTTGGGATGCGAGTTTCTTACCGATTCAGACAGGTTGATTGGTAGCTTGAGTTGGGGCTGGGCTGAAGATGATGCCACTGAGCCACTGTTAAAAATCAGTTTCCCAGCCTCTCCTCCTGAAGGCATGCTGTCAGGGCTTAGCCAAGAAATCAGATCACCTTTCTCATTTCCTGTGCTCTGAGGTATGGGTTTGGAGTCATAGAATCATAGAATATCCTGAGTTGGAAGGGACACACAAGGATCACTGAGTCCAACTCCTGTCCCTGCACAGGACACCCCAAGAGTTACAGCATGTGTTTGAGAGCACTGTCCAAACACTCCCAGTGGAGGCTTGGATAGGCTGGGAAATAAAACGAAAACAGAACAGTTTTAGTATTAGATATATATCCCTTTGACAAAAGAAGAGGTGCTTTAGGCTTCACTGCACAGCTGAAGTACTTGGACACAAGACCTACAAAAAATAATCATTTTGCTCAAATGTATGGAAACTCCAAATGTGGAAACTCCTTGCCGGGAAACAGAATTGCCAGCAAGAAGTTCCTGGAAACAAAATTGTCAGCCAGCATCTGGCTGGCTCTGTTCACAACTTCAGTATCATCAAAAGCCAAATCTACCATACACTAGTCCATGACGATGAAGACCTCAGTCAAAACTCAAAAAGACTTCTAAAAAGGCCTGGAAATGTGCACACCAGTACAGTCAAAAGCATACAAAGTATATTTGAAAGACATCTACAATATCCCAGACAACCAATTTGCCAGAATTCCCTAGCCACATACTTGACTGCACAAATTATAACCAGAGACTGAAGCAAGGAAAGCAAAACTGTACAGGAGGTAAAACCCTCCAATCGGTTTTTTGTTTTTCTAAAAGAAAAATACAGTTTGTACAAACAGCAGTTATTATAAATTGAAAGTGCGCAATACCTCTTAAAATGCTATTGTCTAGTAATCACTGTATGTATACATTGTGACAATCATTTAATCAAATGGAAACCTGATGAAGATGGCTCAATTAGTTATGCAGAGGTGGTATTGGAACCAGGAAACATGAGAAGATTTAAGAAAAGGAGATGGAAATAAAAGCTGCATATAAAGATGGTCAAGAAATTATGCCTGTGTACATCCAGCAGAAGGAAGAGTGAGGATAGAGGAGACGTTTTTATCTTGTGCTGTGCAAACATCACACAAGATATTGAAAGAGAAGTAAATTACACAAAATTCAAAGAAAATTGCCTTTCAAGTATCCTATTCTAAGCATATTTAAACTTAAAATAAATACAACAGCAAGAAGTCATGAAATGCTATGAAAAGATGCAACAGAAGGATTTAGGATTCTTTGTATGCTCTTCTTTTTTTTTTTTTTTTTTTTTTGGATC
>VZTX01004783.1:0-15974 GCA_013400915.1 Pardalotus punctatus | reverse complement strand
TTCCTTTTTTTTTTTTTTTTTTTTTTCTTCTGGATCCCAAAGCCAGGAGAAAGCCCAGCCTAGGCAGACAAAGAGAAAGGGAAAATAATGTCTGACTAGTGTATTTTACAGACTCTGTAGAGAACACATAAAAGTGTTGGGCGCTCTTCCATACCTGAAGTGTTGGTACTTCTAATGGTGCACAGGGTACCACTGGCTCTTATATCCATGCCCCAGGCAAGCTGACAGCACCCTCAGTACTTCCACCTTGCTCAAAGCCCCTCTTAAGTCACACCAGCAACTGTCATCAAATTCTTGAATTTTTCTCACTAACATGACAGGAAAGGAGGGAGTCTGGGGTAAAGAGGCCAGATGAAGAAAACTAGAAAAAGAAGGAATTTTTGAGATCTCCAAAAAGTGCTTAAAATAAACAAATATTCCTAACATTCCCATAAGATGTTGTAATTCAGGAGTGGCTTACCTAGAATCGCCTCCACTCTAATTTAGGTCTTAGGAAAACTCTGTCTCTGATGTTGAAATACCTAAAAGACCTTTAGAACATTTTACATTTTTATTCCCTCGTATTAAGCTATTCACAAATTCTGTATCAACAAAAATGCCATTCCACAAGACAGTTCACAAAGTCTGTAGAAATAAAATAATTCACTAGTAGATCCTACAGACTTCATTAAAAAGTCTTTAAGTCTATTTCACTATGTCTGATACAATTTTGTACTTGCAAATGCTCACTTCAATGACAGCCAGTGAAAATTCACAGAAGCAGTTGGTTCACAAAAAATATTATGATATTCAGCAAAAAAGTCATACTGCTGTCCAAACGTCCTGTTACCATTATGAAGTTTTCTGATTCTGTTCTATATGCTACATTCTCCACAAGATTTACCCTGGAGCCATAAAAGCTGCAAGGCAGTGCCAAAGGAGTTTCCACTTCAGCAGATCTTCAGAGGAAACTTAAATATTGTTTATACTTACAGCAATGTATAGATTCAGAATCAGACAAAACACACTGGCCAAATATTGCTACCCATTTTGCTCATGCTTTCTTATTTTCCACCGTTAGAAGGTATAATGCTGTGGGGTTCAACTCAAGGCATGAATACTGGTAGTGTGCTTTGAGAAGACAGATGGCTGAAAAATTACTTACCCTATCCTGACTTGTCTCTCTTCTTCTAAAAAAGAGGTAATTTCTTCAGCTCTACAATATTTCCAGTGTGTATAGATGTATGAAAATAGCATATTTTTTGAGAAATTCGATTAATCAGGGATGCAATTGGGACTATAAATAAAGTTGTCTTTAGAAAAAAGACTGAAAATTAGATTTTTTAGTTCTCTACAAAAAAATAGCTAATGCAAAACAAATGCCTACAGACATTAGCAAAGTTTAATCTTGAGAGATATCACTTTGAATTCTATTATGAAAAACAAAATGTAACCAGTTGGGTTATTACTACTCTGCTTAGTCTTAACTTCACTAGGCATCTTCAATTTTACTGCTATAAAATATAGATTCATAGAATGGCTTGTGTTCAAAAGGACTTTGAAGATCAACTGCTTCCAATCCCCCTGACATGGGCAGGGATGCCATTCACTAGATCAGGTTGTTTAGGGTGCCATCCAACTTGGCCTTAACCACTTTCAGGGATGGGGTACAAACAGCTTCTTTGGGCAAGCTGTTCCAGAGCCTCACCAGCCTCTGATTAAATAGCTTAGTTTAGCTCAGCTTAGCTTCTTCCTAATAGCTTAAATGAATTGCCCTCTTTCAGTTAAAACCATTACCCCTTGACCTGTCACTTATTTACTCACATAAAAAGTCCCTCTCTCTCCTTTACATGCACATAGAGAGGGGAAGAGAGTTTAACAATTGCAGAGCAATCAAGCTGTATTTCTGATACATCTGTGCGCTTCAATATTTTTTTTAAAAAAGTAAATAAACCGCCTGAGCAGATGGAGCAAAAGTACATTCAGAAGTGAATGAGCCATAGCATGGACAAACTTAAGTTAAAGTAAGAAAGAACATGGGAAAGCAGGGAAAGAAACTGTGCAGGAAAGTTGACTATTGCAGAGACATTTGCTTCCCTGTCCTTTTTAGTCAATCTGAAAGCATGGCGGGGCTGACACAAAGCTGTTCTTGTGACATTATTCTAAATTCTTCTGTTAGATCACTTCTAAGCAGTACTGGCAATGTAATATCTCAGGATCTGAAAGTGGAGCAGCACACAGCCAGACTCAAGGCACGCAACACAGAGCTAAGGTAACTGGAAGCTGAACCAGTTTGCATTGCCACCAAATATTGGCAAGTGGCAAGAGCTGGTTCCTTGGCAGAGAAGCTAGAAATCTGGGTGCAAGGACAAACCAGCAGGGCTGAGCTGAGGCATGGCTCCCAAGTGATGGGGAGGCCCCCAGCATGGCCCCTGGCACCCCAGCAGCACAACCTCAGGCTAATGGCTGTGCTGTGCCAGAGCTGGACATCTGTGCAGGCAGACAAGAACTGGGGGGATGACTGGAATTACATGCCCTCAGGGCCCTGACATTATTCACAAGATTCATGCTCTGCCCATATTGCCCTATTTGATCAAATATCTGAGATGTTTAGGGTATCTGCAGAAAAAATGGAAAAGGTGCTAAAAGGAGAAAACTATTAATAAAGAAGAGAAGAAACAGCAGAGGAAAAATGTCAGCTCTACAGCTCTTAGGCATTTTGTAGAGATGTTGCTAATCATTGATGAAATTTATTATTTATGAGCTTCTTTATGATGTTTCAACAGGGAGGAAGACGTTCCATGCAAAACCTCCACTGTCCCTTCAGGAATGCTGTGGTTAAGTGTAAACAGATCCATCTACATATCTGCAAAATGCTATTAAAAACAAACAGCCCAGGCAGGGTGATGTACCTACAACAGTTATTCAGTATTTTCATTTCATAACTCTGGCTTGGGATGCTCTTATGCTGCAGATGCCCAGGAGACCATAAACTTTTCTCATGGATATTAGGTAACCACTTTTGGGAACCCTCAGAGCTTAGACTATGAATTGTCATTTTATGTTTTTAAGACCACCATTTAAGCACTCTACATACGTGGAACTTGCAGAAGAACCTATGATCTCCTTATAAGAAGTGGGGCTTTGCTGCTGGTTTTTATTCTTTATCCCAAACTCTGGGATGTAGAGAGATGCCTTACCAAACTGTAACAAGTTAATTCTTGTAATAAAGAAGCCCAGATCTTCCATGATAAGTATATAACTTCTACTCAGCCAAAAGTTTAGATGACCCTATCCATATAGGATGACACCAAACAGCACAGTATTCATGCAATGAACACTCAAGAGGGCAAATAGACCAAGGCAATCAGTTAAACATGAGGCCATCATTCATCCTAAACCCACTTAAAGTACTAAAACTTTGGCCCTCCAAAACACCTTTGATAAGAAAGTGTGGTTCACCTTGTCCCATGCTACACATATAGAAAAGAAATGTTCCTTCCTACTGTTATGGAAACTTCCCAATCTGACTCTGGCAGTCACCCTCACACCACCTGAGCTGGGACTGAGGCCCTTCCCCAGCTACACCCCCCACACTCACACAGTCACACCAGGTTTCCTACTGCAGAATCTCAGATGTCTAGATCCTCTTGGTGCAATAACTAAATAATAAATCAGCAGCTCAAGCTGGTGCCTCCAAGGAGGGATCCGGAACAAAGGAACTCCTGGGCTTTTATCCCCTCACCACTCCAAGCATGGGAAGGTCTGGGATCATCAGTTCCTGCCCTGTCTCAGTGGCTGGTCCCCTGGCTGGGTCACAGGTCCCCAGGCCCTTGTTATGAAAGGGTCAGCTCTACTCAGGCTCCTGCCCCCAAGAGCATAACTTGCAGCTTGCATACGGTGCTACCTCCACCAAATGTATTCTTCAACACTACTTCTCCACTCTCCTATATATGCACACCTGACTCAAGTTCACTCCAGACAAGACATATGTTCTTTGAGTTTAGAAATCCAGTAGCCTGGTGACATGGGGCAAGGAGAAAGCACACCCAGAAAGTATGCCAGTGATGGAAGGACTCTGGTTAAGCATATTACTCAGAACAATGATTTGCTATTACAGAGTAGTTCTGCATGGGCAAAGGCTAACCTTCATTTTCTAAACTACATAAACATTGCTGAAGGAAATATATATGGAATTGGCACTGAAAATGACAATCTCTAATTGGTGACAAGGCATTTTTGTAAGAAACTATCTCTCTGGCAGCAGTGGTTACAACACAGATAATATGCCACATACTTATTTCAACATGTCTGCTCAGTGCTGTGTAGGAGATGGGATCATTATTCACCTGTTTGGCCTATGGGACATGGTAGGGGTATTCTGTGACAGCAATTTGTTCTTTGGTAATCTTCATTGTGGTGCTGGCTGTTTTCTGCACAAGGCTGTTTTCTCACTGTACACCAGCATTATCTTCCCCCACTGCTCTGTAGCAATCAATAAGCCTGTGCAAAAAGACAGCAATAGTGTAATTAACTTCTGACAATTTCGGCATGTTAAAACAAGAATTATTAATATTCCAAAGGATAATCACTCTAACCTAGTTTAGCCCACCATAAAGTATCATAAAATGCAGCCCTGTAAATCCAGCAGTAAATAGCAAACCTCATATACATCAACAGAAAATTTTGAATGAAAATAAAATAAATTAGTGATATTTAATCATACTTTGGAATGCTGAAATTCTCGCATTAGTTTTAAAGTCAGCAACGGCACCTAGTGTGTAATGATGATAGTGTAATGAATTTCTCACACCTGAAACTGAGATGCCTGCATGAAAGACTTTGCCATTAAACAACATGAGGTTCTGTTTTGTGGCTGAACTCTTTATTTTCACAACTTGATTCTTCCCTACTTTTTTAACCTGGGACTATTTAATCCAATTGTTTACTATGGCACACTTCATAACAAAAATCAAAGTGCCTTACTGAGTTACTCTGCATCAACTTGTCATGAAAAATATAGAGATTTCCTCTTTTGTTCTTGGGAAAAAAAAACAATATAAAGGGATTGATAAAATCTATTTCCACTCATTAATGCATCAGCCTAAAATTAAAAGTTTTTTCTGTTGATGTGGTTTGGACACAGGTGGTTCCAATGAAGAAACATCTACAGCTACAGGTAAAGCAGTAGAGGTTGCCTGTACATGTTACCCAACTGCAGCTCAATCACTATCTTGTGATGATCCTCTGTATTTCATTTCCTGTGTCATTCCTGCAGAGTTTTCACCTGTGCCAATTGAAGCAGGAGTTCTGGAAACCACCCATCACAAAGGAACACCATCTGAGAGAAAAGAGCAAAAAAAGATGAACAGTTCAAAACAAGCTTCATAATGACTACATATTTTGAGATCCAGCAGGCTGCTGCCTGGTCTGTGCAGGAAAATGACAAATGAATGCTGTTAAACATTTTGCTTGAGCAGTTTTCCCATTCACAAAACTATTTGCAATACAATAATGAGAAAAGCCAAACTGTGAAGCATTTTATAAGGTTGATTACCTTTCTAGGACATATAATTTGATACATGCTTTGTTTATCCAGAGCCAATTCTGTGGCTGAAAAGATTAATTGAACCTCTTTTATGCTACTTGTACATGCTCTCAGGGAGGAAGTAACTTGCATTTTTTTTTTACCGACTCATGCACAAGAGCCTGCAATACACCAGCAACAGTAAAATGACTTTTCTAAATTTAGCAGTTCATAAATCTTACAAGATATCAGTCCATCCAGTGATTTGTTGTTTTGAGCTTTTTTCCTTCTTTCATGTCTTTTTCATATATCCAAAAAGAAATAGGAGTGCATTCAGGACATGCACAGTATTTGCTTTTGCTTTTCTCCTCTCCCAGGGTACAATAAGCATCTGTCAGCTCACTTGTGCTCTCCCTGCTTCTCTCTCTTCCTCTCTCCCCATAAATATAATAATGCATGCAGGTGTGTATACACACACAAATTCACACGTACATTCATTTTTTCCTCTTCAGCTAACAGACAAGAAACTACCATTACTTCAAGGCACAAAGCCCTCTGTTTTGAAGGAGCTGTGCGACCTGGTTCATGTAACTGGCTGAGGATTAAACTGATGTCCTCTCAGCTACACTCACCAGGTGAATGATCTTAAAAAAACATTATGCTCTGCATGACTTTTCCCCTATGTACCTGATGTTCATCTTAATGCTTTGGACAACAGCTTGCCATTTAGTTGTGACTTGTTTTGTGCATACCACACTGGATGGATGCCTAATCTCTAAGGGCTACATGTTTTCAAAAGATAAGTGGTATTAATGCCACACACACTGGTTCACAAGTTATTCATCAGGACCAAAGACTAACTTAGATGTGCAGTGGTTCACTTCACACTTTTATCCAAAAAAATTCTTCAGGATTCAGCATCCAGAGCATCCCAAAAGGGGACTTTTCCTCTACTTTCCATCAGTCCTTGCCTCAGTTATTTAGTTCCTCTTTTGGAGAACAATGAAAATGTACCTACATGAGCAGGTTGCCTGGCTAGGCTTGGGACATTTCCAAGTCTTCTGTCACTTCATGGCAAAGGACATGAAACCTGCTGAATTGTAAACAGTCTCAGCCTGCTGGAAACTGACACTTGAAACTTCTTAAAATGGAGGCACTAAGCATCTCTGACACTACTGATGATTTATCTACCAACTAATAAAATGTTCAATAGATATGCACAGTGGCAGCAGCATTTTCTGCAGCCACCTTTTCAATTCTGGTCCAGTTTGGAGACAGAAACATACTTCTTCCCCATACTTTCACTACAATGTGATGAACTTTAGAAATTCATTTGAAGCACAGCAGGTGAGCGCTAAAGGAGGAGCCCCATAATAACCCCATGGGTTATTATGTATTTCTGGTAGGATAAACTTCAAACAATATCCCAGCCCTACATGAGCAGGCTCTGCACATGTGCAGAACAAGACACCCCTGGTGGGTTTATCTGCTGTCATGTCTCTCCTGAGATTTAAAGTAACCCCAATGTGAGAGACTGGAGAAAATTATTACTTGCTGAAAACAGCCAAAGTGTGTGTGTGTAGCAGGCTAGCAAGACAAGTTCTGCAAAAACTGGGATGATGCACTTCTCCACATCCCACCTCCCTGAACCCTCTAGTCCAGCTCCAGAATAATTATCAGCCACTGGCACAACAGAAGCCCCATGTGGAGGGGAGGGTCCCAGGAGGCCAAAGCAGGTATAAGCAGTTGCACAAAGATGCACCTTCTCCCTCTTCTTGAACTTCCTCTTCTTGAAACCTGGGTAACTTAAAGTTGGATGGGTTAGAGTTCGCTAAGTCAATGCCTCGTGAAATGCTTTACTTCAATTGAATGTTTACTTTACAATTCGCCGGGTACCCTTATTTTCTAAAGTTTGCCTGTAAAAGTTTGTTTAACCTCGCAAGAATGTTGTATTTCTCCCACATGCCTACCTCAAGGTATAAAAAAACTTAAGCCCCTATAAGAAACACGTCAAGCGAGTCCAGGGTTTTATATCCCAGGTCTGGTAGATAAGACACCTTCTTCTCAAAAGGGACCTGGAAGCCAGGCAGAATATCCAGGGCAAGTAAAATAGTCCCAGATAAGGTTATGTAGGTTGCTAAATCCAACACCACTGCTGACAGAAGCCTTGTCTAAGCCTACAAAATTAGGGAGAACTCTGGAAGAGGTCCGATACATCTCATTTCCTACCCCGAGCCGATTAATGCAACTCAATCCTTGTCCTGTTTTGGCTGGGACAGAGTTGCTTTTTAGTAGCAGGTACAGTGCTATGTTTCAGATTCAGTATGAGAATAATGTTGATAACACACTGATGGTTTGATTGTTGCTGAGAGTGCTTACTCTGAGTCAAAGACTGTTCAGTGGTTCATGCTCTGCCAGTGAAAAAGTGCAAAAAAAGGTGGCGGAGGGCATGGCCAGGACAGGAGACCTGAACTGGTCAAAGAGATACTCCACAAAACAGAGTATCATGCCCAGTATATAAACTGGCAGAGTGCCTATCTGGGTTTGGCATTGGCCAGCAGGTGGTGAGTAATTGTACTGTACATCACTTTTCTTTGACTTTTTGTCTCTTCACTACTAATACTATTACTATTATATTTTACTTCAATAATTAAACTGTTCTTAACTCAACCAACAAGTTTCACTTTTCTTTTTGGGAAAGATAACTTCCCCCAGTTCTCCACCCCATCCCACCTGGGTAGGGTCTTGTGAGCGAGCAGCTGCATGGCAGTTAGCTGCCAGCTGGGGTTAAACCACAACACTTCACCACAAGTAGAATTCTTAGTAGCAGGTGACACCCAGTCACGTTGCTTACTCACAATTTGCAAGTAGATGCAGCGGGACTGACAAGCTGGTTTACACAAAGCAGCACTGGAAAGCAATGCCTGTCTGTGGCACACTTGTTTTCTTCAGTTGTGCTCATTGCCCTAGATACCTTTCACGTTTTAATGACCATTTCCTAGTAATGCATGTCATGAAAAACAACCAGATGAGGTTTCCCACACTGTAAATGTCTGAAGTATTGAGAATGCTTTTTGACAGCTTGCTCTTTTCCAGTGTTTGCAGCAGATACTGTGCAGCATGCAGCTCCTGAGCCCTCAAGAGCAGATTCCCAGGGGACTCCTGGGTGGTACAGTGTTTCCTTCTCAAAATAGAGAGTAGCAACACTGCAGTTCTTCTTTCTCATTGCACTGACATTTTTCAGATGAACCATTTCATGATCACTGTGGCCAAGACCATGCCATCTCCCACCAGGCCTCCTCCATTCCCAACCAGCAAATCTAGGGCATCTTTCCTAGTGGTCTCTCTGAGTACTTGTGATAAAAAGTTCTCTCCCACACACTTCAGGAATTTTTCAAATCTGCTTACCACAACAGGATGGCATTTCCAGCTGGTCTCTAATTCTAAAGTTTAAATCTGCCATAAGGACAAAGGCTGATGATTCAGAGATTTCTTTAATTGCCTGTCAAATTAACTCCTCAGCACTGGCATCTTGGTGGGGCAACTGACAGAAGATACCCACCACATCTGCTTTATTTCCCATCCCTTCATCCTCACCCAGAGCCTCCCAACCACATCATTGCCAACTAGAAGGGCTGTACCATCAAACCTCTCCCTTCTATTTAGTGTGACACCTCCACCTTGCCCTGCCCTCTCCTCAATAGTCTGCATCCTCCATCCCAGTATTCCAGGTGTAGCACAAGTCCCACTACTGCCAAGGATAACCCAGCTCTGGGAATGGCTTCCAGTTGAAAGCACTTACACCCACAGTCCCTGTGAGCCCCCCACCAGGGACAGCCCAGCTCCTCTGAGCCCTTCCCCTCCCAAACAGAATCTGGGGACACCGCCACATTCATTCCTAGGAGATGCCACAGAGCTCTTAGCAGCCAGCAGCCTGAATGGACCGCAGCGATGCCACTGCTATGATTCCCACCATGTGGCCCCCTGGCCTCCCAGTGCCCCGGCTCATTCAGACATTTGTGCTCTCTGAAACTTTCTAATCCCAAGGTAGAGACCAACCTGACCCCTAGACTCTGAGATGCTCTCAGAGGCAAGAGTGGAGGTGACTGACAGGCATCACTCCTGTCTCTCTCTCAGGCTCAGCCAACCTGTGCCAACTGGTTGGGCAGGACCCGCCCTTCTCCACAGCCTGGGCACTTCCAGGTGATGAAGACCATAGTGAGACAGGCTGCCCCCTTAAGCTCCTGGCTGACCACAGTGGAGCAGAGACCCACCTGCAGCCTGTGGAAAAGCCCTCACTGGAACAGGTAGACTTGCCCTGATTGAAGCTACAGCACACAGAGATCTCACACAAGAACAAGCTCCTGCAAGGAGCTGCAGCCTGTGTTTAGGAGTCCACACAGGAGCAGGTTTTCTGGCAGCTGGAGCAATCTGCTCCAGAAGTAATGCAAACCTGTAGAAAGGGCCCATGTTAGAGCAGAGAAAGAGCATAAGGAGTAAAAAGCAGCAAGACTGAATGTTATGGACTCAATACCCATTCCCCATCCTTCCGCACAGCCAGGGAGGAGGAGGTAGAAGAGCCTGCAATGAAAGAATGAAGTAGAAAAGAAGGATGGGGAAATTGGTTTTAGTATTGCCTTTGTTTCTTATACCCCGACACAATTTTTAATTGGCAATAGAAGCCATTAACTGTCCCCAGTTCTATTTGGCTAATGAGAGTAGTCTCCCTTGTCTTCAAACTAGCTCTTCCATCTTATTTTCTCCCCCATCCCGTGGGGAAAGGAAAGTGACAAAGCAGCTTGGTGAGTATCTGGCAGGCAACCAGCCAAGGTCAAACCCATCAAACTCATGGAGGTAACGCAGGAGACAGAGAAGGCATCCTCCTCATTCAGCCCTCACAGCTACTGCTGTAAACACAGACAAGGATCTACCTGGAAAACAAAACCCTGCCTGAGCCCTGTGCCTTGCACATACCTGCAGCAGGACATCTAGGATGTGCTGAGCTGGGTGAACGTTGGCTGTTGCAAGGAGGTCAGGAGAAAGTGTTCCATTGTCAAGCCTACAGACAAGACAGATGTCTTCAAGCATGCAGTTGTAAAGTATAAAGAAGAGGAAAACAGACGCCTTGAAGGCTGCACAGCTGCAGAATGCAAGGCAGAATGCACAGGCTCCAATAAGGGAAATAAGAAATCCGAAAAAAAAAATGCTTCCCAAGGGAATACTCTTGTGTTAGAAAGGATGGGACAGAGGGGCCATCCAGCTTTTGGAAAAACTCAAAAAGGAACAAATCCTATGCAATCTGATCAAAGTTCCTGCTTTCGGTGAAGACTTGAACCAGATGATGTCCAGACAGCTGTTCGAAACTGGAGTACTCCTGACTGCACAAACATCCAATGGTCTGAATACATAAGACACCCAAAAAACAAAAGAAAAAACTCTACTTGCAAAACACACAGTACATATGCAAATGTATTTAAAAAAACAACAACAAAAAATCTTATTGCTTTATTCAGATTTTGACATAGCTTACCTTAAAATTACTGAAAGTCCTTTGAGGATCTCTGTAGAAACCACTGACTACTTTTCAGCAGAGATCAGATTAAACCAAAGAGATTGAAATGATGCTGGAATTCAGACTGAGTAATTTTTTACTAACTAAACAATTTTTCTTCATCTAAGAAGAGCAATCCCCATAAAATGCAGTTCCTGGCTTTTGTTTTGGGCTCCATTTCTGTTGTTTGGTTTATGCAAAACTTTGAAATACTTTCAAAGTATGGCTTTCAAAGTATTTCAAAGGATGGCTTTATGAAATTGACTTCCAAAGTCTTCTAACAAACTTTTAAAATTACATACTAGCAATATTCTATCTTCTTTGACTTAAAAGTGCATACACATTCAGAAGTTTTATACCTTTCCTAGACACTTTTTACAGACAGAAATCCTACCAGACATTTTAGTTCTCAAGGGGAAAAAAAAAGTAAAGTTCAAATTTTAACAAATGTTCCATGGAAAGCCTACTACATTTTTTGTTCTGCGAAATCAAACCATGAGGATCTGTTGACAAGTCTCTTTGGCAGTCTTAGTATCAATGGCTCTCACTCTGGACACTCGAGGAAGGAAGTCCTGGGGGAAGGCAGTTGACTGGAAGGCGCTGCTGGTGCTTCCTGAACATAGCTGGTTACAGTTTCTGTGTGCGAGGTGTTACTGCTGCTATTGGCTGTGGTTACACTCTCATCAGCTGCTGTTTCTTGAAGTTTGACATCAGCATTTCGAATGTCACCATCTAAGTTTTCCCTTGTGGTAAGGATACCGTACTTTTTGTCTACTTCTCCAGTTTCCTCACATCCTGTCCTCCTCAGAAAAGAAGATGGAGACTCATTTGCCCTCTCATTTATCTGAGCTGTGCCTGTCCACGTAACACTGCTATCCCATGCGGCACTTTCTGGCTCCTTGCTACTATCGCTATCAATCGTAATCACCATGGGAGAAGAATGTACCAAGTTATTCATGTGATGTTTCCTGTGTTTCTTCTTATGCTTTTTCTTTTTCTTTTTGAGATGCCTTGTTGTGTCTGTTGCTTTTCCTTCATAGACTATCTCCACACTTGGACTCCTCATTTTCTTTTTCCTTTTCTTACGCTTTGTATCACTGCTTGCTCGATTGTCTGACAGGCTATCTTCATTTTTGCAGCAGTCACCAAATTTTGAGGAAGTTTTCTTGGGGTCATTTTCTCTTTCTAGACTTGTGCTCTCCATGAATGCATTCTCCAGGTGGCGAGTTTTGTACTTCCTTTTTCCACCAGGCTTTTCACTTTTCATTCTGTCAGTTCCTCCAGAAGGAGTCCTTGATCTGTTGCTTGACCGACTCCTTGACCTACATCTTTCATAACAGTAGTAGTGTCTCTCATGGAGTCCCCTCTGGCTATGCAGATCTGTCCTCTCAATAAATGATCGTATCCTGTACTCTGGACTAGCAGACTGCCTTGAGTAAAGAGTGTTAGACCGGGTCCTCCTCCTGCTGGAGGATTCATAGCTGTCTCCAAACATCTTTCGACTACAGAAAGCAGAACCCCACTGGTGTCTACTTTGATAACTGTCTCTCACATAATAGTGATCACTGTCTCTACTTCTTGATCTCCTTTTACTGTGGCCTTTGCTACGTGATCGTGACCTGCTTACTTCTCTGGATGGAGTGCTCTCAGCACTCAGAGAGCCCCTCTGGCTTTTCAGAGAGGCTCTGATGTCATGAGCCCTTGACCTTCTGCTGCTTCTTTTGCTCCTATGTTTGCTACTATCTCTGCTCCTCGATCGTCTCCTTTTGAGCTGGCTTTTGTCACAGTGCTCCCTTCTAGACCGATGGCCATGACTGCCTCGACTGTCCTGTGAACAGGCTTGTGGGCTTCTGGACTTTCCCTTTTTAGACAATCTGTGATTCCAAGGGGAGCATACTGTGTCACTCCCTGGCGAGGGGCTCCAGCTCAAGTCCTGAGGAGGCAGGTCTTTTCCTTTACATTTGCTCTTCTCATCCTCTTTTGATTCCATCTTCTCAACCGCAGGAGATAAACAGCTTCTACAACTTGCTATATCCTCCCTGTATGTTGGGGAATGTGGTGAGAAGCTCCTGCTTGGTTCACTGTCACTCCAGCTCTGACACTGGACTGGTTGCTGTTTCTTGACATCTTCCCTTTTCTCTTCCCTGATGGACTCCTCAGAGTCAGAGGACAGCTCAACCACTTCTGGCGTCCTCTCAGCTAATGGCTTAACATACCCAACAATGACACAATTGTCTGAGGAAGAGCCACTGTCATTCGAGTCAGCATTAGCCTGTAACTGAGTCTGCAGTTTGGTTCTTCGACTCCCTGTAGCAGAGTCCTCATCAGAGCTTTCTGAAGATTCCAGAGGAGAAGCAATGGTTGCATGAACCTCTTCTGAAATGGAATAGGAAGGCCCTGGAGTTTCATCATCCCAGGGGGCCTGACCAAGACCAGGCACAGACAAGCTATTATCTGGCCCTTGTGAATATGCCACATCTGGAGATATTGTAATAATTGACGAGTCTGAGTGGCTTCCTTCCTCATATGATGGTGCAGGACAGTCATAATTGGCATGTTGATCATATGCTTCTAAGTTAAAAGGACAACGAGCAAAACTGATGAATTCATGCAGGAAGTGTTCTGTCCGATTCAGCAAAAATGGCTTTAAATCATCAGCAAATGCCTGACTTTCCAGATCATATCTAGTCACATTACTCATGATAATGTGCTGTACAATATTGATCAAAGATCCATGGGCACCAAACAGGACTGTAAGTTCTCGCTTCAACCAAGGAACCAACCGGTGAAGGCATGCAGGGTTGCGGCGGAAAAACTCTGCCGAAATGTCTCGATATCGGCCACCATCCTGAATGCTGCGGATGCGTACGCCAGTGCGGTACAGAGCTCTGCGGAAGTTGATCATGTCCTCCTCCTGAATCTGTCGCAGAGATCTGCCCTCTGCACTAGCCTTTCTCCTTGAGGCCAGCCTCCTGATCATTTGCTCAATCTCTCTGTGTCTGCGCCGCGTCGGTTCGCCTGACAACCCTTCAAACAACATCCCATTATCTGGAGGGGACAGCATCCTTCGGGAAGGGGAACTGCGTGCACGGTGTTCCCTTGTTAGGGTAGTACGGTAACGAAATCTCCGGCCATCAGGGCTGGCAAAAGAGCTAGTTTCTAAAGGGCTGAGTATGTACTCCTTAAAGTCATCTTCAGCACGTATTGTATGGAAAATGGAAAAAAAAGGTTGCTTGCAGAGGGGGCATTCTGCTTTGTTTTTTGACCATTCTTGGACACAGCGGAAGCAGAACCTATGCAAGCAGCGATCTAGATATGCAACATTGTCAAATCTATCCAGGCAGATGGGGCATTTGGAGTCAGGAGATGCATCTGTGGGCAGCTTGCTGGTGCTGGCTTTTGGTGAAAAATTGCTATCTTCAGCAAACTCCTTATCTGAAGTCATGTTCTAGAAAAGACAGAGACAAAAGATCATTAATATCACAGAGAGGCAAATATCTTACAGTCTAGATGCAGAAACCCACAACAACTGCTTTTAAGGCTGCAAAACCCTGCAGTGGCTCTGAGAGAATGCTGAACAAAGAGGCACCGTGACCTAACTACTTTGTTTGGTTTCTCTTCACAATGAGATCTAGCTCTTCAGTGCTGTAAGTTTTACAGGGCACTCAAATCATGCAGGCATAGATAAGGTAACAGGCAGGCATGTCTTCTTCCCCACTCTTAAAACAACTCCTTTGATCCAGTCAGTAAGTTTATGATTTACATGGTAGCCTCCAAAATATAGCTTAAAAAACCTAGCATTTATGCATAAAAAGTATGAGAACAGTTCTGTACATTAAGACAAACCAGCCAAAAGACGTAATTGCACTTGAACTATATTATCACATTCCAAGTTCTGTCAGACCTTTCTTTTCCTGCACACTCTGCCCCTCTTTGCTGGGCATTCATGATCCACAGCTTGGTGGATCAGACAATCTCCAGGGACGTGGTCCTGCCAAAATAAGTATTTTTTTAAGACTGAGGCAGAAACAACCAGATGTGATTCCTACACCCATCTCCAGGTACACTCCACTTTTTATCTAGTCAGGGAGTTGTGCTGGTTTTGCCTGAGGTAGTCAATTTTCTTCACAGGGACTAGTCTGAGAGGGAGTTTTGAATTTGCGCTGAACATAGAGTTAATAATAAAGAGATGCTTTGTTATTGTTGAGCAGGGCTTACACAGAGCTAAGGCCTTTTCTGCTTTTTGTACTGCCACACTGGTGAGGAAGTTGGGAGTGCATGGGAGGTTGGGAGGAGACACAGCTGGGACAGGTGACCCCAGCTGACCAAAGGGATATTCCAGACCGTATGACATCATGTTCAGTATAAAAAACAAGGGAAAGAAGGAAGAAAAGTGGGACATCTAGAATGATTACATTTGTCTGTCCAAATCACTGTCACACATGATGGGGCCCTGCTCTCCTGGAGATGGCTGAACACCTGCCTGCCCATGGGATGTGGTGAAGGAATTCCTTATTTCGCTTTGCTTACGTGGCTTTTGGTGTCCTTATTAAACTGTCTTTATCTCAACCGACGAGTTTTTTAGCCTTTACTCTCCTGTTTTTCCTCCCTGATCTCACTAGTCAGGGCGCGTGTGAGCGGCTGTCCGGTGCTTGACAGTTGGCTGGGGTAAAATCATGACAGATCTCAAACACGGTTAACAAAAAGCCCATTATTTAAAAATTGTTTTAGGTTTCGGCGTTATCCTACGGCATTACAATTCAGCGGAAATAAAATACCACGCTAATTCAAAAGGCATTAGCCCACGTTTTGCAGCCAGCCCGGCAGCACGCCTTCCCCACCGGCGGGATACCGGGCACCGCGCAGGGGAAGCGGCAACACCAGCGCTCGGGGGCCCGGGCTCGCAGAAGCAACCCC
>VZTX01004782.1:429086-449115 GCA_013400915.1 Pardalotus punctatus | reverse complement strand
CAGTGCCTGCCCGGGGCCGCTCCGGTGCGCGGGCAAGGCGGCGCTGCCTGGCCCCGGCCCCGCTCCGCACTGCCCGGCCTGGTGCTCCCCGCCGGCCGTCAGTGTGGCCGGGCCGTCTCCATCCCCCGTTATTGACACGTCCAGCGACTTCAAACTCAGAAAAGCCTCTTTGATTGACTGGGATGATTGATGGGGTGATAGAGCTGTCAGACGGCACGGCCTCGCTCCCGGCCGGCCCGGCCGCGGGTGTTGTGCTGCTGTTGTGCCCAGGGCCACCGTGCGCCCGGCGTTCTGCACTTGCGCCTTCATTTCCTTTCCTCTCCTTTTTTCGGGCAAAGGATCATTTCGGCATGTCCTCCCCGACGCTCCCTGCTCGCTGCAGCCCGGAGGGGAGAAGGGCGAGGGGAGGCTGGCTCGGCTCGGCCGCTCTCTTTGTTGTGCTTGGAGCTGCCCGCCGGCCCCGGCTGCTTCTCTCGGCTCCGGGGACGAGCGGGCTGCGGCGGTCGAAGGCGCCGGCACCCCGCTGCAAGGTGCCGGGGCTCAGCGATTCACTCCCCGCGCTCTCCACCCCCCGCCGGCCCAGCCCGGGAGCATCCCGCTGGGCCCCGTCCCTCTCCCCGCCGGGCCCTGTCTCTCTCCCCACCGACAGCCGCTGCCGAACCGCGGGGAATCCCCCCGTTCTGGGGAAAGGTTACTCCGGGAGAGGAGCTTTGGCCTACTCGGCGGCAGGGAGGCCTCGCCGGATTCGGCTCCGGCTGCTGCTGGCGGGGGGCTGTGAGCCCGGGACCGCCCGCCGAGCCCGGCAGCTGTCGGGGAATTTTCGTAGATCCCATTCTCCACGGTTCCCTCCCCGCTCTTCTTCCCCATGGCCGGGCCAGGCCGGCGGGCAGAAGACGGGGGGTACCCCTCCTCGGCCAGGCGTTGCCCTCAGGATGCGCCCCGGGACCGGGTGGCTTCCCCGGCGAGATGTATCGCACTTCAGCTGGCCCCTTTGCGGCCTGGATGGAGCGGCGGGGCTCTGCTTTCGGCTGGGCTTCGCGGAGGGACTTGCAAGCGGGGCCGTAGGTCCCCGGCAAGGATCGGCCGCCGAAGAGTCCGGGCGACCCGGGCAGTGGCGGTGGGACTCCGGGGTGGCGGCGGAGAAGGGCCCCCCGGGACTGGGCTGGCCTTGCGGAGAGAGTCGTTGCCCCCGCAAAAGGAGACCAGGGCAGCCTTCGGCCAGTCTGTTGCTGGCGGTGGCTCCCCGGTGCCTGGCAGCGGGGACCTTTGATCCCCGTGCTGCCCGGCGGAGCCGCTGCCCGGCCGGCGGGCCTCGGTCCCGGGCCATGAAGAAGGAGAGCGGCTCGGCCCAGCAGAGCGGGCGGAGCGGCGCCCCGACGTGTGCCGGGGCGGGGGGCGAGTGGGGCTCCGTTCCCCTTGCCCTGCGGGGTCGGCTCGGCGGGGCCGGGGCGGCGGGTGATGCGCGGGCGCGCTCAGCCCCGGCCTCCCCGTTCCTTCCCCATCCTTCCCTCCGCCGCGCTGCGGCGGCGGTGCCGGGGTTGGGGGGCTGGGGGGACACACGGAACCAGTACAAATTCACCCGTCGGCCATTTTTCCTCGGCCGGCGGGGGGGGGGGGGGGGGGGGGGGGGTCGGGGGGGGCGGGGGCGGGCNCGGGCGGTCGGGCGGTCGGCGGCGCGGCCCTGCCCAGCGGCGTGTGTGTGCCCTGCCCGCAGGCCCCCGCACCAGGAAGCTGAAGAAGAAGAAGACGGAGAAGGAGGACAAGCGGCCGCGGACCGCGTTTACGGCCGAGCAGCTGCAGCGGCTGAAGGCGGAGTTCCAGGCGAACCGGTACATCACGGAGCAGCGGCGGCAGAGCCTGGCCCAGGAGCTCAGCCTCAACGAGTCCCAGATCAAGATCTGGTTCCAGAACAAACGGGCCAAGATCAAGAAGGCGACGGGCATCAAGAACGGGCTGGCGCTGCACCTCATGGCCCAGGGACTCTACAACCACTCCACCACTACGGTGCAGGACAAAGAGGAGAGCGAGTGAGGCGGGCGGCCGCAGCCCAGCCCTGCGCCGCGGCGCCGGCCCGCCGGCCGGGAGGCGGACAGGTGCGATTTAAAATCAGATCTATTGTCTATCCATAGTATAAGGACTCCGATTAAGAAAAAAAAAAATATGAACACTTAAAAAATTTATCTCTATATAGCCAAACAGCATATGACCTTGTATATATTTAATTTCAGGTAAGAAATATGTGTAGCGATCTCTATTTGCTGGACAGTTTCTCTCTTCCCTTCTCTCTGTTTCTCCTTTCTTTTGTTCATTTGTTCGTTTTGTTTGCTTTCCATTTTTTCTCCCCCACCCCCAATGTCTGTTGCTCCTGTTTTACAGTAAATGTCGGACTTTTCTCATCTGTCGTTTGATCTTATTTTGGGGTTTTTTTTGTGTGTGTGTGTGAATTTCTGTCTCTCTTATTTTTTTTTCCCGAGGAAAAAAAAATTCTGATCCACAGACTGCGAGACTGAACCCGCCGCTACAAGCCAAAGATTTTATTATGTTCAGAAATCTGTAGTCTGAAATAAAGTGTAGACGTGTTCAGGATTCAGGCTGGCTGTAATTCTTTATTTTAGTGTATGGATGTTAGCATATATATATATAAAAAAATATAATAAATAAATATATATATGCGTACACCATACACTGTGTACATAGTGCCATTTCAGTGGCATATTTAGGTTTTGCTTTCGATAGATGCAGCAATTTTTAAACCGCTCATCCCTTGTTAAAAACCCTGTCTGAGACCTTCGATTTTTTAAAAATTATTTTTAATTTTTCTACCCTTTAAAAAAAAATTAATTCTCTTTGGCAGTTGCGGTCGTGCCTCGCCTCCCGCATCTCCCTTTTTAACCAGAAATAAAAATCGCTTCATAATAATGGTGATAATATATCACCAGTTCCCGCTGAAAAATTGCCTGAAACCGTCTGGACGTTTAGAGCTCCGGGATGTGTTGGAAAGATATTTGTCTGACAGCTCCTTGCCTCGCTCCGAGAGGATCTGCTCCCACGCTGTTGCCAGCGAGGACCTCTCCCGAGGATCGCACCGGAGCGATCGGCACTCGACGCTGGGCGCTGCGCCACCGCTCCCGGGAGCGCTCCCGGCGCCGGTCCCTGCCTTCCGCTCCCTCTTCCAGGGCTCGGGCTCACTTTTGCCGTGTGCGCGGGACGCGCAGGGTGGCGGAGGGCCGGCGGCACGGCGGGGCTGCCGGCTGTGGACCCCGCTCCGCTTCCACCCGCCCCAGTTAAAGGCGGCTCTCTTCACCGCCGGCCTGGGGACAGCGACGGGCCGGGACCGGGCCGTGGCCGTGGCCTTGTCCTCGAGCCGTCGAGGACCGCCGGGCCTGAGCCCACGCGGGCCTTGCGTGGGACCCCGCCGAGCCGAGGGCAGGCGATGGGATTCTGCTCCTCGCTGGCCCGGATGAAACCGGGCACCGGGTCGGGTGGAGAGCCGCCCGACCCCCTCGACGAGGCTGTCTGTCGGCTTTCCTTCTCCTTTCTGCTCCTCTGTATCCCTGCCCTAGGCCCGCAGCCGGCAGGGCGAAGACGACAAGCGAGCAGGGCTGGAGCCGGGGGACCCTTTCTCCTGCACACCCCGGAGGATGGGGCAATGCTGAGGCCATGCCCAGGTCAGTGGGATTGGGGGGCGGAAGGGGGCAAGCAGCAGCACTCCCGGTCGGCACAGCCTGCAGCTCCCCCCTCCTCGGCCCGTCAGAGGCATTACGGAGTTTCAGTCTGTTTGAGAAGGGGAGCAGTGGGGAAGCGGGAGATGACTTCTGCCATTTTCGTGCTTTTTAACTCTTCCTGCTTAGAACTGCGGTTCACTGTCACTGTCCGGTGATGGAGGCGCGGGCTGGGGAGAGAGCCCCCTGCCCTCCGCGCCCGCTGCCGGTGGGGCAGGACCCCTCCTACACCGCATCCCACCCCATCCTACCCCAGCGTATCCCACCCCATCCCCGCCCAACCCAGCCCGTCTCTGCCCGCTGAGGGCTCTTCTCTCTGCAGGCCGAGGAGCCGGGAATACTCGGAGGGCTCAAATAAATGTTGTACAGCGCCATCTAAAGTTGTGCATTTCTTTCTCCTTTTTTTTTTTTTTTTTTTTTTTTTTTTTTCCGATGGGATTGGAACACGAACTCAAATCTCCCACACTGAGGAAAATAAAGCCGTCCTTCAAAGTGCGAGCTCCACCGCTCGCGGGGAAAGCGGTCAGTGAGAGCCCGGACTGGCGGGGGCAGCTGCAGAGTTCGGGGGCTGCATTCAGATTTCCCCCAAGTCCCCCCTTCACTTGCTGCTGTGTCTGGGGGACACAGAGAGATTGCTCTCCTACTTCCTCCTGCTCCAATCTCAGTTCAATCCTCTGCCTTTGCCATACAAGTCGTCTCACACTCCCCAGGAGCTGTACAGGCGAAAATTGGCATTTCTCCTTAAAAACAATCCTCCCCAAGAGCATTGCCTGGTCGGATCTCGCCCGGACCTGCCGAGGATAGAGGGCACCGACCCTCTCCTCTTCCCCTGTCCGCGGGACACGGGTGGTGCTCAGGCTGGCTATCGGCGTGGGTCGAGCAGGGCTGTCGGCGCCCCCGCCGCCTCCTGTCAGACCCCGGGACCCGCTGCCTACCTGCAGCTGGGAGCCGGCTCCCGGGCGCTGGGGTTGCCCGAAGGCATGGGGGCTTCCAGAGGAGAAGGAACATGAAGAAGGGTTTCCTCAGCCGCGGGGTGTCCAGCCAGGCTCAGCTGAGCTGGACAAGTCAGGAATAAAGCCGACGAGGGAAATATAGGGCAGATTAAAAGAAGCCTAAAGAGGATTATTTAAACAAATCAGACTTTGTAATGTAATTACGCTTTTAGGATTTCTCATCGAGAGCAGCTGAGCGGGGCATATTGGGGAATCGACGCAGGCCGGCGAGGTCCAGGTCTACCCTCGCTGGCCCCACGAGTGACCTTGGTCCTCTGTGGGTGCCGAGGGCAAACAGCCCCGCGGGGAATCCTCTCCTGCCGGCAGTCGGGCGCGGGGGAAGACCTTCACCCGGGGCTCAGCACCAGCCCAAGCTGAGAAATATGGACAGAAGGCACAACATCCTCCCCGTAGGAAAGGGACCAGGTGTGCACGGAGCGGCGGGGGGAGGCGAGGGGCACGCACCGGGACCCCGGCCGGGGCGGAAAGCTGGGGGCTGGGCGCATGGATGGGACTGGGGAGCCCAAGCCCCAGGAAGAGCACCCGCTAGCCCAGGCGGAAAAGCTCTGGAGGAAAAACGGTACCTCCCCCCTCCTTCCTCCGTGCCTCAGGGGTCTGTTCCCCCACACCCCGACTCTCAGGAGTCAGCCGCCCGTTTGTAGGATGTGAATATCAGCCAACACCCAACAGACAACCCCCAGCACCCCCGTCCTCCCTCCGCTGGTGGAAGGACGCACGGACGCTTATGTCTCCGTCCAAGGCACCCCGACAATCGGGCACAATTGTTGCAGGCCCCTGGCCCTGGCCTGACGACCACCCCCCGGGAGGGCGCGGCCCGGCGGTCTGCTGATTTGCATATGCAAATGGGGCGCCGGGGAGAAGGGGAAGGCCACGCGTGGTCCCCCCCGTCGGTCCCCTCGGGCCGGGGCACAGATCCCGCTGCCTCCTGTCACGGAGCTTGTTCCTTTGTGACGCCTTTCGAGGAATCAAAGCAGACACGGTTGTGACACGTAGCCCGGAGGGTCAGAGGTCAGATTTCACAATCCCAATTACAATGATTTCTAATGATGTTTATCTTGCGGGCTCCGACGGCTGGGAGATTTACAAGAGGGCTTCGCTCCCCTCCCGTCTGCTTGGAGGGCCGTGGGTGCGGAGGCCTCTCGCCTCGGCTCCGGTCGGGGGGAGATGCGCTTTCCCCGGGCACCAAGCGCCGCGTCCGCCTCGCCGAAGGGCGCTGGAAGCCGGACGACGGCGCCGGAGGTCGGGCCTCAGGGATCCGGCCCCGGGCTCCCTCCGTACTTCCCTGCGGTGTTGGAGGCCACGCTGCAATTAAGCGAGTGAATACCACAGTGGTTTACAGTGAATATTGCCAAGCACTCACCTGTCCCTCCCCGTCGGGTAAGGTCCGAGGCAGCGCTAGCCAGTGACTGAGCGGAGGTAGGAGCTCTGCTAGTCGATCATTTGTCCGGAGTCGGTCGCGGCTGGGGGGGGCTATAGGGACCGGCCTTGCCCTGGTCACCCTCCCACCCCGAGCCGTTCAGCCGCGTCCGAAGCCGCTGGCGGAGTCCCGGGGGGAGGCGGCGGGCGGTCCCGGCGGGGAGCTCCCTCTGCGCCCGGAGAGGGTCCTGGCAGAGGGGAGCACGGCCCAGAGCACCTCCCAGCCCCAGGGCTCCGAGTTCTTGTCGGCGAACTCGTTCGATTTAACTTTTATTTTTTCTTACAAGAAATAAACGCAGAGTGGTGGTCGGATCAAAACGCAGCTCAAACGGTTTCCGATAAAATCTAAAACCGTTTTGAAAAAGCTTTGTCGAATGGCCAAGGGCTGAAACTTTGAGAAAAGGTAATAAATTTTGAGTTAAAAAAAAAGAAATTAACTTTTATTCTGTTGGGGAGTTGGACACGTAGCACCCGAGCCCCAGCCTCGGGCTGGTGCTGACAGAAGCGCGCAAGGTGCATCTTTATGCTCTACATCAAATGCCTTTGACACAGACTTAAAAAAGTGTATGTAAAGCAGCTAATGGTGCTCGCTCTTCCGGCTGAGTAAGTCGGGGAACCAGATTTTGCTGAAAGTAGAAGTCCTTTGCTCTGAGAGCTGATCTTTACTACATCAGGTGAGCAACCCTTACATTAAAAAGACTTTGCTTGTTTGTTCTTGGCCACTTGATCAATTTGGAGATAACGAAGATGCGAATAAAAACTTTGTTAGCTGCGGCAGCAGCAGAGCCGTCGGGGAGGGTGAAGGGGGCAAGGGGCTTCCGGACCCAGCGCGCTGCCGGCCTTGGCCGGGGCGATGCCGGTGCAGACGTGGGGGCTCCGCGGGGCTCGTGGGGGCGGACACTGGGAGCAGCCCCTCTCTGCCTCTGCCCCCGGGCTCTGCCCGCAGGGCTCGGCTGGAGTGCGGGAAGGAGCCGCTGCTCCAGGGCGATGCGGGGTGCGGGGGTACAAGCGGGCCAAGGCACTTTTTTTTCTTTTTTCTTTTTCCTTTTGTTTCCTTTTGTTTTGTTTTGTTTTATTTTGTTTTGTTTTTCTCGTCCTCCGTTGTGCTGCTCCACCGAGCTCGGGGATCAGCGGGGTCACCCCAGAGGTAAATGCAGTCCCGACTCCGGGCGCTGCCGGGGCACCACGGGCGCTGCTCTTCCTCGGTGCGGGTGGGGTGTGGGAAAGGGCTGTGCAGTGGGGCCGGTCCCTGTCCGTCGTGCCTCCCAGCGCCGACGGAGACGCTCTCCTCCCGCTCCCCGGCGCCTCTATCTGCGAGGACGTGCTGCCACTCGAGAAAACACCGCAGGCACCCGAGAAACGGTGGCAGTAACGGGGCATTTTTATCTCCTCTCCCTTTCTTTGATTGCCAGATGAAAAGGACACCCCACTTTTTATCCTGCCCTTGTCCACCGCAGGCTCCCTCCGGCAGGGAGTGAGGCTTGGGGAACCTGTGGGGGCATCGGCGCTCTCAGGAGTCCCCTCACACCAACAGACCTTTTAAGAAATAGGTGGAGGAGGACCAGCGCCTGCACGGCCTTGCCAAGCCCAGGAGAAGTTGGGGGAGAAGTTAAGCTTAAACCCCAAAATTTGGAGCAAATGGAGCCAATGAGGACTGTGCTCTGGTGGGTCCCTTCAGTTATGAAAAGATTGAATAAGGCATGGGAAATAATATTTACTTTAAAATCAGCCACATTTTTTTTCTTCCAGAGAACAATGCATGCCTTATCTCCCTCTGAATAAATAAATCATAATTGCCCGACAGTTAGCCGTCACAATAAACTTGACCAGATCTTCCAACAATTAGTTACGCGTTCTCTCTGCTCTGGTAAAAGTCTTGTTAAATGTGATGAATGTTAAAATAAGCTACCCTTGAACGTACTTTCCAAGATCTTTATTGGAAAAGTACAATTATTTAAGCCTCTTAAGGAGACCATAATGAAAGAGGGTGACTGGTAAAAGATAAGACTAGAGATAGCACTAGATATTCAGATACAAATGAAATACTGATGGGATCATGCCTTTTTAATGGGGTTTGATGTATTCCTGGTGCTGCTTTTAAAAAAAATAAAAAATGAAAAGTGTAGCCTTTTGCTTCAGGAGGCAAGCACTGACTCCAGCAATAGTTTTGCTGGAGAGCACTGTCAACTTGGCCCTTTCTACTGGCAGCTTCATCTGCCTAGAATATTGCCTGGGAGTATCACACCTTGCAGTAGTGCTCTCCAGCAGGGCTACTGCAGCAGTACCTGGACCCCAGCTGAGAAGGTGCTTCCCATTAGGCCAGGCTGGGGCAAGTCCATCCTGTCCATCAACCCTTAGGAGACAGCAGTCAGCGGCTTGGATGGAAGAGAGAGGCCTGCTAGATGTGAAACTTCCCTAGCTTCCCTAGCAGAAAGTGAGCGGACAATGTTTTGAAACCTTCTGACTCCAGCTCCCCATTCATCAGATGATCACAAGGGCCTTGGGACATGGAATTTCAAGGCGAGAGCAGGGCAGAAGATTTGAGCTCCTGCACACAAACAGCCCCAAGAGCTCACCCCAGGGTGTATCCTTCTGACTGAGGAACCAGGATAGACCTTGGTACATCTGAGGATGTTTAATTGGGTTAGAAAAATTATTAATATGGTTTTTTGTTCCCCAGGAATGTTTGACTTTTTGCTTGGGATTACACTATTTGTATGTTTCTAAATTACTAACCTGGCTGTACCTGTGTGAGGGGTTCTGGTCTGCAAATGCTGGTCCTTCCTTGAGCAAAATAAGGAGAAGCTGCTCTGAGGCACCTGTCTGCAGGTGGTGTGAATCAGGGTCAGGCCCTGGAGTGGGCAGACAAATTGTTTTCTGTCTCTTGGTGCAGAGCAGGGCATGGAGAATTTCACCTGAGACAGGCAAGGCTCCTGGGCCACCTACACACCAGGAGACCGCATAAGGAAATTCCTTGTGCGCTTTCCAGCTCCACCCTTTAAGCAGTGATGGAAGTTTTGGTGCAGTCCACGTCTGGACATTTATAGCACTGTGTGATCTCAATGCTACTGGAGGAGCTGGTGAGGTTCCATGACTGTGGAAAAGCAGGTAGGGAATTTAATGGTGGAGACTCATAACTTGGAGCAAGAAGGGATGTTAGCGTAGCAACCTAGTGGTTTAAGTTGCAGCCTTTAACTTCTATAGGTCTTTTTATAAGCAGGGTCATATATTTAAAGTGGATTTCTGGATTAATGTAAGGTTGTTTGAGGCTCCCTCCCTTAAGTAAAAACACACGAGACCCTTGCTTTCTTGTGGAAATGAACATAAATATGGATCCGTTTCTGTAGTGGTTTGACATGCAGCTGAATTTACCCCAGAATGTCTGTTATAGGACGCATCATATAAATATATAATGAGTCACATTTTAGATACTGATCATGTCCTCCATAGATAATAATATCAGTTTGAGGTTATTACAGGTTCTGTGATGTAGCTGTTTCATATTTGACTTTTTAAAATATGTTCCACTTACTTGTAGACCACACAAGCTCTGTGGAGGACACCTGGTATCTATTAGATTGTTTCAGTCCGTGGAACAAAGCTAATCTGATATGACTAGGGAAGTTGGGAGTTTTGCCATTGATTTCAATGGCAGCAGGATGGGACTCAGAAGGCTGAACTGTAAAAACACAATTCCATATGATTTTATTCACATCTAGCCTGTCAGGAACAAAACCCCAGCAGCCAGAGGTCAGGGGAGCTGCTCTGTGCTAAGTTGCACGCGTGCAAGATTGCAAGCACAGACAAACCATCTGCATGTGCGGATTTGCAGCTTTCACCTGAGGTTTAATTTAAAAATGAGCATCAGCTCAGCGTGAGCTACAACAATAGACTAGTGGCCTGAATATTGCTGTAGATAGCATAGATCTTGGCAAAAATAACAGGCACCTAGCAATGCCAGAGGAAAGTAGAGCATTCCTCTTTGCCTTGCATATTGTAGCTTTCTGAACATCCAGGAGATGGTACAATTACAGTTCATAGTGCCAAGCACCTACTCCTCCCACCTGAGGACATTCCTGAGCGCTGATTCTAGTGGGACTGCTGAGCCCTTGTAAACTGTTTGTGCAGTGTGGTCCGTCACAAGCCAGGGACAAGCTCTAACATCCCAGGGAGTTTAGTAGCAAAGATGAAAGATTTTTTGCCGAAACAGTGAAACCCAGGGTGCTGTAGAAACCTTCAGGATGCTCTTTAATCCACTAACTCTTGACCACTGCCCTGAAATTCCTGACTGCTCCCCTTGCTGCTCCCCAAATCCTTCACAGAACTACTTTGAAAGCAGAGTCCTGCCTGGAGAGCAGGTTTAAAGTGGTTTAGCCCTGCTGGTTTTGCTGCTGTGTGAGCAGGTGGATGCAGAAAGCACGGGTTCCCTTCCCTTGCACTCTGGCTTACACTGGCTCCAGATGAGTCCCTGCAGCGCTGACGCTGAGAAGAGAATGCAGCACCCAGCCCATGCTTCTGCCATTCAAGAAGGCTTACACCTCTGCTGTGGGTTTTTGTACTTTGATACACATTGCTCAGCCAGTGGGTTTTGCTACCCTGAGCCTGAAAAGCTTCAAAAGTTACTTGTAAGCTTTATTTAAAATTACAGCAGCTTGTCACACTTCAAGCTCTTATTTATATCAAATAAATTATTTAAAATTATTTATGAGAACATGTAAATGATTGAACAGGAATGACATCACTATTGTTATTACTGCATATTAGGGGCCCAATTCAGTTTGTGGTTTTATTTTTTAAGGACTCCTTTATTCTGAATTCTTTCTAAGTCCATACTTAGAGCAGTAGTGACTCTGAGAATTGAACTTATCATTGTTTTATGTCTGGCAAAATCATCCTTGAAATCACCAGGAATTTTGTGTGTATGAAGCTAAAAGTAAATCAGGACTTCAAGATCTGTGTCCAAGCAATTCAAAAGAGTCGTAGGGTTTTTATTTAATTTGGATGGAGCTAACTTGAAGGGAGAGTTCAAACACTAAAAATAAATATGGCTCTTCCCTATGCATAGAATGAAAGGAGATGGACTTGGAGACAACTTCATAAGACATCTGACCCAACCCTTTTCATCATGCAGAGTAAAGGTTGTATTAATCCAGCCCAAAATTCCATTTTATCTTATGCATCTCTACTGGTGCCTTAATTATCTCAATAAGCAATTATTGTGTTTGCCAGGAAAGCTGTGATCAACTGTACCACTGCAATTATTTTTATGTTTCTGTTTCTGCAAAGATTCTTTCATTTAGAAGAAGTCACAGGAAAATGTTTGTGTGTTAAATGGATTTTCTGGTCAGATAGATTAAAAAAAATTAATATGGTGGTGTAGGAATTCCAGTAGCTCTTCAATATTTAGTTAAATAATAGAATTAACTTGGTTCTAATTTTTGTCAGTGCTAAAGCATGCATTGAATGGCAAATGGTTTAGAATGATTTCTGGGTAAACCAAGACAAGTACTAAAACAGACTTGCATATCAAATTTATTAGAAATCCTTCTTTTGAACTGTATTTTGGGTAAAAAGGTATAAAATTAATCCAATTTAAGTTTATACAAGAGTAGCAAACTAATTACAAATTCACAAAATTAATTGCCACGGAGTTACTGAAATTGTTACATGACTATTTTAAATAGTCCTGGAAGGAAGAAAAGTCTCTAATGCCAGAGATCAGAGCTGCACCAATTTTCAGCAGTCCACAGGTCCTCAGAGTACAAAGCCATCCCCAAAGCCAGTCCTAATTCAGAATAACTACAGCTCCTGCATTCCTGGCACACCACAACAAAAGACAATAAATGGAGTCAGGTTTTGTCCAGTCCAGTCAGCCCTCGCTACTGTGCTCAATGGTTTGCTTCACTCGAATGCAGGACTGGACTCAATATGTGCCTGCTTTTTTCTCTTTATCCTGCCCCTCTGTCCCCTCCTTTTCTTTTTAAATGTATGTAGAAAGAAAAAGCCCCTCCACAGTTTTTCAGGATCAGCCCCTCCCAAATTGCATCTTACGGTGCCTCTTGGCTGTATTGCACGTTCCCCACCATAAATGCGTCCCAAGCACATTAGGACTGGGGGGCTGTGATATTGGTGAAAGGGACATTACAGGAGAAAAGTTCAAAACCTCAGGGCCTGATCCTGATGCCTTTGAACTTTACAGGAGCTGTTGCATAGGCTTCAGTGGGAGCAAGCTCGTGTGCTCTACCTGCAGAAGCATTAAACTTAAAAGCAGGCTGTTTAAAAGGCTGCATTGTTTCTTGCTTGTACTGATAGTTTCTCATGTAAAGTTCTATATATTCTTTCACAATAAATACATGAAACAGTTAATCCAATGTTATATTGTTTAGTAATATTTTACTTGCAAATGACCATCATTTCTTCTCTGCTCTGTTTGTTCTTCTGAATGTCTGTTTTATATTCTGGAAATAGAAGAGCTGTTCTTTTAATGCCCATTTCTTTCTGATGATAATCATTCTTTCTGGCAAATGCTGTGACTTGCAGCTAGTCTATATTTTCGATCAGTAAATATTGAACCACAATGGCAAGGAAGGTCTGAGCTATGATACGGCTAAAACAAACAAATAGAAACCAGCCCTTTTTTTTTTTTTTTGTTATATTTCTATTATTTTCTGGATAGATGTACCCTCCTCTAAGGTGCTTCTAAACTACTGGCTGTCTTGTCTTGGAGGGGATGCAAGCCAGATGGTTTCTGGATAGTGGTGGGAGGACAGGAGCCTTGTGGGTCAGTGGCTAATACCCTGCCTGCTCCCTGCCTGCCCCATGGGGCAAATGGAAGGGCCCTGGGGGTGGCCTCATGAAGACATCAGGGTGGTGGCCCAAGGGCGATGCTGGGCATCACTGAGCGCTGCAGGCTGGAGTGTGGGGCTGGCACTGAACCTGGGGTGTTGCCATGAGTTTTTGGGGCTGAAGGGAAGGCCACGCCTGAGCTCTGGGGCAAGGCAGACCCTTCTGCAGGCTCGGTGTTGAGGTAATCCCCTTCTCCTGGCGATGCCCAATCACAGAGACAACCAGGGGGCCAAATCCCCAGCCCTCACCGAAGCAAAATGCCATTGACTTTAATGAGCGTTCGCAGGCAGATTTTGGATAAGTCAATGTGGACTTTTGTCTGTGTGAGGACTGAAGGATTTGGCCTACGGTCTTTTACAGTATGAAGTTAATCAACATGCGGGAAATTCCCACACCCTGTAAAGGGCCCTATTGTACCTCTGCTCGACAGAAATCTCTGTTAAATCACTGGATTCTCCGCTAAAAAGCTGTGGGTATGATATGAACCAAAGTAACTCCAAGTCAGTTAACAGGATCTTCCCAGGAATGTATCAAAAAAAAGCTTCCACAAAAAAAGCAACCTGGATAATTCAATGGGAGCCAGTGGGGAAGTACCCGCTCCTGCCCTTATTAACATCAATGGGAGTTTCCCCATTGATGGAGCCCATTCAGTGGGAGAGGAACTGGGCTTTACAGTAGCATTTTAAATTATATTCAAAGGTCACTTAAATTATATGGTCACTTTAAAACCGCTCTCCAGAAACCTGAGTAATATTCAGTTATGCTGGGCACTTGCCTGAAAGTGTCAATTAGGATCTCTTTGGATACATTCAGTTTTGAAAAAGCCAGTTGGCATCAGCAGCTTGTTGTAGGAGCTGCTGCAGTCTAAGGTGTTAAAATGAAGCATTTGTTTTTGAAATGACCTATAAAGCCTGTCAACATTTGCAATCCAGCTTGCGAGCGCTTGTGCAAGGCAGACTGTTTGATGTCCAGGCGGATAGTTTGCGACCTTGGGCATGATCCAAGTTTTTCAGGGAGCTGAAATTATCACCGCACAGTAAAGAAATACAAGCATTTGGCAACATGAAGTATAGATAGAGACACTGTCCTATAAATAATCTATTCCTCCTCCAGTTATATGGGATCCTGGAAAAAATAGTCTCTATTATGAACGAAAGGTGTCGAAGAATAGGCTAGAAAATGTGAACAGAGACAAATGGCTTACCTGCCAACAGAGGCACAGCTTGCCCTCTAAGTTAGCTGTGCTTTCCTTGTCTGGCATAATATCTACAAGAAGCAATAAACAGTCAAAATAAAGCATTAATTTTCAGCCTTATCATTTACGGATCCATTATGCCTTCATATAATTTACTAATATTTATCTAGATGAACTAAATGTTACTGAAAATTTAAAGGTGGTAAACATGCTGTCTGCTGAATTATTCTGTTCGTGCTGGGAAAGTAGCTCATGGCAGAATTGAATTATTTAATATTATTTTTCAGTATCATGTAGACGAAGTATAAGCTTCATTTTTGGATTATGATTTGTATTATGAAATGCTTATCAAGTGTTTTCCAAAGATTAGTTTAGTTTTAATTAAATAAACCTTTCTCAGGAGAAAGCTCCCAACTACTCTTCGTACCCAGAGGCTACCGTACTTGTTGTTTTTAATTATTTTTCACTGTTACCCAAACTGCTTTGGGTACTCCTGCCCAATTAAATCACAGACATGGGCTTCTTATACATAATATGTTTAATATTTAATTTTAATTAAATTAATTAAATTGTTTATTTAATTTTATGTGCATTATTGTGCATGAAGCAATGCAAAATTTATGATAGGAAGAATTTGTGGGAGCTTTCAAACGAGCTAATTACTGAGGTAAAAAGAGACTTCTTCTCTCTTTCTAGGGAATAGGCATTCGACCATAAGGAGATAACAGAAGTTGTTTGGATAAAATAATAGGTGGTTGCGCAGCATTAAGGATTATTTGTTTTACCTTACTTTATCTTGTAACCATTACTTGATCATATTATAATGGATTTGACAACAACCTTGTCCCGCAGTTGTTGCAGGCAGGTAATCAAGTATTTATCAGGGTAAATAAACCTAAAGCTACAATATAAATGTACTGGTAACATTAAAAATCAGCAACACGTGTGCCACAGATAAACATTTTTGGTTGCACCCTGATTCTTTTTTCTTCCAACAGACCCATTTATCTTCTAGGTAATCTTTACGAGAGCCTGCTGCTTATTAAAAAGAGTGGCAAATAAAAAAACCCATCCTTTTTTTCCACTAGTGCAGATTATTTGTTGTGATAGACATTTTTTTCGAATGATGATTTCTTTCTCAGCCGAAAAGGAGCAGCACAATATTTTTGATGCCATTTTAATCTGGTGGTGTATTGTTTTGAGAAGGTCACTGATGCTGGGTATAGACAGAAAGCTGTTTTGCATGACCTTGATGCACGTTATTTCGGCAGGAAGTTAATAAGCAAGAAGAAACATAAAAATGCCTTTTTGTAACATTGGTTTTTACGATTTGTATGAAGGTAGCTCACAAGCCTCTTTTGTACTCATGCAGAGGCTGTGGGGACCCATCCAAAGCCCTCTGGATTCAGTGGGGTCTTTCTGGCAGTGCTGGGGGGGGTTGGAACAGGTCCTGAGTGCAGCTGCGAGCCCGACCATCCTGACTGAGGGAGATGCAGGTTCTTACAGGAAAAAAAAAAGAGAAGTTTTATGGCTTCCCCCCACCCCTCTGCCTGCCCCATGGAAATGCAGAATGCATTTTGTGAACTCGATGTGTCTGCAAATTCATGATGGACATTTTCCCTTTCCTTGTTTATGGATTAAAAGGGAGTTCACAGCAAAATATGACATGCTACTTCTCTGAATATTGTGACAATTAAAACAAATATAAATAAATGTATTCGCAGGAATTATTCATATAATAATTAACAACTCCTCAGACCCAAGTGCAGAACAGCTAAAAACAATTTTTCTTGAATGTTAGAGATATTCATAGAGCAATAGTTTTATTTCAGCAGATTAAATAGTATCATAAAAGTAGCTGATGATGCAGTAAATTAAAAATCAGACTGGGGTCGACTTTACAGCAGCTTTTTTTGGTCTAATACAATTACCCATTACTGGCTAAACATTAGTTTTAAATCAACAGCAGTTGTCACAAAGCATTTTCTCTTAAAATTATTACTAGAAGAATTTAAAATGAGAGCAATATTACCGGATACACTAGGCCTGAAGAGATCTTAATACTGAAGGAGCACACATCATAAAGACCCATCTAGATATAATTTTTTCCCTGCAGTCTCTATTCCTGCGCAGAGCCAGGCAGAGCGATGCCTGCGCATAATGCGCCTCCCTGATGTTCAGGCATACACCGGGAGACAAATCCACTCGAATTCACAGAGATACAGCCTCACCTCAGAGTGGTTAGACTTAAAGGAGAGTTGTGAATAAGGAATGAGGCTGGGGCCAAGCCCTGTGCAGCAGCTTGGTGGCACTCGGGGCTCACTGCCTGCCCCTGAGTGTTCGGTGCCACTTTGGATTTCTGCCTGCTCAAGTGTACATGGTGGTGTTATGGAAGCGATAGCACCCAATTATTTCCAGCCCCTTCTCAGATATTCTGTGCAGTATTGGAAAACTCTGAAGTTCAAAGCCTTTGCATGCTAATGGGTAGAGGGTTTATGCCATGAATAAAACGGGAAAGTGCCACATGGTGCTGGAGTCTGTCAGTGAGGAGGCGGGGGAGATTTGGGGTGCCATGTGCAGCTCCCCGTGGCCAGCATCAACACAGCCCTGAGATCACCCCCATTTCCCACTGCCATGACAAGAATGGGTGCAAAACAGGCATTTTATGTTGCCTGCTTTTCATTCCCTTCTTAGGAAGACCCGAGAGAAGACTGGAAAAACAAGTGTGTCAAGCTAACTAATGTGGCGTATTTAGAGCGGGACATTTCACAAGTATAAATAAATGTTTTTTTACCCACCACAAAGACACACAGACACTCTACTGTGTGTTCCCATGCTTGCAATAAGGCGGGGAGAAGCTCAGATACAAGGTTCGTGATGTAAATCAGGGCAGGCAACTGCAAGGAAGACGTAGCTATATGATTTACACAGTAAATTACTGGCTTCACTAGATTTCATTATCTTCACCAAACTGTTTTTTATATTTCTGTGCGTTTATATTTTATTCAGGGATCTTTTCAGGGCAGGAGGCTGAGCATGCACACTGTCGCCATTTCCTGAGATGCATGCAGGGCTCCAGGAGTTATTTATAAAGGCAAACTTTGACTTTTATAGGCAGGGCGAGATTATTTTCCCTAGCTAAATATATGTTTTAGTAAGTGTGCTAAAGGTGCTTTAATATATGTGCCTGTTATCTGATGAGCTTACTGCAACAGCTGCTGTTTATCCATGACGGCGTACTGCTCCAAGATTGATGGGTGGAGGACTCGTAGGAGCCAGCTCCTGGGAGACCCTGCCCTGGCACCCCAGGCTTTCCCAGCTGGTGCCCCATACACGACCAGCATGGCAAACACGGCGCGTCAGGCCATGGGCACCACCGGACTGCACAGCTCGGCTGTGGCCATCCTCAACCAAAATGGAGCCGCGGCAGCTGTGGGAACCCTATGTGGCTGATCCTAACATTATTGCTTTTTGTGATGGTCACTGCTGTGAGCACAACTACTCCATATGCTGACGCTCTGTTTAATTTCTTTTTAATCCAGCACTGGCTATTCTCCTTCCCTTTGTCCATGTCATCTGTTGCAGCGCCACCTTATTTCACCTGCACTTTCCGCAGAGAAATCCTTTACCCCTGAAAGTGTCCATTTCCCTACAGCTTCACTCCCACAGCTGTGGTCATTGAGGGGGTCATCTCCTGATGCACGAGCCCTCTGAGGGACAGGGTGTACTTCCAGGCCTGTTGCATGATGCCTCCCCTTCCCTTCCTCGTGACCAGAACCTTCCTGGTGACGTGAGGATGAGGATGAAGGCAGACACCCTGGTGGTGGGGTGTCACAAGCCACAGGCAGCTATTTCCTGCCACTCCTTATGAGGGTGGACAACTTCAGTGTGACTTAAAATCTGAGTCAGGAGTGCATGCCTTAAGGAAGGGTAACACTGACCTGTCAGGGCAAAACACCTCCAGTGCTGCTGTTCAAAGCCCTTGCAGGATCCCCATCAGCTCCAGCATGGCCATCCCAAACTGTGCTGTCAAAGCTGCGTGTTGCACCACACATGCAGTCTAAATTATTATTTAACAGAAAATAAGTGAGAAAAAATAGAAAAGAAAAATGTAGTATATATATTGAGAAATCTATATGATCGCTGTATTTTTAAGAAAACACACTTTAAAACTGGGTTAGAACAGCATTTCTGGACTTCAAAACACCATGAATTTAGAGCAGTACAAGGCTCCCCTTTCTAGCTCTGTATCTCTCTGTCCAGCAGGTAATCTTCATTACAGGCACTTCAGAGCATTTTATAGTGTATTTATCATTACAGTTGTTTGATGAAGTAGAGCGATTTAATTATTCCCATTTTTCGGCAGTGGAGATGAGGAGTAGGAGAGCTAAATGATTTTCTCAAAGTAGTACAAGAAATCCATGGCACAGAAAGGCTCTGCCCTGGGGCTTTCCTGCAAGACATTATTAAGACCCAACTTCAAAGATGGGACATTTTGATACACAAAAAGCTGGCTACTGCTCTAGGATGGAGTTTTACCTTGGCTGCCTCACCTTCAGGCCAACATATTTTACAGTGGTTGAATGTAAAATTATTATTCTTCAGGAAAGGCAAAAAAAAACCACTCAAAAAAGAAGTAGAGACTGAGATATGTCTAAAACTGAGGAAACTGATGGGAAGGAGTCAGAAGATCCTGATGATTTTATTTCCTCCCTGTGCAAGCAGTGCATGTAAAACATATCACATGAGATTGCTCACACGTGTGTGTTCATTTACCAATATGTCAATATGTGTGGCTGCACACACATGTTGTTTCTGTCCATGTATTTGAGCTATTTAACAATTTTGGGCACGCTGTTTATATTCCCTGCAACAAATAAAATGTCGCCCCATAGGCAGAAGTCTTGCACACCGGGTTTGAGTCTACAAGTAATTTTCTTTTGTTCACAGTGGAGTTATTAAGCTCTTGCAATACAGGTTTACAGCCGAAGTGCTGACAGACTTAATTTCAAGAGCAACGTGATTAGGGCAAGGCAAAAGGTAGTGCTATACCAGTGCTTACCTTTATTAGCTGTGACAGTGGTGCAAGTCCAGCCAACTGAGGGAAAAAACAAAACTAAGGCAAAAAACCAAACCTCCTCCAGCAGCAGATAACTTTGTCTTTTGGAGGCGTGCTTTAGGGGATGAACGATGCCAAGCAAATTCCAAACTGGGGGAGGCTCACCTGTGCTTTCGCTAATATTTATTTTATGATACATTATAACTACTGTCTGTTACTGTTGTTATGAACCCTTGGGAAATAAAACTGGGAACTGTGTTGTGGTGAAGCTAAGAGTCCACAAGTTTATTAAACATGGAAGCTGATGTACACGGCACGGGAAAGAGCCATCGGTCCTGGCCAAAGGCAGGCAGTGGTGTGGCCAGGAACTCTCCACGTCCTTCTTGCAGGGCAGGCTGTGCTGCTCCCATGGGTCCTGCTTTGCACCTGCTCGTGTCCACCAAAAACAGCCGAAATGTCACCGTGCCAATATTAGCTGCACGCAGGGCGCTGCACCCTGATCAGCTGGAGAGCGGAGATTACTCACAGATATTGCTCTGAGGAAAGCTGCACAGGGGAAGGAGAATGAAAGGAGAAACAACATTGTCTGTAAAAATTCTCTGGCAACATTAATCAGCTGCATGTTTGGTTCCCAGTTATTTGCCTGGCGCTTGCTCCAGGTTATGTTTCTGTGTTGGTATCGCGAGGCTGCCAGGACTGCCAATGTTTGGTATGCGGCTTCTCAGACACTGGTGCTGGTGAAGGGAATGCAAAACATCCTTTTTTTTTTTTTTTTTTT
>VZTX01004782.1:402732-429076 GCA_013400915.1 Pardalotus punctatus | reverse complement strand
TTTTTTTTTTTTTTTTTTTTTGTGAAATGGTAAAACCCAAATCTAATGAGTTTGTACAGTCTGAATACCAATCTCATTAAAATGCTCTTTTCCATTTCTTTTGGATCAAACCCTGCTATAGTCCTTCCCTAAATATTAATCATTTGTCTGTTGGGACCATGTTCATTTTCCATTTTGTTCTTCTACCAGCATTTTTAGGGACTGAATAATTGCTCTCTGGAAACAATTATAAACCCAGTTAACTCTTCCCTTTCTCATCTTCTCTTCCAAGTGCACTACTTTGTCCTGGTTTTAAGGGACATATGGGTAGCGTTCCTTATTCTTTCTTTGCCTGGGGATTGAGGGCTTCTACATAAAAAAAAGAAAAAAGAGGAAGTTAAATTAATACCTTTTTCAACTTTTTTGAAGTCAGTGGCTTTCTTTGTGGGTTTCTGTGAGACAGTGGGTTAAGAAATGTGAAACAAAAGTAAACAGCATGCAGGAACTGAGTGGCTGGTTGGACTGCTGGGCTTGTGCTGATACTTGTTTCTAGGCAGGTATTTGAAGAGTATGTCACAAAATTCAATTTTGAATAAAATGCGTGGCCAGAAGGAGAAGTAACCTCCATCCCCCTGTATTTAATTTTCAGCTCAAATATAAACAAATTTCCCCACAGTTACAAGAGAGCAGCAATGTGAAAGATGATTTGGTGGAAGAGGTCTTTTCCTGAGTGATACTAACGATATCTTGCTAAGAGATAAGGGGTTATTCTTTTCTCTTCACTGTGGCAAAGGCACGTGGTATTTGTAAAAGTGTGGAGTTAAATGCCCAAAGTGAGGAAGTGTGTAGCAAAAAGCAGTCTGAAGTTTCTGGCTCTTCAGGGGTCAGACCTCAGAAGCCAAAACTCAGATCCAATAAAGGGAATTAGGAATTTCAATACTAATGAACTATTGTGGGACACAACAGTCAACTCCGGGGGTCCTGCTGTCCTAGGGCATCAAAGGATGTTATAAAGCCACTTCTTTAGTTTGCCGTCCCATTAGGAGAAGGATATCTTTGCATTGACAGAACCCTCTTTTGATATTTTGATTAAAATTTATGAAGTTCTGTAATCATCTGTTCTTGCCACTCATTGCCATTATGATCCCTAAATGCCCTCTTCTGTGATTTTCCCCTTCTCAAAGCTTTTTATGGTATTCAGATCATCTCTGTCTGACAAAGTGGGAGGACAGAACATTTGTGAAGGCACTCTAGCTCCTAATTGGAGTGATAGTAGCACAAAGGGCTCTGGAAACAATACGTTGTGCTTAGGAACGAGGCCAAGAAGGGCTGCCGTGCCCTTCAGCAGAGTGTCAGCCAAGTCGTGAATAGCTCAAGGCTTGTGAGCAGTAAACAACCTGGCTCATCAAGGCTCTTCACAAACTGTGACAGTTGAGCTTCTCTTACTGTGGGGATTTTTCCAATTACTGTCCTGACAGGATCATTCAGCACCACACTGGTTTTTACTTTCTTTCTGGAAGTGGAATAAGTTCTTGAAGTTCCAATGCAGTCTTTACTGCCATTTCAGACCATAGGGCCTGCATGAGGTCAGGCAATACTTGGGACACTGAGACTCCTCTGAGCTCTGTGCAGGTATCATGCAGGACTGAACACTTGCCAGGGACTTAAGATTTTCTTGCCAGCAACTTCAGATTTTCTTTGAAAGAAGTGGTTGTTAAAGTCTTTTAACCAACTTTTCCTGCCCCCTTGAATAGTCGCAGCTTTAAGGAAGAATTTTGAGAATATTGTAGCAAAATAATTGGATAGCTTTTGACTTTGCTTGGTTTCTCCCTGACACTGACAGGTCAGCCTGAACTTTAGTGGTGACAGAGAGCTGCTCTTGCATGCTGAACTCTTCTTCAGTCAGTGCGGCATTTTTGGCCAGCGAGGCAGAAATCTGTTCTAGGATCTAAACATCAGACTGGACATGTCTCCTTCAGCTATCACCACAGTGAGCGTGATCAGCTCGTGGCAGCAGAGTAGGAGCCAGATACTTAGACACAGGTGGAAGGGGTGGTAGGTGGACTTGCCAGTGTGGATAGACCAAGGAGAGGTTGGCCACTTTTACGGCTCGACTGCCTATATATTTGTTCTCTTAAAAACAGACTTTTTATGAGGATCAACCTTTTTATCTCTCCAGGGTTTGTGAAGAGCCTGTGATGAGCTGGCCTAGCCGATAACATTTCATGCAGAAAATACTGCACTGGCTCTTGACAGTGCAATTTCAAAAGCTGAATTTTGGTAGCGTGTGGTCCAGTCTTCAGCTACACAAGAGATCCGGTCTTTTGTCTGGTAGAAGAGGAAATCGAAGAGTTTGGCCAAATTGCTTTAATGATGTAAAATTGGGTTAACAGGACCCTCTTTACTAGGAATTGTTGGCATGGGAGTTAATATTCCCCTAGATCTTGGAACATCTGCCTTCAGTAGTCTGAAGTCTCCTGAATCTACCATGTGACAAGGACAGTCTGGGCATGACTTGAGGACCTGGGGGACAAGGGAGTGGACAATTTACCTTTGCAGAAGGCATCTCTGTGAAACCCTTGAGGAGGAACAGGTAGAGAGTTGCAGATATCAGCAGGTACAGTCCTGAGCCTGTCCTGTTACAGGAGAAACATTTAAAAAAATCAGCTCCCTCACTTGAGGCTTCAAACCTGTTAGCTGCAATTGACTATCTAATAGACTGAGTAATGACTTCCATCTTTATGTGCTGGACTTAGAGAGCATGGTCTCCAATGGTAGGTGTCTCCAGAGCTGCTGAGAAAGTGCTTGCCCCCTTTTACTTGCTCTGCATAATTTAAGTGCATTGCTTCCTGTTATTATTCTCTCTTCATCTTCATAAACAGTGGCTTTCACTTTGGTCCCACATTTCCATCCCTTTCCATAATTTTTGCTGGAAGAATCAACCGTCATCTCTTGAAACTCTCTAAATTCAATGTATCTCATCTAGTACAGCCTGAATGCTCCCGCATGTGGGAAACCAGGGCCAACAGTACCAGTTCTCATATTCAAAAAAAGTTCCTTTTATATCACATCAATTTAATATTAAAGAGAAATTAAAACTTGACATCCTTGTTTACAATTTTGGTTTTTTCAGACCCCTTTAGATTTCTTGTTTACATAAATGGAATGATTTCATGGCCATGAAACGAAACAATGTGTAGTGTTGATGCCATATATTATGAAATGAGTCTTCATGGATCATGTTTTGGGAGTGTTTCAGTGTCCATATCCATTCAGACTTTAGCTTCTCTGCCAGACTTAGAAGATCCCAAATGCTGGTTGTGCACACATAATAACTTATTCATAACTTCTTTGTATGCCACTGTTCTTCCTCATAAATATACTAATAAAACTCATTATAGAAATCAAAGCTAGCTAATACAATATATCTGATGGACAGCTGTCTCTGGATGCATGAATTATAATTACATGAAGCAAGATGGTCTTATTATGCCAGGATATCTCTGCTCTGAATAAATTTCTATTACTGGTGTGTAATCTTTTGACTCAGGACAGATGATAGGAACTTGCCCAAATAAGTCCCTTACAGTATTACTTTCACTTGTAGAATTACAATGAGATAAGTGGGGCTGGAAGTTGTGTCTTTGAGGAACAGTGGCCTGAGCGAGGTGGAGGATTGTGGGGGAACAAGAAGCATTCATCATCTGAGCTGGTCTTACCACTCCAGCCAGCTTTCAGGCTATAACTTAATGCCATACACTGATTTAGATGTAGCACTTGTCAGCCAAGAATAAGACTATAAGACACAGACATTCGAGGACTTGACCCATACTTTATTGTGAATACGTGATTGAACTCTGAGCTGACAGACAGACAGAGACAGCCACTAGTGTGAGAAAGAGAATTTGTTCTGCCATGTAAGATTTCAAAATATCTTAAACTCAGATCTGTATTTTAAGCTTCGATCACTCTTAGTGGATTTCTCAATAGTATTTGATGAGCTGAGTGATTTTTCTAATCTTATTTTTTTATCACCTTTCCTTCTGTACTTTGCTAATAAAAATGGCACCATCCATTTTTGAGACACTTCTTGGGACACTCTTTATTTCAAGGGATTTCTCTCCTCACATCTCCAGTATTCATACGAATGAGAAAAAACTGATACTGAATGTTGAAGCCACAAACCTTTAATGGATCCCTTTGCTCTAAATTTAAGATAAGTCAAGGCATTTACATGACAGCAATGCAATCCTGGGTTTCTGCTTAGGCTGAGCTGCAAAGGAAAGGACTTAAAAAGGGCAAACCATCCACGCATAGTAATTTCTTTCCCTGAAAGTGTTCTGACCCTTCTCCAAGAAGCTGAGCTACCACTGGTCATTGCTGACATGAGAGACCTGGAAAAAGAGTTTGTGTCCTCAAGAAATGTAGAGAGCACCTACAAATAGGAAACTTTCTTTGAAGAAAGGGAGTTTCCTTATTGTTATGCCTGACCTATCAGGGAAGGTGTAGCTCATCATGTCAGTCAGTTCTGTTCTCCTCCTGATCTGCTGCAGATGATAAAGCAATGGAGAATCGCAGCTATTAGAGGACAGAACAAGAGTAAACGAGCATGCGACATCTCCCCCACTTCCACCTTGGGAGGTTGTCTCATGCATCAGGCAGGATCAAGAATATCCAAAGGACTCATGAAACAGTTAGAAAGTAAAAAAAAACCAGCAGAAGAAAAAGCCCACTTCTTGACTTTTAGGATGCATTAAAATAAAAACAACAGTTCTCCAATCCTTACTACTCAAAGATGAATAATCAGTTTTATATTTAGAGATAATGAAGGCATCATATGCACAGTGAGTAGCTGGTCCCTGTATTTATTATATGTAAGGTTTGATTTAAGCTACCTCTGCTTCACAAATGTACTTAATATCAACAAGAGCACTATTTACACTGATTTTTTAATTAAAGGAATGTAGTCATCTTTTATGCTTGCAGCTTGCCTGCAAACATATTTTTTCCATTTCAAATTCATTCTGTCAAAATGGTTAGACAAATTGTTTCTGGAAACATATTTGAATTATGGATGATTTGTGAGTCGTCCATAGCAAGGTATTGGCTGCAGCTAAAAGTTACAAATATACCTAAACTTGTCTTCTGAGCTTCTTGTGTTTCCAAAGGATAGAAATTGGTGTTTCAAAAGGTGCTTCATCCTCCGAGGATGAAGAAGATGTGAATTCCTCTGGTTGTACTTTTTCTTTTATCTATGGAAAAACTCTTGCAGACCTGGAGACTAAAATTTTGATGGTTAAAGGTATCTGAGATATTTTGTGACTGGGCATGTTAATTCAGATACAGTTTTTGGTCCTTGACAAACTGGTGTAGTATTTATGAACTGTCCTGCTTCTGTCCCAGCCAAATTTCAACTCTTGACTAAATTGTTTTCAACTTTAGGGCAAAACTCACTGTTTGTGAACATTTGTATGGAAACATCCTAGGAAGTGTGGGCTGTGGAAAGGAAAGATAACAAATAAAAGAACCTCTGGTCTGGTTTCTAGCTTGGTGCTGGGTTTGTGAATAGTCTTGTGGAATTCAGCAATTCAGAGGAAATATGATGTTGTCATTGAAGGACAGCAGTGCTTTACATAGTTGCAGTGGGCAACGTGGGCCTTGTGACAAGAAATTACAAAAGGGAAAAGAAAAATAAAAGAAGGTCTCAGAAATCTGTTCGATGCTAGAAATGTTAATTGATACTTAGCAAGCATGATAATTTTTTTGGGAAAAAAATGAAGAAAAAAGAATCTAAGTTGTGATTGGTGAAAGACCACTCAAAAAGAACTCAGGGGAATGAAATTGGGACAGTTCCTTAGCCTGGGATGGCAGCCAGGTGTCCCCCATGTCCCCTGGAGCCCCCCACTCCCACAAGGCTCCTGCTCCCATGCCAGGAATTTCATCCACAGCACGAAGGGTGAGGAAATGGATTGACAGCTGTGATACCTCAGGACATCTTTGCCAGCATCCTTGTTTGTGCAGAGGATGTATCTGAGCCACAATGTAAAGCACAGAAAAAGAGAAAGTGTTTTACATGCTTTTAAACACAGGGACTACTGCTACTGTCACTGCCTGGGTTTGCCTACAAACAACGCACCCAGCTGAGTAATTTATTCTCTGTGTATAATCTTTGACGGCTGGAGAGCAGAAAAGCTGTTCAGTACGTTTAGAAATGACTGCAGCTACAAGATGAGAGAGCAGTATTTAATATCTGTTTTGAAACCAATACTGGAGGCACCTGATAAACTGCCAGAAGATGGGGTTTGTAACACACAGAAAGCTAAAATTTGAAGAACTAACAAACACTGAAGCCACTCATAGAGGGATATAAAATGCTGTGAAGTCTGGACTCAATTTATTTTGTCCTTATAAAATGCAGTTGTCTGAGTTGTTTAAATCGCAGGGGTCAAAAAGTAAAGACCAAAAATTTCACAGGAGTGGGCATTTTTGAGTGGATCTTCCTTCAAGGGTATTGCAGAATATGGGGCACCTATGCTCTGATTCTGTCCACCTTGAGAAGGAGCAGGAAACATGAAAGAAGCAATGATAATGGCAAAAAAAGAAACCAAACTTTTTTAAGCCTCAGAACTATCTGTGTCTGGTTGTGGTTGAAGCCTTTGTTGGTGTTGCCAAGACCCTTCTTCTCTTATTCGCTATCCCACTTTGGAAACAGGGAGATAAAGGCTTAAAATGACATAATTTATAAAGGGCATAGATACACTCCAGTATTTTGTTACTGATCCCCAAGTTTTTGTGTCTCCTCAGTAAAATGCATCAGGGCCTGCAGGAGAAGGACCCCTGAAGATTTTCAGCCTCCCTTTGTCCCAAGGCTGTGTGCTGTGGCCAGGTGGGTGCCGTGAGGGCTGGGGTTGGCCCAGAACAATCTGGTGCAGAAATGTCACCTCCACAAGTGTTCCCAGGAACCCATATCCACCTGTGGGCCACAACTCAGTGGATTTTACAGTGAGAGTCTTAAACAGCAGAAAGGAAAGGAACAGTGAGGAAATTTGTTATCAGACTAGAACTTGAGACTGACCCTAAGCTCTGGAGTAGAAAGGGTCACCCAGCAATGGGCAGAAGCTACAGGGAACCAAAAGGTGAGGGTAGGTATAAGATTATAATAGGTGTGGGAACAAACAGGGCTTTTTCTCAGCTGTCAGTTGTATTGCTCCAAGGACTAATGAAGGAAAGGGTTTAACAGCATTGTTTTACAGTTGATAGGAAAGACCTGGATGTAGAGATAGGTATTTATAAGTCAAAGACAATAATTTTGCTGTGGTGGAAACAAGAAGTGAGACTTTTACTGTTGCCCCACAGTCCAGGCTATAGTCAAGTGCCTTGGGAAGGATCTTTATGGAGTTAATGTAGTTCTGGCAACCCCTGTCCGTGTGAAATCAGCTGGACAGCAGCATGGTGCATCTCCAGCCTGGTTTTGCTGACATACAAAAACAGGGGCAGGACTTCCCTGGATCATCTAACCCCATAACCAGGGACTGTCCCTGCCCAGAAACACTCACAATAAACCTGTCCCACCAACCCCTTCACCCACATGTCAGTCCCTGCCATGCTGCTGTTGGTGTCTGTAGGAGAGTATTCATGAAATTCACCATGCATTCAAGCACTTGTAACATCCTTTATTAATATGAACAGCTGCAAAATTCAGACAGAAGAAGCAAATGAGTGACGGGCAAGAGGAAAAAAGGAAATTACGATAGCAAACAGACAGCTGTGAAGACTAGCAATGTGCCCAGCTGATGGTACTGCAGCCAGGATTTTTAAAATGTGTAATAAGAGATAAATAAACTGATAAATAAAATCGATCTCAAAAGGCCACATGGGAAAGATGCACAGTCTTGATTACCTAATTATGGAAGGAATATTGCAGAAATGGAAATAGTACAAGGAAGTCCCATAATGACTTCGAGACTGGAGACTCCAAAATGCTTAGAGAAAGTAGGTCTGCATCCCTCGCAAAGAGAAAAGATTAAGAGGGGACCTGGCGGAGCTGTGAAGGGCTCTGGGGGGAACCGCAGGGAGCAGTGCAGCAGTTATTAGAGCTAATGTCAAATATGAGGACGAGGGACACAGCTCCAACGAGGTCTTGCACTGTACAAATGTAATACATTTTTTTTTTCCAGAGGGTATATATTATAAGCTACCAGATGCTGCTCTAGAAGCAACTGATCTGACCAGATTTCAAATAGAGCAAGAAGCATATGGAGAGAGAGGGGGAGAAAAACAGTATATTATGGAGAACAACTGTTAACTGGAGGAAAGGATAGGCCTAGCTGGGCTTCCTGGCCTCCTGCCATCTTAAGATTTTCTTATGTCCCTGTGTAATCTTCTGACTTTTGATTTAGATGTTTCCTAAAAATGTGGCCCAGTGGTTGGTACATACTAGGCATTAGCCCAAGAAAGGAATGAAAAAAAAAATGCACTGTATCTCATTAAAGAATTTTTAAAGGGAGACTTTGAGGCGCCATTTGCTTCTTGTTACTCATCTTTGCAAATGTCTCTTGTCTTCCCAGGCTCTGCCCTGATGTGTTAGCGTTAGCAGCCTGTGGATTTCTGAGCCGCGCTGAAACGGGGACTCAGAGCGGCCAACCTAAGTCGGTCAAGCAGAGATGGCAGCATGAAGCAGAGGAGGAAGAAAAAAATAAGATCAAGTGAAGTAAATGATACAAGATCTTTTCGTGTGCATGAACAGTATCAGGTGAAAAAATGTTGCCTGGTAATCGCTTTTCAGGCTGCTGTTGGGAATAAGGATCACGCCTATATTGAAATATTTACAGTTCAATTAACAGCATTTGTTTCCATAAAATATTTTAAAACAGAACAGTATTTATCTGTAATTATTTTTAATTTTCTTCGACAAAAGATTCCAATATAGATATTGCTGTAGGCACAGGGGGCACTGAACACCAAGAAGTGGATCTGTAAACAATTTTTCTCAAAGCACTACAAAGTTTAAATATTAATTTGTCCATAATTGTCAAAGAAGCAATTAAAAATGCTACAAAGCTGACTTTCTCTCTCCTTTACTTTCTCCTCCCTTTTCATTTAACCACAGTATAGAAAGTAGATGTAAAACAATAGGACCCTGAGCTGTACGGCATTCTAAGCCTAGCTTGCCTTAAAGCTACAATATGGATTTAATTTATATGCAAATGTAAGCAATAAAAAGCCAGACACTGTAGAAATTATAGTATTTTTCATAGATGCTTCAGCACCGGCACACAAGCCAGGAGTGATTTCAAACAAGGAGCTAATTATTACTGGTCACTAAGCTACCTTTTTCTTTTAATATCTCTCTTTCTTTCTTCAACTCCCCCCCTGGTTTTTTAACAATGAGTAAATTATTTTCTTGAGCGAGGGGGGGGGGGGGGGTGCAGAGAGAGAGAGAGAGAGAGAGAGAGAGAGAGAGAGAGAGAGAAAGAAACTCGAATATTGGGGGTGAGTGAATGAAAACAGCCAGAAATATCTCCTGTGAGATTCAACATCAGGATAATTTCACAGTCTCGCTTTTTGACTGCTGTGTCCTGAAGCTGACCAGCACCATGCAAGGCTGATCAAAGGCCATCGGAAACATCAAGTAAGCCTAAATGGGGCTAAAGTATGCTAATAGAGAAGCTAAATGTACTTTAATCCTGTTATAATACAAGGTAACTTAGAGGCAGTGAAGGGCCTTGTTGCTTTTCCCTACTGGGTCCAGGACCCCTGCAAATCTTGAATAGAAGTTGCTTCCTATTCTTCGCCGGCCGGGGTATGGCTTTCTCAGATGCACACACAGTCCCCTCCTCCTCCGTTTACTAAGTGTCAACAGTCGGCTGAGCAAGACTTCTCCGCTCCTTAGATCAGCACCCTGTGACCTTCCACATTTAAGCACAGACCATTAAGCTAAGCTTTCCAGCTGTTGCCTGAATTATGAGGGATTTTTTTTTTTTTCAGAGGAGGGCAGAGCTTAGAGGAACACTAAGGCAACAGTTTTATATTATGGACCCACTGCCACCCAACTTGCTATGCAGAGCAATGTGCTTTCCGCAGGGCTGTGGCAGACGGGTGACGTCCGCTGAAAACAGGGGTTTGCTTTGAAGTGATTCAGGCTCTGGGTTGTCCAGCTTCGGCATCATTGTGCTCGCTCGGGGAAATGTAATCTAATTTTAGGAAGAGGAGGAAACAAAGTAAACGTGACTGAACTGTGCTGCACTGTACCCACCGTCTGGGACGGCATTCCCAGGAATATCCCTGCTCCCCAGGCAACTTTCTTCTTCATTTTCCTTCTTCTTTTTTAGACACTGACTTTGGTGCATCTTACCCAAGAGAGGAAAAAAAGGGTGGTAGTTCTGCCTGTGAAATGATATGCTTTGGTGGATGTCCCGAACTAACTACTGCTTGCAAACCCTAGATTAAAAAAGAAGACTGATGTAATTTTAAAGCCAGCCAACTGCCTTAGTGACTGTATCAGAAGATTAAAAACAAAGGTTTCATTGAAGCACTACCTCCCACTGTGCAGCTGAAAGTCTCATGGCTGAGGCAAATGGTCCTAAATATCTTTCTGTTAAGTACAAATTACATACTGGATATATTAAGTTGTAATGGTGGATTTTTCAAGAGTCACTTTTCTTGTGTGAGAGCATCAGTAAAGACTCAAAAAATGCTGACTGTATGGCACATGAAAACAAAAAGAAATCTGCCTTTTACAAAAAATGTTTTGTTCGTATCAAATCCTCTTTTTCCTCCATCTCTTCCCATCCCCCCAACTAAGCCTGGAGTTTCAAATGCCAGAACCAGTATGTACAGTAAGTCCTCTTGAAATCCATGGCAGAGAAATAGTATCCTGGCCTAGCAAACTATTATCTGCACTTACATTCCTAAGCCTCACTCCTCCGTGTTAGTGCTGATAGGAGTCCTTCAGATCAGCTGAAATGTAACTGAATAAAGATGCTCCAGAAAACATCTTTTTAATGTGGAATTATCTTTCATTTACATAGGAAACATCCCTTAACTTGGCACATGTACTATAATGCTTCATGTAATAGAAACATTCATATAAAACTTAATGATTAGCATTCATTCCGCTCCCAAACGATCAATAAAATGCTAAGTTAATACACAATGTGAAAAGGAGCCTGCCAGTGTGCATAAACTTGCATTGCTGTGTGTGATGTAGGTAAATAATGGCTGTGGGAGCAGAGGAGAAGAGCAGTCCCCCACTTGGGGAAGAGACAGTGACACCAAGGCTGTCCCTGCCTCCAGCTCTGTTCCCACCTGGACTCGGAATGTCGCGTGTCACACGCGCACCACCACATGTGAGAACATCCGTGTGCACAGGCACGCCGGCACTGCTACAGCAGACAAAAAATAGCACCAAGCAGACAAATACCAATACAAAACTGCATATAACATCCTCTCTTTGCATTATCAGTGAAGGCCCACTTGTGAGTGATTTCTCTACAGAAATCATTTGCAACTACTAAATAAGACAGAGGTACCATAGACGGGAGATGTGGAGAGAAGTTAAACTAACAGGGTGGTGCACTTTTGCCCAGATATCTTTACACTGATCTTGTACAAGAGGTTTATTCCAGAGAAAAAATTGTGTAGGATTTGAGAGAATATAGTTGGGTAGCACAGAGTTAATAATAGCAAAATGTTTTTGGCAGGAACAAGCTTAGCTTCTGCTGAAATGTTTGAATTCTAATCTGCTCCTATTTACTGCTCTTGGGAATAATGTTCCCATTTTTAGGTGTTTATCTACCTATCTATTCACCATCCAACAGCTATATTGTTTGTCTGTCCTTCCCTTACAAGATTAACTGAATTGCAGTTGTGATTTAATTTTCAACAAATTTTGAAATGAAAAGCATTTGCAAGACTCTCTTCAGTTCAGCTGTGATTTTCTGGATTTGTTTTTAATTAACAGAGGTCCTTCCCAACATTTATGAAACTTGAAGAAATCTTTTTGTTCTTACAAACACCCATACACTGTTTTTGCTGCACAATAGCTTTCCAAGTCTATTTCTTCATCATTTTTTAAAAAATAAAAACTTAAGAAATTAAATTATCAACTGAAAGCGGGTAATTTCCATCCACAAGAGCTTCAGTGATAGCCTTTGAAATTGTTAGAAGGTTACTAATTCAGAAATACTGAATGAAAAGATGTAAGAGATTTTCCCCCTAAATTTTGAAGAGTTGGTGTTAATTTTTTTCAGGTGCTCAAAATTTACAAGATAATGCCCATTTGAGGTTGTATGTGACTGCTCAAATATGTTTCTACTTAAGTTCAAACATTTTAATTTTTTTAAAATTTATTTAACTTCTAAAATATCAGAATCTCTATTGCCACCACAAGAAAACACTACAGCATGAATACAAAAGAAGCACAAATCCCAGACCAACGTGAGCTATACATTAACAGCAATGGTGAATTGACATGCACAGTTTGTTTTGCTCTTTTGCGTTTTTTGTAATTCTTTGTATCACGTATGTTTATCATCAAAATGCCTGTTTCTTCATCAAGCATTTATAATTTTGTCAAGACAGGTGATTAATGTTTGTGTAGTTATTTCCTGACCGGGTAGCTAATGTCTCTTTCCCATATAGACAATTATCAGAGGCTCTGACCAAGGCAAAAGCCACTGGAAGTGTAGCTCTGTGGCAGCAGGAGAGGTTATGAGCACGACTGAGTGACGGGAATTGTTAGAGCACGTAGCAGAGCCAGAAACACGACTCAGCCATTAAATTAACCTGTTAAATTATCTTCACTTTATTAACAGACATGGGGTAGGTGCACTGCCCACGCAGTCTGACCTATAGGTGATGCATACGCAAAGCATACTCTGTGTGGAACATACAGCACTTTCTGACTGCTAAGTTTCCCCCACACTAAATGTTTTCATCTTGAAAAATCATTAAAAATATAAAGGAGAGTTGAGATGAGGTTGTGCCAAAAATCCCCTTTTCTATGTTGCGAATTAGTGCACAACACCGAGTTTTGATTCCAAATCTTTTGTCCCACCAAATTTCCTAGACTAGTTTTGAGCTTATTTGGCCTTCCTGTCTTCAAGAAGGTGAGGCTGAAAGGCTGGCAATGTCTCCTCCTGTTCTGGTACCCAGATTTGAACAGACTCAATGTTGCTGCAGAAATGCAGTTCTGCATGCTGTGGTGCATGGGATTTTGGATGCTTTATTAAGATGTCCCTCTCCTGAAATTAAAAAATGGAGAACAAAACCACCCAGTAACAGTAGGTGAGCTTGCTTACCTGTGCTATGAACTGGGAGTTGAGCTGCAATATTTACAATTTAGATGTGTGGCAAATTCTGTGAGGAAGCCACAGCTGACTGTTCTTCTGAATCATGCTTGGCCCCAAGTCTGAGATGAAGAAAGAGTCAATATATATTTGCCTGTGGAGTAGCTAATTAGAACAATTAATCTGAGAACCAGAACAAGCTGTGAGACCAGGAGCTGATTCAGGCACGCCCTCTACTAAGTTAAATTTTGATCAATGTTTAAAACACCATGGGAAGGACTGGGGTGATGAGGCCCGGTGGCTGAGATTCAGGTTCACCATCCGTGCCCCTGTTGCTGTGACATGCGGTGAGACCTCAGGCAAGGCGTTTTCCTCTTGTCTCTGAAACAGGCCAATGATATTCACTGCCTTGTTGAGCTTTGTGGATACAAGCAGCATGTTGTGAATGAAATGTTAAGTACATCTCAAAGCCAGCCAAGACAAGAACTGCATTTTTCTTCCTAATATCTATTAGCTCAGAGCAACGGAAGAATCCCACTTGCCACCAGCTCCCTGTTCTTGTTTGAAGATGTGGAGCTAGCCAGATCATATCCATCAGATATTTGCTTTCAGGGTCGCATGAAAGTAGAGTGAAAGAAAGATCTTTTGTGGGGATGACATGCTTGGAAATATACTTGTCCAAAGCAAACAGCTCTCGTTCTTTCTTCAGCTAATTCAATGAAAAGATATTATTTTAGTCAAGAAAATGGTATCAATTCTCCTCCTTTTAGGCAGGATGGTGGCAGGTTTCCCATGTAGATTTGTGGAAGGTATAATTTTGACAGGAGCATCTGGCTCTTTTGTGAGCTTCACAAGGAATTGTGTGGCAGTGGCTTTAGGTTGGCCTCTGGTTGAGCCATGTGGGCAGCCCTTTGACATGTCTGCGCTGCTTTTCCTGCTCCACTTGGTTTTGTTTTGACTCTCTTTTGAGCTTCCTAAATATGCAGCCTTGCTCTGCAGATTCCCTGGGACAGTTTCATTCAGGGGTCCTGACAAGGACTGAGGTTTTGCCAGGGCTCATGGATCCATTCTTACAGTGGTGCTGTGTGTTACATTAGCCGACAGCTGCTTTTGGCAAGGTTTTTTTTTTTTCCAGAAATCCTCTTAGAGAAGCGAGAAGAGTGATCTCTGGGTAGTGGAGCTTTCAATTCTCAAAATAAACTATGCCAGGTTGTTTAAGAATTTAAAAGCACTTGTGAGCTTTCCTAGTACAATAACATGTAGTGTGGTCCTTCTGCCCTCTTTAAGCAGATGATGCCTGGCTTTTATCTTATAGGTCTATTTACAATAAAAAAAACTCCTGAATTTTTTTTCTTACTTTCCTGTGTGACCTGAAAATGTGTTTTTAACCTTATTTACATGAACACAATCACAGCAGATATTTTGTCATCAAGAATGTGCCAGATTATTGCATTTGGCATAGGCAAGTGGTACAAGGGTGCAGGGTACCTTGAATTCTGCTGCCCAGATCCTCGGGGGGCTTTGGGCACTATGCTCCAGACATTGCTGTTGTGCCTGCCACTGTGAGTGACTGGGAAGTGACCACTGTGAGTGACCACCAACTGTGCTACTGCTGGGTTTGTCCGGCCACGGGTGGTGTGAGCGAGATGGGCAGGTAGGAAAGGAGGAGCTGGGAAGTCACAATCTGCCAGGCTCTGTTCTTTCTTTGCACACCCTTGGGCTGTATGAGGAAACTCACCTGTGCTGGACACATGGATGACATGGCAAAGAGGGTCGCTGTCTCCTCGTGGTGAGCCATTCCCTGGGGCCAGCAGGAGGGGATGCCTGTGTAGCTCCATCCCTTGCCACACAGGGCTGGGTGAGAGCCCAGGGAATGGCTGTGCTGTGAGCAGCTCATCATGGAGATGTGTGCTGTGCCACACAGACTGACATCATCAAAAGATGTGCTTGGGAGAGATCTCTTGGCTAAGGGAGAATATAGTGAGCAGGGAGGATGGAATAATTTGTAACTGGATGTTAGGACAAATTTGATGGCACTGAGAACAGTTCTCAAATCAGGAAGCTGAGCTGTTTTAGAACAAAGTAGTTCATGTTTATTCAAATTAGGAAAAAGCTTGGCTAAATCAGTGTTTAAAGAGGAGCCCATGGCTGAAGCATATTTAAAGAGATCGTCTGGAGTCCAGGGCATTACTGCAGAAAGTGTGCTGGTTTTCCTTGGCATGAAAAGACACAGAGACACAATAAAAATGCCAAAAAAGAGGGTGTGCATGTGATAAGATGGGGGGAGGAGCCTGTGTATCTAGCAAAATTACAACAGTATCAGAAACATCAAAAATATTACAGTGCTATTGAGAAACCCAAAATAATACACTGGGGAACGCGCCAACCCAGCTAGAGTATATCTGATCTTGCAACTCCAGTGGAAAGGAAAAACAAAGCAACTGGTTCATTTGCAGCAAACAAGTTCAAGGAAGAGCTATCAGCAGAGCCTTTCCATGTGCTGACAGATTCCCCAAAGTGCTTTGTCAATTAAGCATCTCTAAAGCCATCACAGCTGTTTCTGTACAGAGCAGAACCAGTGCCTGATACATGCAGCAGAGTGTGCCAGCATGCCCAGCAATGGAAATGTTATCAGGCAAATGGAGGTGCTCCCCTACTCCTTGGTTCCCTCCCACCAGCAGAGAGCTTGATTTCACATTGCTTTTGCTTTCTAAATTGATCTAACTAATGTAATCAGACAGAAACATCCTATTGCAATGTCACTAATGCCTTCCAAACTAGATGGCCTAATTAAGGTCACTAATTTAATTGTCTAAGACAATTTCTTGAGAGAAATCTAAGTGGGTATTAGAACAGGCCATATCATTACATAAAACAATTTGCAGAGAAAGGTGTAAGAAAACACCCATGTCAACTGGAAAAAAAGACCGTAGGTCTTCAAAATTTACAGAAAATAAAAACAAATTTACAATTACAAATTATGAAGAGTGAAGTGAGAACAGAGAAAGCCTATTCCCAGAACTGAGCCTTTTGCCAGACTCAGAGCCTGTGGGCAATCCAAAGATTTGCGCAAAGTCAACACTTCAGGGCCGAGCGGATAAATGTGATGATGCTCATTTTTTGGCTGTTTTGGAGCCTATGTCTGGTTGCTGGAAGATCAAGCAGATCAAAGAAGAAATAGTCCTGATCTGTATTAATGGGCCACAATGGAGGAGGTGTGCAGTTGCTCCCTAAGCCTATTCACTTGCCTCAAGACATGCTTTGCAAAAGGAAGATGAAACCTATGGTGGGATCTCTGAGGTTGCTGTTAAACCACCATAAAGTTCAATGGCCAGAGGGGAAGTAGAAGTCAGATGAATACTTCACATCTGCTGTTGAATTATTTTGATTAGAATCAGCTGAGAATGTCATCTTCACCTTTGCAAACGCAGGAGCCATCTCAAACATGAAGCTACCAGGCAATCATGCTGGGATAAAAAGTATTCAGAGTGAGCAGAAGTCTCAGCAGGAGAAAGAAAACCTCACCTTAGAAAACCCTCAGACACATTACCTGAACTTGTATGACCCCATGCAGAAAGGTGATGATGGAAGTGGCCATGCTGTAGAGTTATGTGGCCAAGGGCTGCTCCTTGGGCTGCCTCTGTGTTTGGTTTGTGTCTGGTGAGGTATGGCAGAGCAGGAGTACCAGTTGAAGAATAAAGTCTCTTGATCATGTCCAGTCTGTCTTTGTCCCTGGCAGAAGTAGGAGCTGTGGGTGCAGGAGATCTCCAGGAATGTTTGCTGACCTGGGAGGAAAGAGTGTGCCAGTCCTCAGGATGCCCTATGGGAGCCCGTCTGGTACTGACCACCTGATTTGGAGAGGCAAAAGATGTGAGGTACTTGAGTCCCACGAGTTGAAAACCTTCATTGGGACATATGGGAATAAAGACAAACACAGGGTGAGATATGCAAGAGGACATCAGGTAATACAGCTAATAATTTCTGTAACGCATACACTTTTTACCGTGTCATATCTGAAATACCAAGAATGTAGTGTATTTCTGTTAACTACTATTTAGCAGGATTTATTTGATAAGAACAATGTGTATTAAGGTTTTGACAACAGCAGTTTGAGACAGGGAGACTGAAAGAAATGCAAAAACTTCTAGACCATTTCACAAGCACAGCTTCATTTTTGTCACGCACACAAGACAAGGTATCAAACCACGCTAACCCTTAGTGCACAGTTATGACTCCTTTCATGCCTACACTCACCATCACGGTGAGGTTTATGGATGAAAATAAACAGAAGAACAGCCAGTGAAATGCCTGCTAGTGAAAATGAGTGTGGAGGTGACCCAAGATGCAGAGAACTTTTGGCCACCAGGAGGATTTCACAGTATCCTTGACCACACTTGCAGTCTGCTTCCAGTTTAAAGCTACCAAAGCAGTTATATTTCAATCCCTTAATTTGTCCAAGTTAGTCATGCAAAACCATAAATTGAATCTCTGGACATTTGCAGTGAAATCTGTCCTCTCTCTGAACTCAAAAAGCAATTTTCTGACATATCATATTACAGCCAGCTTTGAGATAGGTACTTGGTTAGTGTAGAATATTGAATATCCAGTACATCCTGAAAGTATGTTAATGGTAAACTGGATAATTTAATTTCCTTCTGTAGGCATGTAACTCTGGCCAAATTTATAAAGTTTTCACACTAGTGCAGAAGTTAGAAACCCAGTACAGACAACAGCGCTGAGGACAAGACCAGTTAGATTTTCCCAAAACACATCTAATTACAAGTGGTAGGAATGGCTTCCAGGGGTAATGAGCTATACATTTAATGGTTCTAATTGTGCTAAGTTAATACTAGGGTTGTGTTAATATCAAGGAGTTTTTGCAAGAATAGGGTTTTGTAAATAACTCCATGATTTACATTTTAACTGAATGTGTAGATATTACTTGGGAGTAATGCTCATGAATTAGTCTTTGTGCGGTTATTGTATGAAATCTTGTATTCCTTGCATGAAACTCACTAATTCATCATCTTTTGCTCTAATAATTTCATGTCACTTACACCAACAAAGTATTACCAGAAACACCACTTCTATCTATACAACAGAGGACAAGAGCCCTCTCTTTATTGCCAAAAGGATATACAAAGGGAAAAATGTAGGAAGTGTTATGGACAGATCAGAGAAAAGGCCAACAGTCCCTCCTAACCCCAAATGTCTCAGATCTTGTGATTATCTGGACCTTAAACATTCTGGACCTTAAACAATTTTTAAAAAGCAACTGCTGTCTTAAGCATTTCTTTGGCTTTCACTAAATTCCAGCATATGCCAAATAACACAGCACTTTATTTCGACCAGAAAGCACCCTAAAATGTGAGCTTATTTTTATCTTACAAAACTGCCAAAGATGCTTTGAAGCATTCATCTCATAACCATGACTGACCCATTTTTTTCAATTATGTCATAAGAAAAACTTCTGAGAGCACTTAAAAACATCTTCAGACTTTTCAGATGCTCTTTGCGCCTATAAGACCTAGCCAAGAACAGTCTCACAGTCTCACTGTGTGTCAGTAGCTTTATTTTGAATTAAGATTTTTCACCAGTCAATCAGTCTGGTAAGTGAAAATGTGCTGGTTTGCATGCGTGAACATAGACATGATTTTTAGCAAATCTGAGACCACTCTTGTCAATAGCCCCGTTAAATTGTTTTTATCAGTCTGGTTGACTGGAATGTTTGAGTATTTACAACAGACTTAAAAGTATTAGGCTGAAAGTCTGTCTAATGTACTACCAAATTAGACATGGCCAAGCAGTTATGTAGCAGTTTTCAGCTGCTTACTCCAGAATAAAAAATTAAAATGTGATGAAAAACTCTTAAAAATATATTTTAATTGAGAACTTTTGCCTCCCTTTGGCTTCCTGACGGTGTTCTGAGAAAACAGAGAAAACCGAGTTGTAAGTCAAGTGGAGCACTGTGATCATCTTAAATCTTCTTTCTTTGGAGGCTGAGCTGCTTTTGGTAACCTAGTACTTACTGAGGAATGAAAGCATGTAGCTGGGCTACTCCTGTGGCTTGTTGCTGTGCTGCAGTGGTGGCTTGTTCATGGCTCATCCATCCCCTTGGTGTTGAAGGCACACATCTGGTCCTGCACACTGTGTTTGTCATTTATCCTCCCGTAACAGGATGTTTCCCAGAAGCAACCGAGGAAAAAGTTAAGCTGGAATGGGGAAAATATTTAAACATGTGCATGAATTTGTTAGGGAAGAAAACCCTTAACAACATTGAAACAGGAAGATATATAGGGTGGTTAAATAGAACATTGGAAGTGATTGAAACTGCAGGAATAGTGGAGTAACCAGGTGTACTGTTTGGTCAAATGATGTAAGAAAAGACTGAGTCAGAAATGGGGTTTGACCTCTGGAATTTTTTGGGTTTACCATTACAACTTGTCTACACAAGACAGTTGGAAATTAAGAAAATATGTAACTAAACAGCTGTAGAGTTATGTGGGATCCAGTCAAAATATGTAGACACACACACACACACACACACGTACACGTACATGCACATATATTTATGATTCCCTTCTGGAATTATAAATCTCTTTTTCCCTTCATTCTAGGGTATAATCTGGGGGAAAAAAACCCTTATTTCAGCCCAGGACACACAGCAAGCTATTGTCCCAAAGCACCTCCATTTGCACCCTCAGGTGCGCAGGGGTAAATCTATTCTGCAGCTGGGGCAGTGCTGGCTGGTCTCACTGTAGGTGTCACAGCTACCTGTGGTTTCCACCACCTCACCTAAGGTGCTGCTGCAATTACAAGTGCAAATTAGCACAGCTTTTAATCTCCTCTTCTGTCTTTCTTTAGAGCTACATTCAGTTTTGCTTCCATCTAAGTTTCATCCATGAGCCCTGACCTGCACTCAGATAGGAAATGTCAGCTGTCAGCTCGGTTTACAGACTTGGATGAGAGTTTGGAGGAAAGGGACTCCCCAGAAGACTGCATGGCCTTGCTGTAACAATATTAAACCTCTTGGTCAAGTGACTACACTGGACACTTAATTTATTGGTAGTTTGAGGAGAGAGAAGGAAGGATCATGTCTACTTTTGATTTTGACCTGGCCATGGGCCACTTCCCCAGAGTTTGTCAGGAGGAGCCTAGCTTCTGACCAGTTTGACTCTTGCAGCCATTTTTCAGTGATTACACTGAGCCCAGACTGGTGAGGAAACAGAGCTTTCAGGAGGGGCTGCGCTTGCTCAGGGAGCAGGGACCATGCAGGAGGAGGGTGGACAAGCCTCGGGCAGCTCTTACACCGGGAAGCATCACTCGACTCAACTGCATCTTGCATCCGCTTGCAATTTGCTTGTGTGTAAAACTTCACTCATCAATACTGTTTAGCTGGAGATCTGGCATGACTGGACTCTTCCTTTTCTTAATTTTTTTGCAGAGGCTGCTCGTGAAATGCTAGAGTTGGAACTCCTGCAGTGCAAAGGTGGGACTTTTCCCTATTTTCTATGGAGTGGGGAATTTTCTCTGCCTGGCCCCTGGGTGTTGGCGCCTGCTAACAGCCAGAGCCCCGTGCTGCCACCGAGCCTCCCCATTGATGTGGTGGGTGGGAGGAGGTGTGTCGAGCTGCCTGGTATTTTCGTGCTGCAGGTGGTGCTTTGCTCTGGGCACCGTTTGCCCTGTTTGTTTTCTGGTTTGTCCTCATATTTACATCAAGTCTTCATGAAAGGATGAAGTGCTCTCATGTAGAACAAGCAGAAGGAGCATAAACATACACAACTTGAAAGAAATACAGGCAGGTACTTAGGCCTGAAGCCATCAGGGTTTGCTGCACAGGTTTGCTCTGCTGGGGGAGCAGGCATCTCCGAGAGCGAAGACTTCCCCAGCCCCATCGCTGTCCTCAGCCCCATGGCTTCCTCTCCTTCTGACTCTCCATCCATGCCAGCAGACAGCTGCTGGAGCACACACCAGGCTCTCCAAATCCATTCAGATGCTGGCCATGGAGTCTGAATCCCACAGACCTCGTCTAAATCCAGCACTGCAGCTTTCTCCTTTGTTTTTTGCCATCGTTTTAGCAAGAGAAAATGCCAAGTGATCCTCTAGGTGATACCACCCCTCATATGCTGTTCATTGAGACGGTTGCTAGCCAGAATAAGACAGAAATTGATTCAGAAATGCTTTGTGTAAATACAAATAAGTTTTCTTTCAGTTGTGCTGGTACTGTGGGTGTTTGTGTTACAGAGCTGTTGGGAGACTCTGCCCTGAAGGACATGTGCATCTGTAGAAACTGAACTTTGGACTCAGCAGTTTACAGAATGCATTTTTTTCTCTCTGTTTATTGATGAAAATACCTGCAACAGCCATGCTGAGCTCATCCAGTGTGGGGCTAGGAACAGCCCCATGGAACTCATCTGCCCAGTCATAACCGAGCTAATGGATTTTTGTTAAATTGCAGGAGTTAAAAATATAGAGGAAAAAGAAAACAATATCCCCAAATGGCAAGTTATATAGTAATAATAATGAATAACTTCAAAGAAATGGTGATCTGTTTGTGGAAGAGCCCTGAGTGGAAAAACAAGCTAAATTAGTCAGATGATTTATTCATTGTGAATGATTCACTCCATTACTGGCTGCTTCCTCCACAGGCCATAGGAGCTAATATATAAACTGATACAAGAAGGGTGGGATCGATAGAGCAACCTCTCCCTCCTCTCCTGGGAAAACAGGTCACCTATCCCTGTTATGCTGTTCTCTGGGCACAGGGCACATCTCAATAGACTGAGCATTCATTTCCAGCTAATGAAGTTTGGTTTTTTTCAGGGCAAAATTTTCCTGAGGAGTGTTTCTTTTTTTCCATCAGATATCAAGCCTGCGCTCAGTTTGGCTGGCTCCCTTCCCCCGTCCTGACAGCTCTCATTGTTCCCAGATGATGGCTGTTTGCTGGCCTGTGCAAAAAAAAAAAAAAAAGAGATTTTGTGGTCTAAATTCAGTGTCCTTTACACTGTTGGTGCATGGAAGAAGGAAACCTCCCAGCGCCCTTGGGATTTGCTCAGCATGGGACAGCCTGCTCCTCAGGTGAACCAGGATGGAGTGAACCTCTGGGTCCACAGCGTGACAGGGATGCTCAGCAGGCACACTGGGGCTCCGTGTGTGGCCATAGTGACTTACACCCTATGCCCATGGGATATGGGTTTTCCTCCTTGCTCCACATCCCATGCCAGCCCTGGCACCAGCCCAGGCACTGGGAACCCCAGCAGGAGATGCACCATGGCCCTGCTAGTGCAGGAGGGGACCAATCTGCAGAAAGCTGCCACCCTGGGAAACATTCCTCAGGCCCCTTTTAGCTCCTAATAAGCAATAATATTCTCTGTGGTGATGTCTATGCTGAATTTTCTTGTACCCAGCACAACCCACCGTTTATCATGTGACTATTTATAAACTGCCACTGAAGCTTCATAAATGGTTTTTGCTCCTCTCACAAATTGGAGATGAACAGCTGGAAACTGTGTTGCAAGCACAGCCCGAGCTGAGACTGAAACCCAGAAATTGTGAACAAAACTGCTGTGGATGGTATTTATTAGAGAGCTGCTGAGGAAGAGTTGCCAGCTCTGGATGCTGAATGCATTGAAAACTTGGGAGTGTGTGGTTTACTTCCCAGTTCATCTCTAATTAATTACAGAGGGCAAACAACCAGGGCAAGAGGCTGCTGCTGGACTACCTGACTCACAGGCCAGCTGATGTGCTGATGGAGATGTTTGTTCATGTGCCACACGAAGTCAGGCCCCCGAATCCAGCTTAGAGCACCCAAGTCAAAACCCCAAAAAGCAATGGGCACATCAGGCAGCAGCTTCTTCAAGCAGGGAGCTGAGGAGAGGATGGGGTTGGGGATGGCAATGCTCCTGGCAGCGCTTCCTCCATGCACCCCAATGGGAGTTTTGCAATGTTGCATACTCCCGGTAGATTTGTTTGTAGGTAAATGTCAGTCTTCAGGCTTCCTGATGGCTTCTGAGCAATATACATACCAAAAAAAATAAATTAAAGGAGTGCAAAACAGGTTAGTGTATATTTACATTAAGCGGTTGTGAATGAAGAGCTCTGTTTTTGCAGATTTAAGAGCTTTTTCATCTGAATAATTGTAAAGATTCTTTAAAAAAAGAAGAAGGAAGGAATAAAAGGAAGAAAACATTGCAATTATTTTATAGATGACCTCAGCTTTCCAGGCAGCTCTGGTACATATACACCACAAAGTCTCACAGGTCCTGGAGAAAACCAGACAACCAACTCTTCATGAAGTCAGAAGAGAGTGTGTTGTGTGAAAACATTGGTCATGAGGTCAGATCTTCAGTGCCAATGTTGTGCAAACACACAACTGCTTTTGATGGCCACACCTCGGCTCCTAGAGAACACTTGTCACTATTAAGCTGTGATTCAGTGTGAGTTTGGCTCCAGAGACTCAGGGTAGATGCTCTAAAACCTGATGATGAAATTCAGAATGAAGGAGTCATCTGTTACAAGGAGCTTGAATCATGCCCAACTTGAATGAGATCCAGATCCAAACCAACAACCTAAATCCCGTCTTTGGGGAAAATTTGAATCCAGAGCCATGCTTACATTCAGTGGCCAACATCACATTCACACTTCACAGATTTCTGCAAATTCCTCCAAATGTACTTCAGTTATCTGTCTACTATAAAACATAATCACTCCATGCAAGTTTGGTTCAAACTGCAAAGAAACAAGCAAACCAAAGGCAGAACCAACAGCGCACATCAGGATTTGGTTTGCTTTGGTTTGACCAAATTCTGAGTATGTAGTTGAATAAACAGATGGCAGTCACCAGATGCACTGAGCCCAAGCACAGATCAGCACAACTCACAGCTCTTCAAGTCCCCAAACCCCTACTTGCTACCACACACTGGCTTGGTCTGAGTGTGTACCATAGTATTGCATCTCCTCAGGCTTTCAAGGAAGAGAGAGAACCAGGAAAATGGTTAATGTACATGATTTTTTCCTGTATTCCTTTTTCCATCTCTTTTTTTATTTTTCTTTTTTGAAACCTGATGTACAATAAGCTGCACGGGGAGAATACGAATATACAGTTATAATACACGACAATGCAGCAAAATCCTGGACTCTGTCAATTACTGTGGCACTGTATATTTTTATTTTATTCCTGTGGGGAAATATATCATTCAAGTAAAAAATCATTTGGACAATGCAACTACACAGAGAATATCCAATGCATGAAGACACTCTTTTGCAGTGAGCTGCACAGAGAGTGATATGGAAAATGTAAGGAAACCGAAGGAAAACTTCCCGGTCTAATTGGTAATACAGTGCTGCCAAATGAATGTCTCTCTAGAACACACTTGTTGCTGTAAGTCACCTTCAGAGATCCCTTGAAGCTACAAGGGACACAGCTGACTCTTTTTGTAGTGACAATACTCTGAAGCAGTGGAAAAAATCCATCACAGCAGCCACAACTGAGTTGGGCAGCAGAAAGTGTAACACCTGTGAGGAGGAGCTGCTTGGGAATGTATGGGGCAGGGCCGAAAACCACATCCATATTATTTTATTCAAGACTAGAAGAGCTGCCCAGTAACTTGCTAGACAGCCTTGGATTGTTCAGAGTGAACTGTTTTTGAAAGGAGGGCGTGAGCCAAAAAATTGCATTTTGGTTACCTGGCAATTACTTCAAAATTGAGATTGAATTATTTTAAATTGTGTGGTTAGAGATTTTTGAGCAAGTTGGGAGAAAAAAAAGAAACAAATAATCAGGGGATGGCTTGGCAAGTTGGGCCCCTATGCTCACTGGCCCAAATGCAGAGCCAGGGAAGGGAATCCTCAATTCCCTTCTCTTCCTGGGGGGATATGCTGCTCTGGGCTTTGCTCCTGGGGGAGATTCCGAGCCCACAGGCTGGGAGAGGCTGTCCCCATGGACTGATTCCCACCTCTAGAAGTGGGAGCTGCGTGGGGGCCTTATGCGGCCTCTTCACTGTGGGCACATCAGTCTACCGTGGGGATGAGACCTTGCAGAAGAGATTTGTTTTGAAGGGAATACTGACCCAATTTTTTAGCAGTGGGAAAAAATCTCTATAGATAGTGGGATATTAGGCTTGAGGATTTCAGTTGAGGTGGATGACATGTTTATTCTTCAGCCAACGTTGCCAAAAAAGGATCAGTCAATTCCCACAATTCCTTTAATTCTGGCCTTCCATCTCCATTTACCTTCATATCTTTTTATTAAAAAATAGACATGGCAATAATTTTTGCATCAGGAGTTATGCTTGTATTACTGAGTATAATATAGCACAATCATCTAACTCTGTCCAAGTTTTCCAAACTTGGTATCCAGGTCTGTATGCAACATGTCAGTTATCTGGCCCTTTCAGTACCTGCATTTTTTTCCCCCCTTTTGGGATTGTACAATATATTAAAAATTTTGAGTGAAATTAATCTATTTTTCTGGTAATAAATTAAAGAGACATCACTCTGGAGAAAAAGCAGTGCATTATTTTAACTGCAAAATAAATCACAATGAAGATGACATGTTTTCAGGCATGTAGACAATCTTTTAATTATATCTAGGCTTTGACTAGTCATTTCTTTAATAGCAAACAAAATGTTTCCACACGGCAGAAAGCTTTCACCTTTTAAAAAATATTTTTCTTTGCAAATCTAGGTGACCAGCTAACCTTCATCCTGGGATAACTGATGGAAAATGAGTGGCAGTGGCAGGGGCTGGCTGCAGGAGAAGTGGGCTATGGGTGAGGGTCAGGGCTGGGCAGCTCTTTGCAAAGGAGGTAAAGTTTCCCTTGTCTCCTTTGCATATTCATGTGGTGGACCTGGCTGTTAAATTATGGTTGTGCTTTGCTTTCTTAACAGATTTCTTTGGGTTAATTATGTGGAAAAATTGGTAGCAGCGTATATAACATATATCCAACCGCTCTTTTGTAATAAATTAAAATTCCTTTAAGAGTCCCATTGTTTTGTCATTTTCAAAAAAAGACTCAAAGGTAAATGTTGATTTTAATAAGGTTGTAGCTATTCTTCATAAGTTTAGTGGGTAGAAT